>JAODKE010000040.1:6684323-6713553 GCA_026779605.1 Mormyrus hasselquistii | reverse complement strand
TTGTCCTTTTCCGCCTTTGTTGGGGGGGGGGGGGGGGGGGGGGGGGGCGGTTTGCATTCGGCGTCGTTGGGGTGGCGGCCAGTAACATGCTCGCTTTCCATCTCAGTGACGTTGCCTCCTTCCTCTATTTCACTACTATAAATGAACGCTTGGCCAAAGAAGGATCTCAAACCTCAAAAATGAAAGGCACTGTCAGGCAAATTAATACTTAATTACAGTATAATAGTGGCAACCATTTATATTTTTATCAGTTTTATACTCTCCCATCCTTTTCACGATCTGCCGGGAGCGATACTTTTTCAAAGCGGCTTGTTAGGATCCATACGCTTAGAGAGGAATTACAGACAACTTCGCACCTGCTTTAGGGGACATTATTTTATATGTCGTATTTAAAAATATATCAGATGTGGAGTCGCTGACACCAAAGAACTTGGTCAGACAAGACTTTGAACTTCATTCGGGACATTTATAACAGACTTGGCAACAAACTGGGTTTTACAGCAACAGTATTTTGGATATCCCGTGCCTCTCGTCAGCGTAACATCGGCAGGATCCGGGTACAACTCTAAGTAAAACCTAATCATAAGAGGAGTCTTTGAGGAATCGCGCACTTGGAGCACCGTGATGGAGAGCGCTTTCGGCGCAGTACTTTTTGTTCTTGTTTTCTGCTCAGAAGGTGAGTCGATTATTACATTAATAAAGTGGTATTAATATTTTTCGTAGCATATTATGACATGACATGAACTACAGATGTCCACACAGGCTACATTCAGCTAATTCCGTTTTTTTTTCTTCAAAAGAATGTGCTATATTACAGTTTTTAAGCAGAAACAATTTGGTGCATTACCTTTCAAGTTGCGTGCTTTAATGATTTATTGTGTTGCATACGCAGTCATATTAGCTATCTTGCGTCATCGATTTCATCCAAGCAGTTCATATCCACGAGGGGATGTTCATACAGGTGGGGGCACTATGCTGGCATCGCTTCCACTCCGTGTAGTTACTATAGTGTCCGCAAGAGAGAGTGTGCGTCCATTCAAGCAGGGCGACAAAATGTGCGATCCGGGCTGTTCAACTTCTTATGTAATCGCAGCATTGACAGCTGGTGTTGGTCCTGACTCGTAGTACTGCGACTGAATCGTTAAACCGTCCGTCAAGACATAAATAACGGAACAACAGTGTGACGTAAAGTTCCGTAACTTTCGCATAATTCATCTTTAATTCCCCTTTACTGTATGGAAAACAGTCCAGAAACGATCTGAACATAAAGGACATTCTTCATTACGTGGAAAATCAGCGATCGTGTCACGTATTTTAAAGACTAAAAACTGAAAATCAGGAAAAAATATGGCATATGCTCAAGCGCACCGTTACGCACCCCCTTTAGATCGCACATATAGCTGATGTGCAGCACAAAGGCGGATATTCCTCTGTCCAAATAAACAGTAGCTGATATACATTCTTAACAAAGGAAGCACAACACTGTCCGTTTCTATTTTAGCTGTCGTGCTTTGTCTGTGGCCCTCCAAGTAGATTTCCTTCTCTGGCGCGGGTGGTGCTTATGCGTGGGAAAGAAACAATAAGGAAGCGGACGGCAGGACAGGAGGCTCCCTGGAATTGTTCTGGCCAGCGAAGGTCACGGAAGCGGGAGACGCTACCTGAGGAGAAATTCCTGCCCTGCCTTCCTAATAATCCTAATCAGCCTTGTCTCCAAACTCCACGTCTTAAGACAATGGTGGAAGTAAAATAAGCCAATTGTGTAGAGCTCATCCGGTATTTTTTTTATGCGGCAGCCTTTGGACGTGAAACAATCCGAGTATAGACCTTTAAGACAAACATCTATCAGTGAGATTCAGAGACGCAGCGAAAAAATTGTAGTCTTCCATTTTAAATGTTAATCCAGTAGGTTTTATATTAGTTGAAAGACAAAAAAATACCGATCTCATTACCGTTATGGATAATACCCAACGGAAAAGTACAAATGTACATTGTTCATTAAGCAGGTTCCTTTTACTTACGCATTTTTTACATTTATTTTATGTTAACTTACTTTTACTCAGGATTATATTTACTAAATTATTCTTTTGTGGATCAATAATTACACAAGGGGCATTGAAATCCATTTGCATTTTGGAAGGAAATATATGCAAGAACTGCAATATCACTAGTGCTTTGCTGCACCTAGTTATTATAATTGGCTATTATAATATTTATTAATATATATTGGCAAATGTATATTTTTTAAGGTCAGCAGAATATTGTTCTTTTATAAATTATTATGTAAACAGCAACAACTGATTTTATTCTGGGGAAATGCAAGGTGTTTGTTAAACACTCAATTGTGGATCTGGATAAATCCTTTAAGGGAACTCTGAGTGAGCTCTGTAACCTGAGTTACTTGGATTAAATATTGAGCTGAATTGAAACACAAGGAATTATACTCTGACAAATATTTCTGCTGAGAATCTGGACAACACGGTTATAAAAGCAACCGTGCCTGCAGAAATGTGTCCAATGCCGGACAGCACGTTTTTGTAGGCTTGGCTAAATCTTTTCTTTGGCCCAAGTTCTGAGCACTTAAGGAAATTGGCCATCTGTCCTGTTCACCTCAAACATGCGAGCGCAGTGTTCGAGATCATCGCAAGCGGAGGACAGGCGACACCCGCCTGGACGTCCTGCAGCACCCTGGGCAGAGAGGCGTGCCCATCTACACCTTTTGGGGGTATATGGCGAGGTGGGGGGGCGGCAGCAGGATAGGAGTGGTGTTTGTGCAGATGTGGAGAGGGCAAGAGGGGCTGAGGGGGAGGGGGAAAGACAGCAGGGGGCGGTAATCAGTCACACGCTAACCGGCCAGGCGAGGAGGAACAAAATCCGGCGCGTGGTGATAATGAGACTCTCCTGCATTCACTCTGCAAGGGAACCTGCCACTGACGTCGCAGAGCTCTCACCTGTGTTTACTGCTGATGTTTTATTCGTTTTCTGTGCCGGGGAACTTTCAGCAGAGAGCACTGCATGCTGGGTAATAGTATAAAATGACGGCGTTCCAGCTGACCGTCGGAGTTGTCCATTCCCCTGCGGGTTCCATTTCATCAGACTTTTCCAGCCAGATAGTTTTAAGCAGAGATGAATACTGAAGCTGTATGTTCACCCTTCGTAATAATACTCTCAGTTTGGCTGTTTGTAAGGTTTTTTTTTTCTGTACTGCTAGGTGGTGGGATTAGTTGACAGGTCCCCTGCCAAGGCCAGCGCTGCGCCTCCTTGCCTGGTCCGGCTCTCTACATTTTGACCTTTCTCATTCCGTTTCATCTCCTCGCTTCTAGAGGCTACAGCCTAGCTGGCTGAACCCAGGTGAACCCTGTTTCACAAAAAACACACTTTGCAAGATTTTCACAGCGAATGGCTACGGTAGGAGGGATTTCCCTTTTGCACTCCAAAGACATGCAGTTAGTCTAAAACAGGAGGACCCAACTATTTTTCCCTGAGGGCCACATTCCATCAGCAACAAAAAGCCAAGGTCCTCTGCATCCGATAAAAAATTCACTGTGCCGGGGGGCCGGGGTGAGAGGAGTGTCCCTCATCGATAAAATTCACCGTGCCAGTGGCTGGGAGGAGGGGGATTGATCACACAGTCCGGATTTAATTGTATCTTGCTGACCACTGGTCTAATTGGACACTTCATACCGCCAGTAGGCAGTAGTGTTGTCAATAGTATGGAATGTACCAAAGTAAACGCTGCATAATCGCGTAGCCGACTCTAAACGCAGTCAGATTCTTGTGGCACGTCTGTTGTCTTTCCTGGGTCCTTGTGACTTTTCCTTCAGGCCATTCCTTCACCTCATGACGTTCTCCTTTGAGGCCAAGGAAAAGTGGCTAGGAGAAGGACATGGGGCGTAGTGTTCGACCGGAGCTCCCCTGTGCGCGACTGCCCTCAGGCCCATCAGGCCTAGGTGTGTGCATTGGCAGCATGCGAGCCTCAGTGCCCAGAGCACAGGCTTTAGAATCAAGTACAGTCCAGTACTATGTCAAGCGAACGTCGTTGGTGCTCTATGTCTAGCTGATGCCTGAACTTTGAGAATGGAATGTACCTTATGTGAATAATCAAGAAGTCATCAGTGACTTACTCCAAAGGCTTGTTGTCTCTCTTTTGTTTCATTGTTTACTCTTCTGATGGGTGTGTGGGGGGGTAAACAGGACGATGGTCTGGCTCATATAATATAATGACCACAAGTGCTAATGTGTGACTCATGATGACTCAGGGTGTAAGATTGTGTTGCTGTGAGAGGCTGGAAGAGGAATGGCACTGTCTGTCTCTAGCAGGGCAGCGGGGTGGAGATTGTATTAAGCGAGTCAGTGCGGCAGCTTATAACGCGTTGTGCTGACCTAGGTTTTATTGCTCAATGACGTTCACGTCAACCTGCTTAGTGCATCTCGGCTTTTGACAGGCTTGCAAATCTCTCTCACAGCTGCTGTCTTTCTTTCATATGGACATTTTATGTGTAATAGGCTACTAATTTAAATTAAATTGTAAACATGGATGTCTGTTGATTGGCTAAGAATCTGTCTGGAATTTAGTGACAGACACTGACAATAAAAGAGAACTGCTTCCCTGTCTAGTGTCTTCCCAGCCACAGGGTGGTTTATAAACAGTTTTTTTTTTAAGAAATACTGTATGCATTTATGCCATTTGAGCAAAAATCAGTGTGACTGAGAATTATTTTTGAATAAAAATAGCCACACAGCTTTTTCTTTAGCTGCTTTTGCATTCTGTCTATTTTCCCTGAAATCTGTGCCCAAGCATTAAAATTCAAACAAAACAACCCGTAAATTGCCCGTATACGGCTTTACTATGATAGTGTTTCCATAAAGAGTCCTTTTGTTCTTCTAGACGAAACTTGTTTTTTTCTTTTTAACCATGGCTACAAATTCATGCCAGAGAAACTGGGCTTCTAATCACAAAGAGATGAGCCCCACGGCCCCGGGAGGTATACGGTGTCTTTGGGTCGCGATGTCTCAGGGACAGTGGGAGGATTAGCAGTTTTGGGTGGATTAGAAAGTGAACTTTCATCACTGGCTCATGAGCTTGGTGGAATACCTTACATATCACTGAGGCACCCGCCTCTCGTGTCACCAGCCTCCTAACAGAAGGCTGGGCGGGATCTTCCAGAGGGGCAGCGGCGAGTCGGACGTTCTCAAGCTTTCTGTTTAATAGGAGAGTCCACAGAGTATGAAGGAGCCCGATAGGTTGCGACTGGGCCAGATTTAATGACAGTTTAATAGATTTAATAAAGATTAAAAGCAGTTTGTGATGGTGCCGGGGTGACCTCCTGTCTTTGATCCATTCTGCTGAGCCTTATGATGGGCGCAAGAGAAAAGCGAAATTCCGGGAGTCGGCGTTCCTTAGATCTGGGCGCAGTGTCTGCAGTCTCTGTTTTATGCTTCTGCTGAGGATGAGGAGTGTCTGGTTTTGCGTTTATGCGGCAGAAGTCAGCCTGTAGAGGTGAAGGTTAAGGGACACCTGTGGAAGCTAAACGTAGAGCGCCGCCGCGTAACAGCGCCCTGGGTGTTCAGGGGGCTCAGCTCTGTTACAGCCGCTGTAACGCTAATGAAATTCAGGGCTTCTTTTTTTTCTGTGGCAAAGACAATTATTATGAGTATAAAGTAAGATGTTGGCAAAGTGATAGTGATCATCTATGGTCAGAGGCTTGGTAAACACATTCTTGAAAATACACAGAGATAGATAGACAGACAGACAGATAGACAGACAGACAGATAATTAGATAGAGAGATACATACATACAGTATGGACATACTTTATTAATCCCTAAAGAAATTTAGGAAAAAATGGATTGAGTGAGTTTTGTGAATTTGTTTTCATTTTTTTTTCAAAAATTAATTTAACTGAGAGCCAGAATGAAAGTTAGTTTTAACTGTAACTCAGCACATCCCGTCTCACAGTATCACTTTGACAAAGAATTGGGGTTGGGGAGTGTGCACTCGGCCTGCAGGGCGGCGCTGTGGCACAGTGTGAACAGTGGCAGTGGCAGCAACAGCATGAGCTTGTGCGGAAATATCTGCCATTATGTGTTTGTATTCGCCACGTGTAGCAGTCTGGGCCATAAACCCAGCAAAAACATGATTGGGGGCTTTTACCTTATTTTCAAAAAATTCAAATACAGTCGTCCCTCGCCACTTCACGGTTTGACTTTCGCGGCTTCACTCTATCGGGGTTTTTTGTATATTCATTAAAAATCTGATCGAGACATTGAAAATGTTACATCGCTATGCATCGGAAGCATCTTTCTTCTTCGTAATTAAATGTACAATAATAATGTGTAATTGTAACATCTAATATGTCTTATTTACTCTTATTTTTGTCTAATATATTGGGTAATACGAGTGTAATTGTCATGACCTGCCTGTACGATCCTTGTGTGCCACGCCCCCTTATCAACCACACGTGCAGCCCCGACTGTGACCAACTGTTTTCTTTCAGTTTGATTCGTCCGGTGCATTTAAGTCCACGTCAGAGTCTGTAACCCCAGGTCTGTCATTGACATTTTGATGTTACATGTTCCTGTGTCCCACGTTTGGAGTGATTCCAAATAAACCCTTCGATCCTGATTCTTTGTCTCCCTGTTCCTGCTTCCGTTTCCAGCAATCATAACATTAATGGTGACTAAAGGGTATTATTTCATGTCTAGAGGGCTCTAATAATGTTAAAATACCATATTTAGAAGGTCGTAAACAGGTTTTCTATGCTATAACTACGAGAATATTTGATTTGTAAATAAAGAGTCCTACTTTGCGGAATTTCACTTATCGCGGTAGAGTCTGGAACTGATTAACTGCGATAAATGAGGGCCGACTGTATTCTGAATTCTCACTATTGGCTAGTCACTATTAAACAGAATGGTGAAAAACTAGTAAGTCGTTTACATCGACACATCACAAAGTTTCATTCTCCTATACGGGTATACCTTGCATTTCAGTATTATATGATATTCCAGACATTGAATAGTATTGCACATTTTGTATGGTAATTTCTGAGCGTTGCTGCTCAGTGAGCTTCAGCATTTAAGCCCAGAGGTATTTGCTTTCACCTGACACCCTACCATTCTGCGCTTCGGCCAATGAACAGCATGGAGATGCTAAAACCCAATTTATGCAAAAAAGTTTTCTATAACCACGTTACATATTTCTGCAGGGCAGACAGAGGCAGTGAAGAAGCCGACTCTGCAGGTGCATCCTGAGGGCAACATTCGCGCTGGGAGCACATTCACCCTCCTCTGCCGGTAAGCAGATCTTGGTTTGGCTGGTCTTCATCGGTAGGCCATCACTAGAGCATGTCAGGTTAGCAGTCCTTCAAACCGAAAAACACACATGCAAACTCGGTTTTGCACGGTTGCTCTCGTACGTCCACACAAAGTGCTATTGAATATTCGTCCAATTTCCAACAGGAAAGGCACCCATACCTGCGATGCGTAGGGGGAGCAAATATTCCTGCCAGTCTCACAGCTGGTCACGTTGATGCACAGTTGGAATTCTGCAGATGAAACTGCTTTTAGTTAAGAATGGAGACACAGAGGCTGCTTGTGACCATTGGCTGTGATTTCTCTGCTCTCTGACTGGGGATGGGTTGACCCCGAAGGAAGAGAGAGAAGGCAACTGATATGGACACTCGTGACTGAAAAGGCTGTCAGACCCTCTTATCAAAGGGACAGCCCTGCACTGCATCTGTGGGATAATGCACGTGAGACGAGAGCTTGCATCAGTCCTCAGCCTTGTCTGGAATGCGAACCGTGGACCGTTTGGACTTGGCTGCTTCCTTAGAAGGCCGTGTGAAACCAGAGGCTGGGGTCCTTCGACTCCAAGGCGGCTGACTTGTACTGTCCCGAGACGCAGGCCCTCGGCATGCGAAACATGTGGCCGTCCCCCGAGACTCCATTAATTGGACACTTGGTAGTGGCTTTGAAATGATTGCTATTTGAGCACATCGTCTCGAAACCACATTCCCATGTGAAACATAAAATCTGTCAGATGAGAGTTGACGAGAGCCATGTTGAAACAACAATTAAGAGGCCCGCAGAGAGGAAAAAAACCTCAAAAAATATATATATATATATGTGCAGAACACACAAGCAGGAATCCAAAGATATTTTGGACAAAATATTTTGGACAACCTGTGATGTGTGAGTGTTTGTCACATAACTGCTGTCTGCAATGGCTTACTGGACAAAGCAAAGTGAGTCTGATACAACTTTCCATGTCTGAAATTTCTCTGTGTGGCTACTGTCAGTACCAAATAGCCACATCTGTTGTCTCCTGGTTGCCTACAGAGTTGTCTGTGAAGGTGTGTTACGTCACTCAAAGCCTGTAGCCATTTTCATGGTGAGTTATAGGTGGCTGATGGTTTAGGAGGTTCGCACTGGCCAGCTCCTTTTGGTTTCAGATGGTTGATGAAGGGAGGACCTATAATCAAATTAACCAGCAATTCCAGATTGTGTGAAAAGGAGAAACAAGATCTTTTAAGATGAACCAGCACCAAGCACCCTCACAGTAACAATGTGCCTCTCCAGGGGAAGCCAGTTGGTCTGCAGCTGCCATATGATTCCTGGGATCTCGCCATCTCGCTCGTTTGAGACGCACCCTCGTTGATTGCCCTCTGTACCCAGCACTGATGCCTGCAATCTTCTGTTTACTATGGGCAGCCTTGTAGGAGGCCGATAGTGCTGTGCAGGTGGGGGCTGATGCGGCGAGTACCGGTTTGGGGCTGAAAGAGAGCCTTGTCTCCATGTTCCTTTGACAGGGGCTCATCCACACTACAGTGGAAGCTTCCCGGGCGGCACATGGGGTCCGACGGAGTTCTGGTGAACAAGACAGGATGCAAGAAGGGCGGGTACAGTCACTGCAGCCAGCTAATCGTGCGTAACAGCAGACACAACGACACCGGCCTGTACTCCTGCGGCTCCGCCCACCACGGCAACAGCCATGTCTCCACCTACATCTTTGTCAAAGGTGAGACCTAGAATTACTTGTAATGATGACTTATGTGGGATGAGACGGTCTTTCCTGTCCACAGATAAGCCAGTGTAAGTTCAGCGGTTAGTTTACTGTTTCTGTCTTGTGATTAAATAAAAGGTTATTATTACACTACATAACTCTAAGTTTTTCCGTTCATCTCACCCTTTCTTCTGAGGTTACCGCTATCATTTTGCGTAGGTGGGCAGGGTGGATAGAGTCAATATGTAGGATGCAACAGCATTTTTATGTGTTTTACTTCTCGCTTCTGTCGGTCGAGTTACAAACTTTGCCAGTTTGTGGACAATATCCCCAGATCAGCCATTTCTACTCCCCAACATCACAAAAAATATATAAGCGTGCATATTTTTGAGCAAGTATAAATTAATTTCCAACAGAATATCACTCTTTGCATCATTAAGCTATGTTTTAGTTCGGTCTCAGGAGACGCATGGGTTATAAAGCATAATATGTATCCATTGTAGGGACAGACGGCTACTCAATGCTTGTGATGTCCTGCTAGTCGCATGTTTAGTCTATGCCGGCTACTTCTAAAACCTCTTTTACTGTTTAATGTCTGATTGTTCATTGTTTATTTTTGCATGGGGGGGGTCCCACAGCACCCCCATGAAGTGTTCGTATTTCGCGCGGGGATGGCAGCGTCAAGCAAGGGCTGGGATGTTTATTTTCCTAATACATTCCCACAGTGTGACACGGCTGCTCGCCGGACCAGTAGCCACATTGTTGTTGTAAGCCCGGCCCTTGCGATTGCCCCGGCTCAGATTGCCTTCCCTGCTTGATGCTGCTTGAGGCCCGGGGTGGGATGGGGATTGTCTGCATTGAGAGCTGATTTAAATTCAATGGGCAGATTTGTATTTCCCCTCTGGGAGACATTCTGTCAGCTCTGAAAAAGTCAATACTTGACAAATTATACAATTATATGACACCTGGGGTCATTTGCTTTAAAACTGACACGATAACAGAATGTTCGCGGTTCCATTTTGGGAGTTAATTTGCTCAATAAAAAGCCACATTTTTAGTTTGCTGTGACACTTGAATGTGGAAAAGGGTAACTGAGATCTAGATTTGGTCAGAAACAGAGTGATATACTCACCATCGCAAGTGCTAATATTTAATTTTTCTGAGAATCACAGCTTGGTGGAAACATACCACTTAGGCATAACTGTTTATCCATAATGCACCACTCTATATGCAGATGATGTCAACCCTTTTGTGGAGAAACCCCAGGACCCCCCCGGTGTCCTGACAATATATGACAGGGAGCGAGAGCTGGTGATTCCCTGCAGGACCACCTCTCCTGACTATGTGGTCACACTGGAGGGGGTAAGAAACCTCTGCGCTCTGCCTTCAGCCCAGCTCTGCGGGCAGATCTCAGTTCAGTCTCGTGCCATCAAGGTCAGAGAACATGAGCACTGTGTGGGAAAGTAGAACTGATGGATGCCTGTGAGGAGATGACCTGTTCATCTTCAGTGTACAATCCAGAATGGATTAACTGTGGAATTTTCTAGTAGCCACACTGAGAAACATTTTTATGAAATCAAGCATTCCCTACTGTCAACAAAAGACAGCCTTGAAGAAAGGATGTAACTTACCCATCACAGAACATAAACGATAAACATTTAAAAATATATGTGAAAATAAATACTAAACATTAAAGAAGGTAAAAGGTCTCAAACAGCAGCACTGAAGTAGGAAAATAACTCTCAGTTCAGATTTTAATCCAAGTTCCAGTGGTTTAACGTGTAATTTATTTTAGGAATCCAAATTAGTCATGCAAAACAATTTCTCCAAAATGTTTATTAATTCCAGCTACCTTGTTTATCAAAGCATCTTGACAGGTAGATGTTATTGAAGCTTCTGGCTGTCAGTGACCCAGCTTGTGTAGGTTTCATTAAGTTAAATGTAATCTAGAACAGAATGGGTGATAGTTCCAAAGCCAAAACCTTTGACATGCCTATTGTACTTTACTCATTTAGAGATTCATTCAGAAACCACACATGTCGTCTGTGGTAAAAAGTGAGCTGTGGGATCCGCAAGTGGGATTCAAGATCCATTACCCCCCTGGCTCCCACTACGATCTTCTTGTATGCAAAACCACCACTGGACGGCATCAGGTTCTCCACGAGACCAGCTACCTCATTAAGCGAATGTGTAAGCTGTTCGCTCACGTCGCTACTACCATGGGTTTGTTGTGAAGTTTTAGGGAACTTATACTGTAACATGCATGAAATGAATGAGAAATATATTTGGTCAGGTATATCTGCGGAGATCAGTGTTTCCCAACCTGGACTGTGGGGACCTGCAGACAATCCATGGTTCTGCTCCCTCTCAGCTCCTTGCCAGAATCTCTGTGTGTCCCCGAGGACCAGGCTGGGAAACACTGGTCCAGATAGTTCTTGTAGAAAGTCTTTTGAATACAAAGTTAGGTAACACTTTACTTAAAGCACTCCTGTATAATGCATTATAGATAATAAGTATTATAAACACATCTATTAGCTTCATAGAGCATTCATGATGCATAATAAACATGGCTATAATGTGTTATATCTTTTTATATATATATATATATATATAGTTATAGTTGTGTTTATAATACTTAATGAATGCATTATAATGCATTATGAAGGTATTTATAATGCATTATACATGAGTGATTTAAGTGAAGTGTTACCCAAAGCTATTATACCTAAGACCATAGAACAGTAAGAGCTGTTTACTGGGTCACCTTCAAACCGAATTAGTGCTTATGGCTGTGCAGAAAAAAAACTTTAGTTCTCCTATATGCTGCTTTTTTTTAATTTGTCCAGCTTCTAAACTGGATAATGTGAAGATCAGCGCAAATCGTGTTAGGCTGGTGGTTGGAGACACTCTGTCCCTCAAGTGCTCGGGGGAGACAACCTTCAATGGGAGAATCATCTTCACATGGGACTACCCAGGAAAGGCTGTATGTCTAACATTACTGTCTTACATTTGAAACACCCCAAAGATATCTTAAAGATAAATCTTTATTGTCATTGTCACTTGAACAACGAAACTGAAATACAATTTTCACCATATTCTAGCAGACCTGGATGCAAACCTAAAATACCAAAGTGTAAACAGAACTAATTGTGAATCTGTGTTTTCAGTGGAACCGATTGCACGAAATCCATAAGCACACAGACACCCCAGCATTGACTTTTACCATGAGCAGCACCCTGATCTTGCACAATGTGACGACTGAGGACAAAGGCCCATACCGCTGCACGGCGGAGATCGTGAGCCAGAAGTCCGCAACCGCTAAAGTGATGGTCTATGGTGAGAGCGCGGCTGGATAAGTACATTCTTGAATATATATTTATATGTCAATATATAAGCTAGTGTGTCATTGTACCATTTATCTTGTACCATTCCTTTCCAATTTGAAAATGGCCATTCCATCCGGAGTACTGTTTTTCTCCACAGAGCATCCATTCATCAACTTGTTCCATAAAGAGGACAAGGTTGTCTCAGTCCTTGAAGGCAAAAAGCATGTCAAGTTCGGACCCAAGGTGTCCGCAGTGCCGCGACCAAACATTGTGATGTGGTAAGAGGTTCTGCTCCTTATGTTGCATGTATACAGATGTTCCTTGCTTTGCGATGGTTCGACTTAGGATATTTTGACTTTATGATGGTGTAAGAGCGACGCACATTCAGTTGTGAAATTTTCATTTCTTCCCCGCCTAGCTATATGACATCCGATACTTTCTACTGATGCCAGGCGATGGCTGCATCCACACAGTCACGCTTCCAGTCTCTGTAGTGATTATGACTGTAAACATCTCATATAATGTTTAACAACGTATCTTGTGGTATTTTTTTCTGTGCTTAATCATATCATATTGCCCATATTCGACTTACGATATTTTCAACTTACAATGTGTTCATTGTACTGGAACCCCGTGTTAACTGGAGGAACATCAGTGTAGTGCTCAGAATGCCCATTGCATGGTACATTACGATGACCTGCCCTTATAACCACAATCCTTTTCTCCCTCAAGGTATAAGGATGGTGTGCAGATAAGAGAAAACTCAACTTGCTACGAGCATTCAGAGTACAATCTCATCATTAGAGATGCCAAGCAGAAGGATGCGGGAGTCTACACCATTCTTGTCGGAAACAAAGAAAGAGGCGTATATCAAAACCTTAGCTATACCTTCGAGGTCAGAGGTCAGTATCGCAGTCTGAGGAGTCAGCTGACATGCTTCATTGCACAGTGACGTTAAGATGACGCAGAAAGCAAAGAGGGAGTGCTGTGCCATGTGTCCTTCAGGAAATCTCCCATTCTGCTTCTCATCTTAAATTCAGTCCCTTTTAGTCTTTCGTCTCTCCTGTTGGGGTCCTGAGGTATAGTTGTTCTTGACATGGTCGAGAAAGGTAGCATGCAGAAGTGAGCAGGGAAATGCAGGCAAATCACATTGCTTAAGACAGAATGGGCTCAAAACAGTGATAATAACAAAAAAAAAGGTAAATAAAAAAGAAGCATCACAGTAATATTGCGTATTGCAACCATATTACATTCATGCAACTTGAGTGCTGATTCCAGATTTGGACCCAAAGGAGAATTGTCACCTTTGGTTCTACCACTTTCCACAACAATGATTTTCTGGCAGTGTGATCTTATTTAAAAAATCAGACATCACTGGACATTTTCACATTTTGTTGATAATTTGATGAATATCCATTTAAAACATCTCAACCAAGAACAAAGATGTTACATAAATAGATTTCTTGTGGAAAAAATTAAAAACAATGGGAAATTAAAAACGCAGTGTCTCATGCTGTACTATATCGCTGTGGCTCATGGACACAGCTACGGACGGTGTGCAGTGCTGTACTATACCGCTGTGGCTCGTGTGGGCACAGCTACGAACGGTGTACAGTGCTGTACTATACCGCTGTGGCTCATGTGGGCACAGCTACGGATGGTGTGCAGTGCTGTACTATACAAACCAACAAGAGGCTTTAGAGGAATTCTGTAGGCAGAATAAGAAAAATAAGGAAAGTCAGTTGATGTTGTGTCTGCCCCCCCCCCTCCCCAGTAAAACCACAGATCTTGGAAAAAAACCTAAAGCCAGTGGAGCTGCAGCAGCACATGTTTGGTAAGGAGCAGCGGCTGACCTGCACTGCCCAGGGCTTTCCAGTTCCTCAAATTACCTGGGTGTGGCAGCCCTGTGAACACAGTCCCAGCCTTACATGGTGAGTCACCCCGGCACTCTCTCCGGTCCTCAGCTGGGCACCGAGCTCACTGCCCACAGGTCAAACAACCGCAAATCCACATAACTGTGTGCTTCAAAGGTTAGACCAAAAGAGGGTCGCGATCTGCACTAGTAAACATGAGATGGATGATGATCCATCAAAGGAATGAAGAAGGTAGGAGAAAGAGCAGGAAATAACAAGAAAGATCATTTATGGCCTCAACTTGCTGAATCGTCGTTTTTCCACACGCTGGACCAAGTGGGACGCCAGTCAGGACTTTCAAAGCAACTTGGCCCCTTTTTCATACTTTATGCATTGGCTTGTTTGAAACTTTCCTCCTAAACAGGCCACGGATTAATGCATGTTATTTGAAAATTAAGAAAATCTGAGCAATGTTTCAAAGGTCCATAAAGTATTTAAATACTAGGCACATAGTGTTTAATTTGTTACCGCCCCATCTCTGCTCATCAGTGTAATCAGTGTGCATGTGAAGCACTTCTCCTGACTGTGCATGATACCACCATCACATCCCGGACAAACAGAGGCTTTTCCCAGTTTCTTATCTCGTCTTCCTATCATGGAAGGATTTCCGGAATACGCAGTTAGCCACGTTATCTAAGCAGCAAAAAACTGTCAACTAGAAGGTCTGTGAAACAGCGAAGGGAGTGACCTCCATTCAGACAAAAACCGGGTTTACTCACCTCAGTTTACTTGGACATGCTACCAGATTACTTGGTTACTGGTTAGGCCTCTTACTGCCCATGACAAAGGCTGAATAGAAAATGGGTTTGTTGTTTATTGATTAATTTATGGACATCTGATGTTTTTAATGGTGCTTTTCCACTGCCACCAAAAACCGAGTGATCCCCAAACCGCACCTGCGCTGACATGAGCAAACAGAGCCGATTGAGTCACCACTTCTGATTGGCCGAAATGCATGGAGATACCGGTGCATGGATTATCTGAAGGCTCAGGGATGGCTCGGGGGGGTTCATGTATGCCAGTGGAAAAGGACCATTAGGCTGCTTTACTACCCACATCCCTGTTTTTCTTTCCAATCTTGACCCCCCCCCCCCACCCCCCCGGAGAAGAAATTGTCTCCGGTTTTGTAAAAAGGCTGACAGATTGACAGAGCCCCAGAAGCAAAGATAAATGGAACATGCAACCAGTTACTGTTTAGTAACTTTGTGTCGGATTCTATTGAACGGGACACAATGGCCAAGTCAGCGTCCTTTGCACGTTATATTGAAATAGCTCATGTTGTTTTCGGTGAATGTCTGCATGTTAGCAGACAAGCTTCAGCAAAATGAACATTCCAGAAGAGACAGGCTAGTCAGTGACAGCGGGGGACTGTCGGGCACAAGGCACTAGCACAATAGACCCATTACAGTCATTAGCTGCACTCAGTGAAAATCACTATGAAAAACTTGTTTTGCAATTCTGAGCTAATAAAGAGGAATGCCGCATTATGTATTAGGTAACGGAGTTGACAAGTGTTTCTTTAATTGTTCGTAATGATTTTTACTGTGTAGTGCGTTTATTATCACTGAAATAGAACTGACACTCGATGCTGGCAAAGCACAACTGTCGACAGCACTAAAGAGCTTATAATCATGTTTGCCAACAGCTGCTCATGAAAGCAATCAGTGAAAAGCACTAGTGATGACTAATGTGGCATGTTCCTCAGAGAGACAAGTAGGCATTTTTTTAGCAGGAAACAAGTACTACATGTGTTTGTTTTGCACAAATCATGCAATACACTCGCTGCTGATTTTTGACCCCTGGCACGATAAGATTAAACTAAAAATAAATTGTCCTTTATGCAAGGAGTGGTTTTAAAATGGCTGAGGTAAGAGGTGAAGTGTAAGAGCTGATTTATGGAGGGTCTTCATCTGCATGGTGAGAAATTTGATCGGCTAGTTCCCCTTCTTGAGCGAGTAAGTCCAGTGGTCCTGCCTTATCTCCTCTGGCCAGAGGCTGAGGGCGGGCTTCCTTTGCCGCTTGACGCATTCCCCCAGCCTTCCTGTTTGCCTCCATTCTCATCAATCTTAGATTGTTCCCCTCCTTCGAAAGCGACAGCCCCCAGCCCTGCTTCCTCCCAGGTCGTAAGAAAGAAACAGGCAGATAGAGCAGCCGTAAGAAACCCCTGCATTCACACATAGCGCAGTACAATCGCTGAGATGTAGTGGGTCAGTTTGTGGAAACACATATGCGGCAAAAAATGTGTATCTTCATGAAGGAATAACGTTTGCTTACAGGGCTTGAAGTACTTTGTCTCGGAGCGGTAATGCAGATAGACACTTGTCAGAGCCAATAAGAACCGACTGATGTAGCTACGCGCTAACGTTACGTTGTAATGAGCTTTCTGCAGCTGGTTTATGTTAAATGTCAAACTGCTGAAACTGTTTATTGACTGTTGCTTGAGGATAAATATCTGAGTGGAGCGGGGGGGGGGGGGTGCCATTATACTGGCATTATACATAGGCAACTCTGTGAGGATTCATGATGCTAACATCGACCCATTACGAGCCTGAGGCAGTTGGGACTAAAGACTCAAATTAATCCAGACAAGCACCAGATTATTTGTTTTGTTCAGATGTTTTAAGAACCATGCTGTCAGTTTGAGAATTCTGCATAGCACAACATTCCGGGGTGACGTTTCCCAAACCCTTCGTTTCGCTACAAGAAAGAATTAAACATGCTCTCTGTACCAGTAACGATGATTGTGGTGCGGCTGGAAGGAGGTGTGGGTGACGACTGACATTATTTTAAATCGTAAATAACTGATGACTGATTTGTAATCCATGCATATTGATAACAACTAGTTAGCAACATCAAAAAATAATCATCTTAAAAGACCATGATGATGATTAAATATCTTCTCATTGTATTTGCAGGTGTAAATTGAGCTCTGAGCCCAGACCTGTTAGATTTTATGAAGAGGACAGTAACAACACTAACATCAACTGGCCGTACAACAAAATTCATTCCATTGAAAACGCCACTGACAACAGTAAAAGAAAGGTGTGTATCACTGTATCACTGTTTCCATTTTCGAATGAATCTCATTTATTGCTGATTATACATCTTGTGACTTAAAATGGTAGTTATCTTCTGAATATATTTCAGTGGATGATGTAAATAATAAATCTTAGAATTGCCCTTGTGAATTCATCGTTCACTGTCTCTCTAGCGTGGTAACTAGCTGCTTAGCCGAGCCGATGTAACAGCGCAGCTTATAAATAATGGTGTCACCCTGCGTCCCGCACTGAGCCTTTGTTTTATTAGGGCTAAACCTGCAAATTGTTAGGGCGTCATAAACTTAACAGTGATTCAAAGACCTATATGTGCCTCACTCTTCATCCTGCCATTCTTTTCTCATACTCTTTCAAGTTGTTTAGCTGCTGGTCAATTGATCCCGTGTCACCCTATGAAAAAAAAAGTTTCCTGATCTTTTTGGGCAGATGATTTTCAGTGTGTTTTTATTTTTTGACATGCTGACATGCAGAAGAATGACAAGTACTTGAAATTTACTTTAATTTATCCACTTCAGTGTGGGAGTAGATACCCAGTTGCTATTGGTCTCTGGAAACCATTTTTCTAGAACATGTGTGACAGAGCTGCTCTTAAAGTACTGAAGTGATCAAGCCTTAAGCAAAACATGTCTCATGAAAAGAAAATATTCAAAGGGGGAAAAGAAGTATTAAAGCCTGCTTCCCCGACAGTGCTTAGTGGATGGTGCTCATGATTACACATTAGTGGTAGGGATCTCTAGCTACGAATGATTTTCATTTGGGGTTCCTCGAATTCTGGATTCCCAAAATCAGAAACATTACCACAGAAGTATTGTTTTGCCTAATTAAATAATCCTAGACATAGTCTTAATACAAGTGATTGAAGCAACCTGATCTAAGCAAGATCTTTCTGATCCAATAATGATGTGCTTTCCTGTCGCTGTTGATTGCGTTGACAGTGTTCCAACAGGCATTTAAAACTTTTAAAATATTTGACAAAAAACTGAGATCTATACCTTTCCCTAATTCTATTCCATTTTTATTTGTCAGAGACTTCCCTCTTTTATGTTTTTTCTCTCGATTTTTCTCTCCACCTTGTCAATTAGGCTCACAGGAGAAGCTTCTGGTGTAATTACATCATTTTATTACAATCATTAGAACTGAACATTTGAGGCAAATGAGCTCCTTTGATCTTCTTGAAGGTCATTCCTGAGCTGGCTGTTGCTGAGTGATGAAGCTTCACCCAGCCAAGGTCTCTTAGGTTATTTCCCACCTACTCGTCTTCTGTAGACACTTTTCTAGTAGAGGGTTGGGGTGAGCATGGAGTCCGGCCCAAGAATGATAGGGTACCCTGTATGGGATTCCAGTGTCTTGCAGAGTGCAGAGTCATGCACACACACATACCACAAGTAAATATACTCAGAAAAATCCTACAGAATTTCATGTGTATCGACATACGATATTGTACGCTCACAGCTTCCTAAGCAAGGATTCAAGATTTCATTGGCAGCTCTCCCGTGAGATTGCATTACCCAAGCGATTTCTCTCAAACTTAATCCAACACAGGGCCATTCACTGAGTGATCGTCATGGAAGCCTACCTTTCATGTGGTGATGCAACTGTAAAAAAAAAAAATATATATATATAGGTTTCCCTCACCTCATTTTTCAAAATGCATGAAGAACATTCAGTTCCTGTAAGTGGGAGACACATTTACAAGAGCTTGTGGCCCATATGCTGGTGTTTTATGGGGGATAGTTAGGACCTGTTTCGGGGCTCAGTTGAAGTGAATTCCTCTCTGTCACCTCATATATATCCTGACATCCCACAAACACGGCCAGGATGAGTCTTAGAGGGACTCGTTATGAAGACTGTCAATGGGGGTTGGAGGTCATGGTGTCAAGGGCATCGGCAGGGGTCTGTCAACTCATCGGTCACGCACCTAATACCGGCGTGTCGCTGGACTTGTAAGCAGAAGAAGCAGCACACACTGACACACAAAGAGTCAGTATAGCAGGTTTTCTTAAACACCAGTCTGCCAAGATTGCGCTATAAAAGGCACTGCTAAGTGTGACTAGCTGGATTGTTTGATGGTCGGATTTCTGTCTTTAAAAAAAAAAATGCAAGAGCTGCTCAGCTGCAGTTACAAATAAGCTGTGATTCAGTTCCACTCTCTAGGAGTCACTTTCATACAATTTATGTGACCCAGCTGTGTGTTTTTATCAAATACCGTTTGGAACAGGATCGGTATGTGAGCTGAACTTTGAAGTAGCTGTATCCTGCTGCTTATTACAACTTTTGGTGGATTATTGAAAATCCAGTCGTCAGTCACACTGTTCCCCATAGCCGAGGCCTAGTATTGACCATCATCCACAGCACAGTGGTCAGGTTTTCTAGGAAGATTACACAATATATTAATAGATGTACTCTATTAATGCTGTCCCTATAAAATCTGAAAAGCTGCTCAAACAGATAGCAATTGCAACCTTTTTTAATTGTTACTTTTTATTATTGATATATATTTAAGCCTTAGGTGACTTAAGCAATGTGATGGTATAAACCTTCCTTGGGACAGTTATTATTTGGCATATAAATATTTTTAGTGTTCAGCTAAATGTTGTTTTTAAAATAATAGATGTCCTTTCATTAATTATATGTTAATTCCAGTAAAAATTTGGTTAATTTAATTCAGTGCTTAGTGGGTTAGGTCTCTGTGCTCAGAAGGTTAGGCCTCTGTGTCTGTGCTCAGTGGGTTAGGCCTCTGTGTCTGTGCTCAGTGGGTTAGGCCTCTGTGTCTGTGCTCAGTAGGTTAGGCCTCTGTGTCTGTGCTCAGTAGGTTAGGCCTCTGTGTCTGTGCTCAGTGGGTTAGGTCTCTGTGTCTGTGCTCAGTGGGTTAGGCCTCTGTGTCTGTGCTCAGTGGGTTAGGCCTCTGTGTCTGTGCTTAGTGGGTTAGGCCTCTGTGTCTGTGCTCAGAAGGTTGCAGTATAAATCCCATACTCAGTGGAATAGTCACATGGTTTCTGGACCCTTAACCCTCGTAAAATGCTCGAGGGGCGCTAGATAAATGTGTGGCCTTGTGCTCTGACCCCAAACTTCACTCTCCCCTCCCTTTTCTTTGAAGGAGAGCATGATGGGATACGCGCATGCTAAGCATTCCAGTGCACCTGCACTCATACAAATTCAGAAATGGGTGTTCATTATTCTCCAGGAAGCAAGCACCTGCACATTATTTTTCATAAGATGTGTGTTTGCAGCAATTGTATGGCCAAATATATGTCTCAGCTTCTCACGAACGCACCACACTGCTCTCTCACGCAGGCCGTCAGCACGCTAACTGTGGCCGCTGCAAGGGAGTCCGGGTTTTATTCCTGTGTGGCGAGTAACACTGTCGGAAGTCACAACTGGAGCATCCCGTTTTTCGTCGGTGGTAAGTTGGGCTTTTCACCGCAGTGGCATAAATTAAATAATGCTGAAGAATGCAGTCAGGGTTTATCTATCAAAGCCATCGGAACACACACGGAGCAGCCGTGTGGCTCCTTGCACCTCCATATGATGATGTGACGCTGGTATGTCGATAATTTACTCTGGATAGCAGCAGCATTAGCCCAGGAGGAATTTCTGGTTTGACCCGAGCACTTCTTCCTTCTTTATTTAGACCCACACCCATGGAAAGAGAGCAGAGACAATGCGGAGATTATGCAACTAAATATGCACTCAATGTGGGGGGTCATATTAATGGAAACCAGATTTCTGTGTTGCAGGCATATTTAAATCAATGAGAGAAAACAAACATAGTACAGTGCTTACCAGTGACCGGGCCTGATAATTTCCAGTGTGTACATATTCTACACCGAGTGACTGGATACAGATGGACAGGGTCGGACAGGAGGGGACCAGTGGAATGAGGAGGATAGCTGGCCTCCTTTGAGAACCCAGACTGGGCTGTGCGGTGTCGCCTCCGCTTTCTGCTGCTCCTCATTCCTGCGAGGGCTTTATTAGTTTGTCTGTGCCTGTTGGTGTACCTTAGATCACCCCGAAGCACTAAACGTCGAGCCCCGGAAGGCTATAGAAGGAGACAATTTCACCATCAGCTGCAGGGCCACTCGGTACCTGTACACGGACCTACTGTGGGTGGGCCCGGATAACCGCACGGTCCATAACAACAACCACACGCTGCAAGTGGATCTGCACTCCATCTCTCTTTCGCTGTTACTCACCAATGTGTCCCGGACGGATCCCATGAACTACAAGTGCCAGGCCCAGAGCCACACCAGGCATGTGATCCATAAAACATCTGTGTTCAAAATAGAGGGTGAGTAGTAGGGAGTATGTAGCAAGAAAACAATATACTGCTTTTTCTGTCGCAGCGAAATATTCACTCAGATATACATATTTAAATGGAAAACTATTAACTGCGACTTGGAGAGTGAAATTTTTAAGTGTAAGTGTAGATTTTAAGTGTTACTGTTTACAACCTTTGTGTGTCCTTATTTGGTATGATGCAGAAAGGAAAGGTCCTTGGCTGCAACAAAATCTGACCAATCAGAACGTGAACAGCAGCAGCACGCTGACCCTGGCCTGTTACGCCCAGGGAGTGCCACCTCCTTTCATCACATGGTACAAGAATGGCGCGCTTGTGGAGGCCGCACCTGGTAAATGCATGGAATTATTTCACTTTCCCCATCGTGTTTCTTTCTCGATTTCCATTGGTCGGTGCCTGCCATCTGTGTGTGTGACGACCTTTTCATATGAATGGGGCTCAGTAATTGTGTTTATCAAGCTGTCTTGCGCAGCGGTACTGAGAGAGCCAGAAATGGAACAAAACAAAGATCCCATGTAGATGCAGGGCACAGATTCGGAGGCGGGAGAGAGCCCAGATTGTTTCGCGGTAATGACAAAGCGCTTCTCTGCTCCAGGCATCACCCTGACTGAGGATGGGCTGCTGATAATTGACCGAGTGAAGAAAGATGACGAAGGACGCTATGAGTGCCTGGCAAGCAACGATAAAGGCAGGGCAAAGACTGCGGCAGTCATCACTGTAGTAGGTAAGACAACCAAGTCCTGCTTCACTGTTCATGATCCCCGAAGTAGGCCCAGTCCACCATCACATCAGCAAAAAAGAATAATCTAACCCATATCCTCATATTCTAAACTATCAATTGCATTTCAATATCGTCCATTACACATTTGCTGTGTGAACGAAGGCACTCGTTCAGTGTTATGGTCAAGATTCAGAATTAGTAGCAGCCAAGAGAGTGAGTGTGAAGTGCTAAGCAAATTCCTGCCTGCATTTTATTCAGTTCCTCACATATGGGGGGGTGACCTCTCTCCGGTCTCAGAAGAGGGTTTTCTAATCACATTGTTCAGTGTCAGTCTTGAGCATACTCATGAAAGTAGAAGGAAACTTTGGGGGAAAAAAATGTGCGAAAAGAGTCACAAATTTGGGAAGTTGAACTGAGGTCAAGGGAATAAGTGTTTTCGACTTTTCTAAACTTATTCTTGCCAACAAAATGTAATGGTATTAAGTATATAATGGGCAAAATGTTACAGCACAGGCAACAAAATTATTTAGTTTCACTGCATGCATTTAAGAAAATGAAATTAAGTCATTAAAGTAGTTTCCAGAATGATCCGGGTAATGCTACTGCCTTGGCGATGTATCTGAAAATCTAGAATTGTTACATAGGTGCTGTGTCCCTTTATGTATATTGATATGCTGATATGCTGTGTTTGCATTAAGTCATTTAAGGCTCATATGCATCAGTCATTTCAGGCACATAAGTATCAGTCATTTCAGGCACATAAGCATCAGTCATTTAAGGCTCATATGCATCAGTCATTTCAGCCACATAAGCATCAGTCATTTCAGGCACATAAGCATTAGTCATTTAAGGCGCAGAACAGAAAACTAAAGGTTATCCATTATCCATTAGTGCCTAACAGCTTCCTGCCATTTGCTTTCCAGGTGATGACAAACCCAATATCGAGGTTATAATCCTGGTGACCACTGGTTTGGCAGCAACTTTCCTCTGGCTGATGCTGGTTATCTTCATTCGCAAGCTGAAGAAGGTAAATCGAGCCAGGTTTCTTATGATTGCGTGCATGTTCTTCCTGTGGTGTCCTCCTGGGATAGTCTCCGCCCCCCCTGCTCGCCGCGCCAACTGCCCCAGCGCCAACTCCCCTGATACCAACCCCCCTGCCCCCATCCCTCAGTTGGACACGTGGTTGAAAGATGGATGGATAGATGTTTGGCTTTATTTTTATGAATTGTGGCAGATTTCGCATGAACTGACTCCACAAAATGTTTACACATGAATGAAACTGACTAAGAACAAGCTCAAGTGAAAACAGTGAAAGCACCATTTCGACCAGAATGTTCCTATTAGATGTGAACATTTCCTAAAGCGAGACCATACCACATGTCTTAAGTTGCTGGTTTTTTTCCTGGATAATGGTTCTGTGGAAGCATATTCAAACATGAATGAATCTTCCCTGTCCATCAGCCCAGCTCGGTGGACATTCAGACGGGCTACTTGTCCATCATAATGGACCCAGATGAGGTTCCCCTGGACGAGCAGTGTGATCGTCTGCCCTATGATAGCAGCAAGTGGGAGTTTCCGCGAGACCGGCTCAGGCTGGGTAAGGCCTCTCTAGTGGAGGTGCCAGGTCATAGTGTCTCCTCTTAGGTTTTGACACAGTACCCTCTAGGCACTGTCGTGCTACATTGCTCCCAAAGGTGGACATTTTGGATCCAGAAAATAAAAATCCAGACCGAGGTTTTGTTTCAACCAACCAGTTTAGTACTCTGTGACTGTGACTTTTCATGCTTAACTGGTTGGTTGAAACAAAATCTTGGTCTGGATTTTAATTTTCTGTACACTACACAAAGAGCCTGAATACCCTCATTGAGGGGTTGTTTGAAGCATATTAGCTCAAAGAAAGGGAGCTAGACTGGAGCAGAGGAAATCTAAGTAAGTCAAATTAAACTGTCTCCAAAAGATGGCATATGCTATAAGTAATAACTACCTGCTCTTTCTGAAATAAACATCCTAGTATTTTTCATCAGGGGTCAGCCTCTGTCCTCCAAGCTTAACTGCTCCATAAAATCCTTGCGGAGGCCTGCTTCAGTGGTCAAACGCTCAGCAGGCTGTTTTAATTACAGGCCTGTATCTCTCCTGACAGAGAATCCTGCGGCTTGAGTTATGATTCCTGAGCCAAAAGAGCTGCCTTGAAGACTCTCTCACCCACGCTTTGTCTCACAGGTAAAACCTTGGGCCACGGTGCTTTCGGAAAGGTGGTGGAGGCTGCCGCCTTTGGGATCGATAAGTTGTCCACGTGCAAGACAGTGGCCGTTAAAATGTTGAAAGGTAGGAATCCTTCACCAAAAACAGCTATGATGCTTCTTTTTTCACTACCAGATGCCATTAAGTGTTTTCATTAGTCAAGTCATTAGAATATACTAACTCAGCTTTGTAAAAATACAGAAAAAGAAAGAAGCAGATATGGATTGTTTATAACCACGATTTAGTGACAGGAGGTTTCGATACGCAATTTACACAACAGATAAATGTGAAAATGATTGTGTTTGCTTTGTGGGTCACAAGGCTGAAGGGTTTTAGGTAGTGTTGATTATTTCCGTTCTGAAATTCACAGACAGTATTAATTTAAAGGGAAATCCTGTGGAGCTTTGGTGGTTTTCAAAGCTAATTACAGTGATTACCATCACTCAGCCTTGCATCTGTGCTCATACATATTGCAGAGGAATAATCAAAGCAACTGTTCTGTTTTGGTGCTCAGTCAGAGGTATGGCAAGACTCTCTTTCCTTTTCCTTAATCACACCCTTCTAACCGGTGGGACCATCATTCATGCAAATATAAGTCAACTATACCATGATGTTATGTATCCTCAGGCAGGAACTTTGCATGCAACCAAAGGTCAGATTTTCCATAAAAGGGGATTTTATCCCAAAATTGGATTTTAATGAAATCTTTCAAATTACAATATTTTTTTGGCATCAGTAAACATCCACCAGAAATTAATTCCTCATCCGATCAGTTTTATCATCACTCCCTTAATACAACCGTTATTCAGATTTATGTCCCAGAAATTGAATCAGATGAAGGTAAAACTGAAAAATGTTTTGACAAGGTTGACATGACTGGAGGCTGGAATGTCAGTTGGAAAGCAAGTATGAAATAGAAGTTTCCAGAAACAGAACTGGGGGGTGGATGAATAGCCAGCTTCTGCAAATCTACTGACCCTGATGTTTTCAGTAAACACTTCAAGCAAGCAGAACATCGTCTTTTCGCCCCAACATCATCAGGTGAAGTTCACAGAAATCAAATACAGTATATCCTCAACCCCAAACAATGGAAGATCTCGACATAGATGACAAGGCCATGGCCTAGAGTAATAACAGAGTGCTTATGGAAAGATGTGGAAAAGATCACGGAACAACAAGACATTCCGGCTTCCAAGGAATGACCTGCAGAATATAGCCTTAGCCTTCAAGGGCAACATCTGTAACCAATTCGAGATGCTGAACCTACTTGATAGAGAACCAGAGGAACTGCGGACAGAATTCAGAGAAGTCGTCCAAGAGGAATCTGAGATGACATTTGGCTGAAGTGAAATTAAACAGGCAAAAATATCCAAGTGGATGGCAGAAGGTGCCGTGGAAAGTGCAAAGAAGAAGACTGTGAATTCCAGAAGGCCACCAAGAAAGACAATGACCAATATCATAACAACATCTGCATTCACTGAAGAAGAAGGAAATAAACATGGGAGAGCAAGGGCTGCTTTTCAGCTGATGTGTGAGATTAAGGATAAGTTTCAGCCTCGAATGCTGTTAATATATTGGGGTTTGATACGTGGAAGAAGCTGCAGTAATGGAAGTGGAGATCAGAGTAGACCGGAGGTTACTGCCAAAAAGGAAAAAGCACATGGGTACGATACATTCTAATAGAAATATACAGCAACTGACGAAGAAGCGTTAAAAGAGCTGACCAAAGTATGGCAACAAATTTGGAAAATGGCCTAGAGATTGTGATTGGTTTAAGTCCCGTAGCATCAGGATGAAAGCTTGCAGGGTGCACAAACTAGCACCGAATTTCCCTCATAATGCACCATATTAGTAAGATTACGGTAATGAACCTTCAGTAAAGTTGAGAATCCCTAGGGGGTACCTGGAAATGAGTGTGCCTGAGCATTTCATAGTTACATGAAACATCTGAGCAAGAAGCCAGTGCCTGGGCGAAATATGGAGAAACTGACTGCTTTCAGATCGGAAGAAGAGTTAAGCAAGACTATGTACTACCGCCATGCAGATTCAACTTGCGGAAGATGTAGAGAGAGAAGCTGGATTGGTTTCAAGATTTGTGGTAGAAGCATCCACACCCTTTGATGGCCTAATTAAACCACACTTACAGCAGGAAATACAGAAAATCTGAAGGCTGTAACCACTGGAACAGTATCCAAAGTGTCTGTCTGTTGATGGCAAAAACACAGACGTTATAGAATTATAGATGTTTCCGAACCTGGGGAAAAGTCATCAACAAAAGTGCATCCAGATATATTTAGTAGCCTGGAACTCAGCAACGATGCAATGAAGGACATAGAAAACATGTCAAAGTACTTACATATGTCTAAAAATAAAGACAAGGGGCATATTATGAGAAGCCCCAATGCACTGGCAAAAACCATAACAGATGGACAATTTTACGGTGAAAGAGAAAGCGGATGACCTGAAGAAGATGGACTCAATCATCAAACAAAGAGCATCCTATCAGCAATCCCGAAAAATGAGACCAAAGGGACAGGACATTCTGGAGAAGTACCATCTCTGTAATTACCAGGAGATGACATCGACTTGACAGCATTTAGCAGCTAGCTAATAGTTTATTATCTAATGATAGCTTTGAATTATATAGAGGCATAGATTGCTTTTAAATAAAAGCACAAGTACATTCAGACAGTTACTTACCATTAGGTTTACACTACAATACACTTGATTTCTATAATTTCAAATGAAAATACAAATAATTTTTTTGTGTCAAATTTGGAAAAAAAAAATTTCTACTGGGAAAGATGTTAACATTGAATTTAATACACACCACGTACATTTTACATTTCTAGTTACTCTAAGTAGTAAAAAAAAGTATTTCACAACAATATAACATAAGGTTATAATAATAAAAAATAATAAAAAAAATATAAAATAAAGTGAAAATTTGACAAAAGGTAACCTGAATTTGACTTATGTGACTTGACTTATCATAAATGTGAATGATCTTGCAATAAATTTAAGTCACGCAACTAAAGACTGAAAAAGAAATTTGTCTCACAGGATCTCACATTTTTGGTCTGAATTAGGATGATTTATGGAGTCTCACTGTGTGGATTCTCAACAGGAGGAGCCACGTCCAATGAGTGCAAGGCCCTGATGTCTGAGCTGAAGATACTGATCCACATTGGCAATCACCTCAATGTGGTCAATCTGCTGGGAGCATGCACCAAGTCTGGAGGTACTTCACATTCAGATTTACATGATTATAATGCCATATTGTAATCCTGAATATTCAATACATCACATGACACCATAAGAGATTTGTGTTAAGATTTCACTCCATTTTGTTGCATTATGACACAGTCTGGCTAATTTTCAACTTTGATGGAATGTTTTTGATAGACGGAGATACTGGCTGATTAAACTATTCGAGAAACTAAAATAATTAGCGGTGGTGCCCTGTCACCTTTGTTGTGAAAGGAGGAAATCAAAGGCAATAATTAACAAATTACAAGCGAGTTATGTCGCATGTTTGTCTCTTTATCTTTTGCTGGTGTAGGTCCTTTGATGATAATTGTGGAGTACTGCAAATATGGGAACTTGTCCAATTATCTACGGAGCAAGAGAGCCGACTTCATTGTGTACAAGGTACGTGGGAAAATGATGAGTTAGGAATTTTACTTCCAAGGCACTTGTATAGTCTACACATGTCTGCTCTGTTTATGTGGCCACTTTTTCAAGTTATTCGGGCAGAGTTTCAGATTTTTTTTGCCGCTAGTTAAAGTTAGAAGTTTGCCTGCCCTGTGTGACTGATCTCTGTCGGACTCGCAGAACCCATCCAGTAAGACGGTGCCGTCGGGATCCAGCTGCGAGCTCAGTGAGCTGAGCGAGTTGATCAAACGCAGGCTGGAAAGTGTGGCCAGTACCGGGAGTTCTGCAAGCTCGGGCTTTGTTGAAGACAAGAGCTACTGCGATTCGGAGGAAGAAGAGGAAGGTACTTACATATGTCTAAAAATAAAGACAACAGGCATATTATGAGAAGGCCCAATGCACTGGCAAAAATTATATTCCAGAAATTGTTATCTGCGGGTGTGGTACCTTCTGATTGGAAGCATGGTAATATAACACCAATATTCAAAAAAGGGGATAGAAGTATTCCAGCAAACTATAGGCCAATCAGTTTAACTAGCATTACTGGAAAAATAATGGAAGCTATACTCCAAGTGAAAATGGTAGATTACCTGAATGCAAATAAACATTCTGAGGAATAGCTAACATGGATTTAGGAGAAATAGATCCTGAATTTACTTGAGTTCTTTGAGGAAGCTACAAGAGAAATTGATCACAAAAAGGCCTATGATGTGATCTACTTAGATTTCCAGAAAGCCTTAGATGTTGAACTATAGCAGCTTGGATCGAAAACTGATTAACTGACAGGAAGCAGCGAGTAGTTATTAGAGGCACAATGTCATAGTGGGTCTGTGTTCATAGTGGGGTACCGCAGGGTTCAATTTTAGGACCATTATTGTTCCTAATTTACATTAATGATATTGTCACCAATACATATAGTAAACTAGTTAAATTTGCAGATGACATCAAGGTGGGTGGTGTAGCAGATACTGATCTAGCAGCAGAGAGGCTACAACGGGATCTGGATTTAATTAGCGACTGGG
>JAODKE010000040.1:6642295-6653103 GCA_026779605.1 Mormyrus hasselquistii | reverse complement strand
TTCTTTCGGTCACTACCCACAGCTCATGACCATAGGTGAGGGTAGGAACGTAGATCGACTGGTAAATCGAGAGCTTTCCCTTTTAGCTCAGCTCTTTCTTCACCATGACAGACCGATGCAGCTCCTGCATCACTGCTGATGCTGCACCGATCCACCTGTCGATCTCCCGCTCCATCCTTCCCTCACTCGTGAACAAGACGCTGAGATACTTAAACAACTCCACTTGGGGAAGGAGCCCTTGAATACAATAAATTATATAAAATGGGACTGGGGGTGTGCAGAATTTCTAGCTACACCCCTGCTTGTCAGTAAACGTATTCATTCGTTTCATTGTGTGTGCTGAACTGCAAATGATGTTAGCGACTAATATCTCTTTGGATCTAAGATAAATCTAAGCTCAGGTATACTAAGCAGACTCCGAAAGCTACTCAGAATGGAATCAACATTAAAAAAGATGTGAATTATTTTAAAAAACATATATTAAGTTTCAGAGAGCTGGAGTTGGTACTGGAAGTGATCAGTATTCCGTTTAAAGCTTTCCCACTTAAGTTTATTAAGTTCAGTGTGGTTCCATTTGTCAGCAATGCCCTTCACAATAACAGCCGGTATTTTGGCAGCACAGCTTATATGCAGGGATCGGAAAAGCAGATTGCCGTCTCCTGCTCATGTTTCCCGCATTGCCGTTCACCACCTAGGTGCCGACCTCTCAGATTACTTCAACTACGGCTTCAATGAGGAGACGTGGAAAGCGTACTGCGAGAAACAGCGCCGGCTTCAGCTGGGCCTGGAGCTCGGGGCCCCCCTGAGCTCTGAGAATAAAATCACAGTAAGTGGCAGCGGCTCGAAGGCGGCACTGTCCTCATGCTGCAGACGGCCGGTGGGATTTCAGCTGCCGGCGCCATGACAGGATTTCACGGAACTAAAAATACTGCAGCTCTTGCCCGAGAAATCCGGTTATTAAACTTAGGGACACTTCAAGAGCGGTCACCAACAAAAGGGCACTGTTAGAATATCATCCTGCCTGTTACATCCATGACAGATGATAAGAATTTTAGGCAGGTCAGATGATGTAGGCTGTTGATATGCAGAAGCAGCTCTTAAGGGATTCTCAAATTTCCTTTTTGTCTGGAAGGTGCAGCAGGGAAGATCCGCCGTTTTGGAGAAAGAAATTGAACCAGCTGCCATCAAATCGGAATTCAAGATGGACTTTCTCCCACCAGCTAACATCCTTCCTGCAGCCAACAGACTTAAAGCTGGACCCCCTCCAAACAGGTAACAACTGCCGTAGCTTAGAGACGACTGGAATCATGGAGCATACTCTGCTCATAGGCCATGCTCGGCTGGGGAGACCCAGCCTCTCGGACCCAGAGGCTGCATCATACCAAACGTGAGCACTGAGAAGCTTGCACGCTCCCGCCTCTCCACAGGAAGTTGGGCGGCACCATCGATGTGATTGGCGGACAAACGGGAGCCATCCGGCGGGTCGAGGGCCGAAGGAGAGAGATTCACGAACACAATCCCATCCAGGTCAGGCTCCCGGTGACCTCGTTTGCCCCTGAGAGATTGAAGTGCACCAGCGGATTGCTTTTGTAAACAAAGCATACTATTTCAAGGATACAAGGGGATCGGATATATTTCAGACACACCAGTTCATGTATGAATGACACACTCAGGACAGTGAGTTGGTTGTCATTCCGCCTGCAGGTGCTGGGTGACCATGCTGGTAAGACCCCGCCCTTTGCCCCCCCGGCGGGCCTCCCTCCCCCCCCTATAGGAGCGCCCCCTCCTCACTTCCTGCACCCGCCCCCTCCGGTGTCTGGCATGCCCCCGCCGCTGCATCCACCTGGTAAGCTCTAATTCACAAAAAGACTGCATTTGAGTTTCAGTCCATGCTTTGCAGTGTGAAACTTCAGCTTGACTATTGAGTTCTGGGCCAGTCCTACAGCGGATCCAGGTCCTGTCTTAGCTACTTGTCCAGAAGGAGGTGGTGAACTGGCTCATTTTCCATGGAGCTGATGTGATGCCTGTGTTCTTTGTCATCATCCTCAGTGACAAATACTGCTGGCTGGATGCCTACAACTTGCACAATACACATATTAAAGGATGTGTGTGTGTGTATTTACCACATTGCGGGGACCAATTATCCCCACCCCACAATATCCTGTTACTTTTTAGCTTATGGGGACATTTCTTCAGTCCTCACAATACACAATAAAAAATCAAAAAAACTGCAATAACCGAAAGTCTTGTATTTAGTTTGGTTACTTATGGTTATGGTTAGAGTTAGGGCTGGGTAGAGGTTAAGGTCGTCATAGTTAGAGTTATGCCCATAGAAATTGAGAGTCCCCACAATGATAGGAGTACATGAACTCTGTGTGTGTCTGTGTCTATCACCCTTTCTGGCTGGCATTAGCCAATTAAGATCCGGAATTAAATAGGGGTTAATTTTGGGGAAATCCAAAGGACACTGAGAAAACAAGGTCCATTTCGTCATTGCATTCAGGTTATTCTTCCTGATTCAGTTTGAAAGTGCGGGCATGCCATTGCCGTTTCGCTCAGTGTTTTGGCTTCGTTTGGTGGCATTGATAACCATCGCTGGCCTGTCTTCACAGGTATCCCCCCCCCCCGCCATACCAGGTAGGTCTCTGTGGCAACAGCCGCCGGCCATTGAGCTGCTCGCCGGTCATTATGTAGGAACACGAAACGCATCATCGCGTCTTTTGTTACAGGCTTATTCCCGCCTCCTTTGGCTCCGCCCCCTACTCTAATGATGCCCCCCATGGATGGGTGAGTGGTGACATCTGATGCCTGCCAGGACCGGTAAGTGACCACGACGGACACTGACTCCTGCGTTGCTCCACAGGAGGTGCCCCACCACTGGGTACAACGCCAGAGCTCCTCCCCCCTTCGGGTACAACTCCGGAGGTGAGTCCAACGGCATGTACCTCTCATGAGCGTCCTCCCTAGGTCACCTCTTCTGACCCTGGGCCACCGGACCCATACACACCACTGCTTGGCTATTAGAGATTCCATGTACCTTTATTTCTGATTAACCCTAAATGCACAAGTAGGATTCAATGGCCAATGAAATGGTTAGGTCCAGTAACTTAACAAGTAGAGCATTGTGCTACCACCACAAAGGTTATGGGTTCAAATCCTGAGGAGCACATAAACCCACTTCTAATTCGCTTTGGGTTATAGCTCCAGGTAAATTTGAATTTAGCCCAGTGTTTCTCCAACACCGTGGATTGTTTCCAAGGACCAGGCTGAGCAGCACTGATGTAGCTGGCCTGTGGATCTCACTGCCGGTGGTTTCACCCGCAGATTCCACCTTCATCAGCTACCCTCCTGTCTCTGCCTCGCACTCTCCATGGGTCACACCTATGGAGAAGGCAGGCGGGGGCACATCGCCCTGGGAGTACCAGGGTTCACGACGGGACCCGGAGAGAGAGCGGGAGCGCGAGAGGGACCGGACTCCCACCACCAGCGAGTACAGCAAGTGAGAGCCACCACTTACTGTAGGCCAATGTTTCTAGACGGTCCACATTTTTGCTCCCTCCCGGCTCATTTTTTGCTTGGGATCTGGGAGGGAGCAGGTTGAGAAACACTGCTGTAGACCAAAGGTGCTCAGCTTCGGGCCTTCAAGGAACACTGGGACTATACTCAACATCAGCTTTTAATTATGTATAGAGAAGTAATTATTAGCAAGGTAAATGACATACCCTAGTGTCACAGGTGCAAATTATGTGCAAACTGCCTAATTAACCTGCGGGACAACTGTGAGGCACTTACTTCTCACCATATGTGAAATGTCCTACTTGGCAATCCATCCATTTTCTGTAACTGCTTGTCCTATTCAGGGGAATGGGGGTCCAGATCCTGTCCCAAAAGCTTCTGGTGCAAGGCAGGGAACAACCTGGGATGGGCGCCAACCCATCACAGGACATTCACACACCGTTCACACCTGTGGGCGATTTGGCGACTCCAGCAAATAGTGTGTTTTTGGACCGTGGGGTGAAACCAGAGAACCCAGAGGAAACCCCACAATGACGTGGGGAGAACATGGAAACTCCACATATAGAACCCAGGCAGATACACGAACCCTGATTCCAGAGGTGTGAGGCAACAGTGCTAACAGCTTTGCCACTGTGCCGCCCCTTGTGTTAAGTCATAGATATTTAATCCAGAATAGAACTGCTGAAATCTCAGCTCTAGAGTACTTTACAGCAACGGTGATAAAACATGATTGTGACTTGTGGTCAGGTTTAAATTTTTGCACTTGTTTAGTGTGGCAGTCACATTCACACCAGCTGCTTTAGAATTTTTACGAGCTTGTTAAATTAAGGTGGCAGAATGAATTCTGGCTATAATTTTGAAAGCTTTTAAGAAATGGTATTTTGTGTTGACTCCAGCGAGGATGAGCGTTACCACTACTACAGCCATGAGAGGGAATACGAGCGGGAGTTTCACCACGGCCGTGAGCGCAGTCGTGAGCGAAGCCGCGAGCGAGACGAGAGGCACAGGGACCGGCGCCATCGTGACAAGGAGGAGAGTGGCAAACACAAGTCGTCCAAGCGGTGAGTCTACTGCCCTTCTGTCGGGAAGGACCAATGAGGGCTTTTGGGTGGGGCTCAAGTTAAAAATTTACTACCATCAGGAAGATATTGGCAATAAGGCGGATGAGTCCTCAGCTTTCAGAGGCCCACGTTCAGGCAGTGAGACCTAAAAGAGCATTATGGGACAGCAGGTGGCCTTGCAATCAAAAAGGACGTTGAATCAAGTTCCTAAATCCAAACTGCCCCGTTAAAGCAGCCGTCCCCTGAAACGGCTAAGAAATGTAACGAGGCCCTGGACAAAAACGTCAGTAGCGATGTGCTGTCCCCTCGCAGCAAGCAGCACGACGGCGAGGAGGGTGACGGACACCGCAGGCACAAACACAAAAAGAGCAAGCGCAGCAAGGAGGAGAAGGAGGCGCCGGAGGAGGCTGTCGGCCACAGGGAGGAGCCGGAGGGCAAGGAGTAGTGGCTCCACCCTCTTCTCCCCAGGCACTCTGAACATTCCCGCCAGCAGGAGGCCCGTCAAGCTTCCGGAAAGCTCTGCAAGGGGCACTTCTTCCAGACATCCCATTCTTTGTTTTCCGAGCACCAACTGTGATTCTGCAGTAAGCTATATCGTTTGTCAGTGTATCACACATTTCCTATTTAAGATGTTTTTAAAAACCTCTAGGCTTTTAACGTTACTTTTATATAGGAGAGGGAAAAGTCTTTTTTTTTAGTTATTTGTGCTGTTAATATATGTATCTGGTGCTCATTTAGGTAAATGTTAGTGTTGGGATTAATTATCACCAGCAAGTAAGGCTCCGCTGGACGCACTCGCCCGGACACTTGCAGAACATCTCATGTTCACTTCGTGAATGTTAACAGAAGGCAATCTTCAGATGGACGTTTACACAAGTGTAAAAACAGAGGACTGCACTCGGCCCAAAACATGCCCTTCAGCGTTATTCGATGTGAAAGTATTATAGTTTTTCTCAGCAAAATGGCATGATACCAAATGTCTTTTTTATATATCTTCTTTTTAATGGCACACGACAAAAATGTGAATGTCATGACTTAAATTTATCATGAATTTAAAAAGGAATATATATGTATGAAAATAAAAAAAAAAGACAAAAGTTTTATTCTATTATTTATTAAATGAAATCAGTTTAAATCACACTGTGGTCACTGCAAAAGCTGGTTCCAGCAGCAAAGCTTTGTCTAGGCTCAGAATGTTCTATGTACGCGTATAAATAACCAGACATACATTTTATCTACAGAAAGAGAGTGCAGCAGAGTCCTGGAGCATTTTGTCTCTGGGAGCGCTGTCAACCGCACCCAATTTAGGAAACGTCTGTTTGGGATCCGTTACAACTGAATGGATCTTTCACGTGCTCCATCTGGATGATAAAAATCATACCCCTGCCCCCCCCAGAGACTCACTGTGACTGTTGGGGGCTCTCTGCCCTTCCTACCGGGAATGTGGAAGGCGAGCCAGTTTAGCTGGAGGTCCTAGGGCCCGCCCGGCCGATGCCTAGAGCACCGCGGGCCTTAGCGGAACCCCTCCCCAGTCTCACAGGAAGGCCAACAAAAGCAGGGGGCCAGACGGCAAGACTAACGTTTGTCTTTTTTTCTTTCCTTTTTTTGGTCCTTAAGGCAGGTAAGAATTGGTTTTCCTCTGTAAGAAACAAGGCACCCAAATGAATCATAAGAAACAAATCAGAACAAACCATCGCACTCTATTCGCTACCAGCAGAGCGCCACTTCAAAGACAGTGCGTTCGAGGACAATGGATCGACTGGGTAGTTCACCAGGCACAGTTACATAATTGTATGCATAGGAGGATAAAGCTGTGTGCCTAAGATGATCTAAATTACAATCAACCAATACAGGCAAGCTGAAGCAGGCGATTTAACTTTGGTATGTTTACACCCCAGCAGAGATGTGAGGCCAGCAGCTCCAGGACTTCAAGACAAAAATACAAGCCCAGGTTCCTCATAACTTCTGGTTATACTTCATTGTTTGTTCTAAGTGGTTGTTGAGATGAAATCCACTAAAATCTCTGAGGTTGTAGTTGTGGGACTCCTCTTTGTCAAGCTTATCTAGATCATCTAGGCCTTGCACTAACTTGTGAACCCCAACAACACATTATCAAGTACTTTGAGACACAAAAAAAAATTACAGAAACAAATTAGTGGGTGGGGGGTGGGGTGGGGGCAAGGGTGTTATTGTATTAACAAAGGATTTGAAGCATTTTACAACTGGAAAAGCTCAACTGACTTACAAGACAGACAGGAGAATTGTGGATCGATAAATCCCGCTTTCTTGACATTTGGAAGATGCGGCATGGAAGCATAAAACACTGTCACACGCACCTTCACCGGATTGTCAAACTTGCCTCCATTTTCTGCAGGCACATTGTATTAAAGAACTGGCTGCTGGGTCATACTGTACTCTTTCACCGTTATAACATAGCTGTCTTAGAACAAGCATCATCATCTCATGTGCGGAGAGAAGAACCGACATCTACCTACTCATGGTAGAGGGATGCGGCAACTCAACTACTCTAAGGTCAGCTCGTTTCTCCAGGGTGAAAGGACATTGGCCCACAAGGAAACCCTTGGTTCTCAGGGTTTTGCACTAGAATTATTTAAATAAACCCAATTCTACAGCACCATCCATAGGTACTGTTCCAAGTATATCGTGTACAGTACAAGTCATTCACCTTATATCATCTACTGAATTGTACAACACAGTATTAGTGATGAAAATGAACTCTGAACCCTAAATGGTCGCGGTTATTGCTCAATGTCAGTCATTGGCTGTGTTAACACAACAAGAACCAATGGGAAGTCATCTGAACTGACAGTGCACGACAATCCCACTTCGCTTCATTTCTGCCACCAACAAACAGTGGATAGATGTAGCACTATTGCAGACTATTAACTGGCCAGTGGAGCGGGCCAACACCTCTGCTGCGAGTGCATAACAGATGGAATGGGGAGACTGACTATGGGATGCTGACACCAAGTGCGGCTACACCAGGCTGCCAGGCCACGACACCACAGTCAGCGTGACCTTGTTCCTCTGTAGCTTCAGCAGAGGGATGAGCGAGGAGTTGTTCATGCCCACTGTCGTCGCGCCGTTCACTGCCACGATCTCATCGCCGCACCTGCAGGAAAACACCAGCTTGTGGGTATCAGCTTCCCATCCTCGCGACGCTGTCGCTCTCACGCATTTTCACACTACTCAGCTCTGCAGAATGAAGAGTAATACCTTCTGTCTTCAGTGCATGTTAACCCTATGTAATACACCTTCGATTTTAAATAACCTCTAACGGGTGTTTGACATTTGATTATTCATATAATACACATTTGTCAAGGCAGCTTGTTTCCTAAAAGTGAAAATATATACAAAATCCTTCACGCTTGTCCATTACTTTATTCTTCGATTCCCCGGATGCGAGTGTCACCCGTGACATGTCTGATTCACCAAAACCAAGCAGAAACTCATACGGTACAAGCGGGAAATAAGAACATAAGACGTTTACAAATGAGAGGAGGTCATACGGCCCCATCAAGCCCGTTTGGAACAATTCACCTAATAGCTTCACGCTTATTTTAGGGTCGAATGTCATGTCTCCGACGTGCTGGCAACTCACTTGAGACGCCCGTCGAAATGTGCTGGTGTCCCAGGCACAATGGTCTTGATGAAGAAGGGCTGTTGCCCATGATTCTCCTCATAGCCCCCCACTATGCTGAAGCCCCAGCTCTCGCTGTTGGTCTTCTGCAGGACAATGTCTCTGCACCAGTGTAAGGGGCTGGAGACAAGAAGTGGGGGAAACAAGCTTTCAATCCATCCATCCATTAATTTTTAATAACTACTTCATTTATAATCATTATGTGGCCAGAAAGATGCAATTAAAATAGAGGTTTCAAACATCTCCTTCCACACAAACGCTTCCGTATTGTTTACAAAGGAATTTCCAGACACACAAACAAGCAGAAACATGCATGATCTGGCTATTAGCCTACACACTGGGCACGTGCGCGTCGCACAGTGATCGGTAAATTAAATTCTTTTTGCGCAAATATGCAGCAGACACTCTATTTAGCTGCATACAGGTCAGCAACAGGGAAAGGGCCATTTAAAGTAACATCTCTATATCCGCCATGTTGGAATGCTGTTTACTTCTGTGTAGGGTGACCCAGTCCCCCGTCAGACAATGAGAGGGTGTAACTAGTGGGATCAAATCAGGGATGGGTCACGTGATAAGTAGGAAGCAGTTAGGGCACTTTTAGAGTCTGTTTTCATACGCGTCAGTTTATACTCATCCACACTTCGACTCTACAGTGGAGTCTCTGAAAAGTCACTGATTCTGGGGGCTGAGAACTCCGGGGTAGTGTGGACCAAAGGCGAAAATGGAGACTTGCGTCTGTTTAAAAATGAAAATGTAGCAGTGTGGAGGTACTGTTAGAGATGCTCGATATGAGGCACACATCAGCATAAATTTGGAGTCTCAAATTCACCTGAATAGCTTGTCTCCGGTCTAGACCTCTGAAGACTAACACCACAGAGATGAGCTGTTTAGGTGAATTTGTGACTCCAAATTTATGCTAATGTGTCACTGATCACTGCCAAGAGGAACTGTGTACAGCACGCACTGTGACAGGCAGCCCATCCACTGCGCCACTAGTGACCTCTGACAGCGTCTGCCTCACCTCGGCAGGCCCAGCCAGCGTGTCCACAGCGGGGCCCAGTTCAGGTCGTCCTCCCGTGGATTCTCCAAAGGCTCCAGCTCTTCCCAGTTCACACCGTCGCCGTCCTCCTCTGTCAGGGTGCCGGAGACGGTCTCCACCACGCGCAGCACCACGTTGGGCTGCGAGGCCTGAGCTTTCAGCACTCGCACGGCCTCGGTGTAGGTCAGCTGGGTGAGATCCACGCCGTTGATGCTTAGCAGCACATCACCTGGGGCATCAGGAGGGCAAGGAACCTCAGCACCACGTTCTCCTAGGCACGGGGTGCCAACAGAAGGCCGACGGCACGCCTACAGTCACACTGGCATAGGGCAACTGCAGTGCCTGGGAACATTACCGGCTTTGATGGTCCCGTCGCGGTGCAGGCAGCCCACCGGCTGGACGCTAGTTATGTAAATGGGCACATGGCTCCGGCTGTCCCTCCCCCCGGCGATGGTGATACCCAGGGAATGGCGAGGCTCCTTCTTAATGCTCACAGTCTTCTCCTGGCTGGAAAAGCCATCAGGAGGGTCCTGGGCAAGGGCCACACAGACACACAAAGGGAAAAGAAATGTCAGCTGACAGTGAGGTACTTCAAAGACCGAGAAACGCAGGGCAGAGAGAAAGCACAGGACACAGCACATTAGCTCAGAGCATGTGTTGAAATCCACAGGTCTTCCCCTCTGCGGAGCCTGCAGGGCCTTCAGAAGCTCCCTTTCCTGCCCAGCAGGGATCCTCTCCTCCCAGCTAGAGAGAGAGGCTGTAAGCCTCCTTAGTGACAGCTAACCACCCTCCGCTTTGATCCTCCAGCCCGCAAACAAAGAGGCACCACGTGCTCTTTTGATCAGGAGCGTGCAAGTGACACATCTCTCACCGCCACCCGCTGGGCGGATGCCCCACTCCCCACACCTGCAGGCCGGGGCAGAGGGGTGCCGGGACACCGTGGGGCGACTCCAACCCCACGTCCCCAACAGAAAACATAAGCAGATCCACAACAGGCTACCGCACGGTCACTGCCGAGCCGTGACGCACCTTAACACAGGTACAGGCTACCGCAGTCACCAGCGAGCCGTGACGCACCTTAACAAAGAGGCACGCTATCGCAAGGTCTCTAGTGAACCGCGACTCACCTTAACGCAGGGACAGGTTACCACACGGTCTCCGGCGAGCCTCGATTGACCTTAACCCAGGGGCAAGCTCCTGCACGGTCACTGGTAAGCTGCAACTCACCCTAATACAGGGTCAGGCTACCGCAGGGACTCACCTTGACATAGGTGGAGCGTCGCCTGAAGTAGTGCAGGTCTGAGTTGCGGCGTGTGCCCCTGAGCAGTCCCTCCCCGCAGACGACGGTCTCCCCCTGGGGCTCAGCATGCCTCAGCACCACGAAGTTCACCCGCATCTCGCTGGCCTGGGCATGGGGACAGCCACACTCTCCTGTCACACACACACAGCCACATTCTCCTGTCACACACACACACAGCCACACTCTCCTGTCACACACACACACAGCCACACTCTCCTGTCACACACACAG
>JAODKE010000040.1:6625218-6642195 GCA_026779605.1 Mormyrus hasselquistii | reverse complement strand
TCTCCTGTCACACACACAGCCACAGCCTGCCCAGTTTCAGCAGGCAACATGCGGTTTTCTGACTTCCTCTTTATACATCATTCAGACATTCAAAATGCTGCAATTCAACCACCGATGATCACTGACGACTTTTCAAAGAAAACTTATTCCTAATAACATCCTCAATATGTAAGAATCTTCACAGCTTAATTAAAAAGTTTCATTAAACCATTTAATTTCTATAGCTTAATTAAAACCACATAAAAAGCTGTGTGAAGGGCACATTACGCAGAAGAAATCTTGCATTGGCCATGCATAGATTTCCATTTGAGTTACGATAAAAGCATGGAGCTGCAAACAAGTGGAAAAATGAAAATCAACAGCTTCCCTGCAATGTCAATGGTCTGGGCTTGTGTCCTGTCCAGGATAAATAATTAGTTCAATTAATATGGATAAACAGGCACTCTTGCTATTGAGCAACAGCGTAACAGCTGAGATACTTAACCCAAGCATTACTTTACTGCCTGAATTAACCATATGACTCACATTTTTACATTTACGCTACAATCATTTTACTTAAATGGGGTCAAGTCGGGCTCTGGCTTAGAACTTTGTAATATTTCAGGATCAAAGCTGTACATTATGTGAATTTATTTATGCTTTTACTTTAGCTGCCTTACTTTTAAGTGTTAGCAACCATGTTAGTAAATGTATGTATGCAAGTCACACCATGGCACTCAGGGAGACAACACACCTGTGTAGAGAGGGGCCGACAAGAGACCTCCTTGAATCTTTTGAATCTTTAACTTTCTTGAAGCAAACGCACCTGAGATTTAAAAAAGCAGGTGCCTATCCGCACAGCACTATGACACCTGCTAGGGTCCGGCTAAATGCTAATGGCTATCAGAAGCGGACGCGAGGGAGGAGCTGTGGGCCGACCTGGATGATCTGCGCTGCGCTCTCAGGAGTGCCGTGTCGCAGGTCCTGCCCGTTGATGGCCAGCACCTTGTCGCTGTTGCGTAGCTTGCCATCCTTTGCTGCCAAGCCACCCGGCAGCAAGTCCAGAATGAAGACGCCCGGCTCCTCGGACTTGCGGATCAGCTTGATGCCCAGCGGCTCAGAGCGGTCCCTCTTCATCAGGGTCACCTGGATCACCGTGCCGAAGGGGGCGGGGCCCGGGCCAGGCGGCGCAGAGGCGGTGCTGAAAGGGGCAGATCCCGGATGGTGCTCGGGTCGCGGGTTGCGGGTGGAGAAGCCCTTCTCCTGCATGACGGTGAGGCGCACGACAGGACAGGAGCGCCGGAGCACGGCGACGGCGCGTGCGTGTGAAATGCTTGCCACGCTGACGTCATTCACCTAGGAGACAGAGGCCTTTTTACAGGATGGACACGACCACAAGACCATGGCTGCGCAATATCACGTCGCGATTATACTCAATAATCACCAGGGTTTCAGATCATGGGCGTAAACATTTGTCCAGACGCTTGGCTACTGACTATACGGACGTTTACCAACACCCCAAGTTCGTAAGCAGGTTAGTAGTGTGCCTAAAATATTAACGATAGGTGTTTTGTAACACTAAAAAGTCAGTGATTTTATATAAATGTAACATACCGTTCTGTTTAAGAAACATACTGAACTGCTGCCACACCATTGTCTTACCTTGTTTAAATCACAATATCTCCTCTTTTAAAAGATGTTGTGCCTGCTGAGCTGTCCCTTTCTTCACCTCCACTTCAGTGCTTATCACTTGATTATGATTTACCAAAACAGTAGCATGTGATATGCAGCGCTAACCAGATTTAATAAAACATAAGGATAAATTGAATTTATACAGATTAACTTTTTGGCATCACAATACTCATCTCTCATTAATATTTTAGGCACACTACTAACCTGCTTACCAAATTGTGGGTGTAAGAAAACATCCGTATAGCACCGAAAAGCTGGCGTCCAGACAAACGTTAGCACCCGTCATCTAATGCCCCGGTTATTATTGCGCATGTGCCACATAAATCATGATTATATTGCGATGGAATATACTGAAAACCATGTCAAGCTAAAACATTTGATAGAAAATGAAGGTGCTGGCAAACCTCATGTCTGACAGCATGTGTAATTAAAGTCTACTTTACAAAAGGAAGGGGAGGAGGCTTTTCAATAGGCAGCTGAGGTTTTCCCCACCATACCTTTTGGCATGAAACCCCACCTTATTTTAAAAAAAAAAAAAAAAAAACAAAAAAAAAAAAAAAAACAATAATAAAGTGTTTCTTTGCCGACCAATGGGCTAAGAGGATCATAGTCACACTTCCACATTTCTAATTGGTCGGCGGAGAACAAAAGGCAGTCCCAAGCATTCCAGAGACTAATGTGAACCCATTCTGTCAGCTCTGTTTACCAGCGCGCTACATTCCTGCTCCGCCTGAAGGAGCAAAGTGAGAGGAGTGGGAGTCAGGGGAGGGTGGGATGGGACGCAGCCCACCACGGGACAACTGCTTATCATAATGAAAGGTGATTAATACAAATGTAAATATCAATGCAAATGCACATGACGACCATCATTCATCTTTATTTTTTATCGCCCACAAAAACGACTGCAATGCCAAAATAATCTTTCGATCAGGCTGAACTCATCCGGACTGTCAGATCTGTATAACTAGCCATGCTTCAGCACCAGGAGATTGGCCTACACAATGTGTGCCGGAAATCTTCACTGACGTTACAAACTACGGGCATAAACATGCATATGAGGACGCAGAAATAAGGCCTAAACGCTAAAGGTGTTGTGTGTTGCCATTACTTCAGGAGACGAGAGCTGCTGAGTAAGGCCTTCACTGTCTAATGCAGGCTATGCAAGCAGTGTTCTGCTTAGCTGGGTTCTGGTGTCGTGTGTGTGTTCCTGTGGGGTCAGGAAATCTGGACCGTTTTATTTTGGGTTGCTCCGTCTAAAAGAGACAACATCTCGTGATTATTGGCTGTAATGAGTTCCATTTCATCGTGTTTACGTTCAAACTCACCGTGGCCAGAGTTTCAAAAATGACAGCACCAAATCATGTCAGGATTCAAATACCTACCAAATCTTTCTTTGCTTGCTGCAGGTTAACATTAACTGAAAAGACACTATCATCCAAAGTGATGAACAAGCGAACATCAGACAGTACAGTCCACCAGTGTCCCTGGAACAAACAGGGTAAAGAACCTTGCCCAAGGGCCTACTGGTTACACCAGAGTGAGCCACGGAACTTGAGTCAACAACCCTCTGATCACAGACAAAGAGTGTATAGCCTGCAAACCACAGCCTGCATACTACCTACCAAAGATGAAACGAGGCAAAGTGATCTACATGGGAGATGAATGATGCAGCTCACGGGAGTTTACCTACACAAAAATGTTCCGAGGGCAGAATGAAAAATGATTGGATATAACCAGTCAGAAGGTGGATCCAAGCAACTAAAGGAGGCGGGACCAATCGGTCATGGCCCCAGCTCCTCTATAATCTGATTGGTTCTGAGTGACAGCAATGAGGAACCATCACGGATGAACCTGATGAAGCAATGGAGCAATCACGCACCCCTCTGCAAGGCTCTCTCACCTCCAGAATGTGGTCCCCAGGGGCCAGCTTTCCGTCACGAGCTGCCAGGGAGTCCCGCACGATGTCCTGGATGACGATGTTCCCCAGCGGCGTGTCCTTCCCGCCAACGACATGGATCCCCAGCTCCTCCTCTGGCTCAGTGCGAAAAATCTCCACCACGTTGGTCTCTGCCACCAGGCTGCATCTCATAGGGGCATCTGGGAGGGTGACGGAGAACCAATGTACACAAAACAAAGGGGCTGTCATCATACAGCCACACTGTTCGTGACATCTTACCACAGACCCGAGGCTGTGGGAGTCACTGATTTGGAATGAAGAAGAGGGAGGTCTTGTAAGTAAAGTTACAGGGCAAGCTGTACTTCATGACGAAAACACGAGTGTGTCATCTCATTGGAAAGTACTTAAGTTCAGTTTGGCAGAGCAAACAGAAAACCAGAGATGGCTTGTCCTGCACACCTCCTCTTTTGTGAGCTATGTGTCAATGTGTTCCACTCCCTTCACCCTGAGCAATCAATCCATCACCTCACTTTTATGCTTGCGGTAGCCTCTTTTGCTTAAAGAACAAAAGTAAGTTGCCACATTTTCATAACTGACTCTTTAGTGGTCAAGCTAGCCCAGCTTATTTGCCAGGATGTTCCATCACTGTCAAACGTGGCTGAACTACAGCAGCAGTCACTAAGTTAGATGACATTATATCTGACATCTGCATGTCAGATAGGTCTTTTTTTTTTTAATCACGCAGCAATAGGCAGTTTTGCAGTAAATAAATTACACAGACATTACAAGACAAACAATTGGAAGATGGATGGATGTTAATCTGGCCATAAAGTGGCAGAGAGAGAGATGGATGGATGGATGGAAGGTCTAATATGTTACAGAATGTAATTATTAGGGTGGATACACCCCAAGCTGACGGCAATAATCTAGCGCCAACTAAGGCCGACAAACAATCGACTCCCTTCCCCTCCGGTCGATTGTGAAAATTTGCACAGGAACACACTGGCACGACTAGAGGTGAAAGCTCAATTTCGTCAGCTAGCTACCAGGCCGATTCAACATGCTCAACTGCACAAAATAGCTCCTAAGGGGATCACAGCTCCCAGTATGCCACACACACTGGTGCGACAAGCAGTCACCGACTCGCATCAACAGCCCAGTGTCGGCTTGGTGTGTTCCAGGCTTCAGGCCTCTATGCTGGCTGCAGAGGAAGGTTGTCCTACCATCCTCACTCTCCTCAAAAGCTGGGTTCACCAAGCCCGGGTCCCCAGGGCTCCGGGAGCTTCCCGAGCGGGAGGCCGTGGTGCCTCCTGATGGCTCCACCTCAGTCTTGCTCCCTTTCAGGTCATTCCAAGGGGGTCTTTTCTTCTTCTCAGACTCTTCCCGCAGCTTCCTGAAGCCAGGACATCTAGGAAATGTACAGCAGAGCAGAAGACTCAGAGACGACCAACTGATACATACATATAGCTGTCCAATAAAACCCAGACGTCCAATTTTTGACTATAACAAGATGGATCACAGATGGACTATGCTCATTCTCCTGTATACTGACAGAGCGTGACATCGATTTCACTAAGGAAAAGGTGTTTTATGAAATCTGACTAGTATTTTTGTTTGTACTAGTTAACTTTTGTATTCATGATGGTCATTTCTATGGATTACTTCATAATCACTCATTTTAATTTATTGTCAGCTAGCTAACAAGCATTAATTGTGAATATAAAGATTAGTTTATATATTGTTGACACTGACATCTTTGCCTAGCTTTCAACAATTCATGCAAGGTGCTCACAGAAAGTCTTGGGACACTTAATTCTGCTTAATTCTGTAAAAATGTGATTTTTTTGGTTTTTTAACTAGTCCATTAACAAGTAGAGGTGGGTGATATAACCTAAAATCATCATCACAGTATTTTTTACTTTTTGGACAGTGATGGTATCATATCGGTTTTGGAAGGAGCAGTATGTCCTGCCCCTTTTTATATAAAATGAAAAAAGTGAACAAAAAGTGACAGAGGTGATGTTTTTCATATGTGATGTATAACAACACAAAGGGAATGACGAGCTGTTTCAGTCGAAAACAGTACGGTGCATTTTACTTTTCGTTTCAAATAAAACGCAGGGTTTGGTCAGCTTGCTGGAGTTAGATTTTCAATTTGAAAACACAAATTTACATGCACACGCATTTACATGTATGTTCCAGTTTTATTACCTTGTAAATAGTTTTTTTAGGGTTGGCAAACTACCCCAATGCTTTTGATGTAGCCACTTTTAGGTTTATAATGGAATAATATTGATCTGTCGTAAGATTTCTTGTGTGAGCGTTAGAGTCTAAAAGTGCGAGTGTCACACCAGATGCAACCCTGAAAATGTACATTTATTTCTTTTTTCATGATTTGCATATAAAATAACTTTATACAGTTGTGAAATAACATAAAACTTTGAAGAACATTACGTCACAACGCAGATAAACCAGTTATATACAAGTATTCAGATTAAAACTTAAGCTTTGAAGAAAATAAAATGCTTTACTTTTTATAAATAGGCTGTTGTACAATTAGACTGTAGACTTCTCGCACTGTTACCGGTATAGTACAAATCCATATCATGGTGCACAATCACATCAGTAATGACTGACACCAGTCATTTAATAGGCTACCCCTATTAACAAGCAATGTTTAACATCTCTCCACACATCTTACATAGAGATATTTTTCTTTTCATGCGTCATATTTTTTGACCAACTCATTCAGTTTTGTTCTTGCTTTTAATTAAAATTGTTGTCACTGGCATCCAAAGTCATACTAAGCAAAAACGTCTGATGTTTTATGTTATTGTAAGGTGTTACTAATTAAAAAGCACCCAGTGAGACTGCTCATCAACTAACCTTTTAACCCAGAACAGCTCTTTTAGAACTATAATTTGGGTGTCAATTTATTACTAACTTAAAATGAGTATTTTACTTAAAACTATAACTATCCCATCTAAATCATGAAACCATTCACTGACAACTGTGTAAGGATAGGTTTCCTTTTGTGGTGATATGTTTTAGGGTTATTCTACAAAGAGGTTTCTGAGAAAATGCATTACTTCATGTTCCAAAAATAATGCCAATTTGGAGACACACTTTACATTGGACAGCGATGATACACATACATTTATTAGCAAGCACTTTTATCCACAACAAATTGAGAAAGCAGGGTAAGTCAGTCCTGGAGTTAAGGGCCTTGTTTAAGGGCCCAGTGGTGGCATAATGTCCACCACAGTATCTGAACCGCCGATTTTCTAATAGCAGGCACAGTGTCTTAACGAACTGAGCCACATGCCGTCCACAAAGACTTATACGGCTGGGGATACACAGGGGAAAAAAACCACATGGTAATTCAGGGGATGGGAAAAGCACTCTCACCCATCAATGCCCAGTATGCATGGGGCAACCATGTGGACAGTGCAAGGAGGGGAAGGGCCACTCAGGCGTGCTGAACTGCATTACAGGCTGGCAGGGAGGGAACTGACCATCACAAAGAAGGGCAGGGCCTGACAGGCGCAGCCAGCTTACTTCACACCGTGCCTGTTTCCGCACTAGGGCCCCCAGTATCGCCTCATGGGGAGTAAACACACCACATTGCTTACATTCTTGTGATAAGAGAAAAACACACAGAACAACTGAAGTCGTCATCTGTTAAAAGCATTTCAAACACTAACAGCAAAGAAAAACCCATGTCTAAATCAATGATGCAACTCTCCTAAAGTTCTAGAATGCTGACAAACTGAAGTAAAACGTCAAAATGCACAATAAATGTCTTCCAGGATGCTATAATGTCAAACACTGTGAATAAAACAACCAAAAACTCCATTAAGTCTATATCATTCTAAAAACACATATTCTGAGATTGATTTAAAAAAATAAGCATTTCCTATTTTTTTTTCTATAGAATTCAAATTAAGTTAAAATAAGTTAGCAATGCTGTACAACATGTATTGTGCTTAGTGTACATTGTGTATCTGAGGTTGCTTAGGAGCACAAAAGATGCAAATATGTCATGCAAACAAAAACCAGATACATGTGACTTTTGTTGCATGGATTTCTGGTACATTTGTCACTATGACCACTGCTGTGTTTATGTTCTGTGGGACATTTTAAGGCAGCAATTCAGAAAACAATGTCTGGATTACTACCTTTTTTTACCTACTACTATCTGTAAAGGCCTGTACAGACAAGAAAAAAAATAACTTGCAGCCACAAGTTTCTTATCATTCTCTAAGGTATTATAACCAGATTATCTCTCAGCATGCCCCAAATCAGCACTCCTCCTTTGCTTCTAAACTTATTAAAAACTCTTACGGAAAGATTTAGGATTCTAGGAAACCAGTAAATGAGAAGCAGCAATAGGAACAATTTCAGCTGATGAAAGAATGCCATGTGAATAAGACATGCATGCACGCACGCATACAGAATGCCTCAGGCAATGCTGCACAAACTGGATCACTAGAAAGAATCATAAGTACTGCGTTGTTCCACACAAGTTGTGTTAGATGTCAATTATTTTACTGTTCCAATATGAGTTGCAACAGGATACTCTGGTTTCTTGGGTGATAACGCATTCCTAATTAGCAATACATGCTGATTTTCCCTTTATATTACTGGCCTGCCAGCCCTCACTAAAACAAGCACAAAGAAGCCAAACTTAAGATATTTAATGTGCGTTCTGAGACATGGACAGAGGCTTTTCCAAAAAGCTATGGACAGACTCCCTGAAAGGGCTGATGACCCATTACAGGACACACACAATAGGCAATTGAGAAACATCAGTTCAGCCAAATTACACATCTTCTAGTAAACTGTACACAAAGAGCCAAGACAGGAATCAGGAACCAAGACAGGAACTTAAAACCCTGGGGGTGCAAGGCCACAGTGTAACCCATTGAGCCACCATTGTGTTATGATTCTTTATTCTTAAATACAATGAATTTCTAACAGACTTCTCTCTCTTTTTGTAAAAATGAACGTTAGCTTAAGTACAGCCAAGGGCAACAGGCAGAGCTGGCATAACACCTTCCTGCCGTTGCTGGCTGACTGTAGGGCAAATTTAAAATCATACAAACATTCTAGTGCAACTGCAGTGATGACATAGGCCTGTTTTTATTGCTGCACATTCGAGGTCAGAGTGCATTTGAGAGAAAGGCTGCACAGGCTCATCCCTCATTCCCTGGGATGCCCCACAGGAGCAGCAGGGAGAGTGACGTTAACCTGACAGGACGCCGCGTCCCTATAGCGCAGTAATACCAAACAGAGGATGTAAATGTATCACATTCCTCAGGCATGAAATCATTCACTCTAAATTCATATAAAGCAGAAAGCATTTAAAAAAAAAAAAGCAGGGTTGTTCAAATTCAACATCATTTGGCTTTTTTTGTCCCCCACTCTGGTCTCCTTATCTGGATGGAATGATCGGGAAACTATCAATTTTCGAAACAGTTTTGCGGATAAACACAAGGGAGAACGATCTTTAGCACAAGTTTTGCAAATTCTGGATAACTCCTCTTCTAGTACAAATTTCCAGAAAAGTTCCAGAAATAGGTTTTGCAAAGGAACTCGTATGATGATGCCGGCCTGAGGCAACTAGGGGTAAACCTCACGGGATCGGAAAAGCTTCACAATGTTTCCGTTTGCTGAGACGGAAAAACTGCCTGCAGTTCAGAAGCCATTCATATTTTTGACACAACAGGGTGCCATCTGGCACTCCTTTCCTGTTACATATATGAGGAGGAGAAGGAGGAGGAGCCAAAGATGTGCTTTGGTTACACATTGCTTAAAGGCTCAACAGCAGGATCCAGTACAGTAGCCTTGATGGATACTGATCCCCTTGGTTCCCATAGAAGCAGACAACAGAGAACGTAAAGTGTCACTCAAGAGGAGGCTGTTGATGTTTTGTAATGAAGTTCAGCAATGACAGCAAGCATCAATCGCTGTTTTTGCAGTTTCTTTTGAGAAAGACCTTACACAAACAAATTACACAGCAGGCTATAGTAGTGGCGTGTAGCTAAACAGCCAAGAGAGACTTTAAAATGATTCACAAAAAAACTCCAACTTGTTATTACATGTACTTAATGTCGAAAGGCCAAAGGCAAAATACTCTACTAAGAGCTTACATTTATAGTTGCAGCCCTTCTAACAAAATTATCTGTGTGTATCAAGTTGTTCAACCATATCATTTATTTTTTTACTTTGTTTAATACAGAGGTGTGTGACATCTACTCAGGATTTATTAGTGTTGGAAATGACATTAGGTGAAGATAATTAACTCACCGCACAGGACAAAGGGGGAAATTACAAAATGGAAGAGGGAACATACGCTATGCTTATATGAAGATCCTACTTGGTTATGTTTATTCCTTCATTTGTTTGTTCTTACTTTATTCATTCATGTACAGGAAGAGTGGGCGGTGAACAAAGGTCATTGTTTGTGTGTCCAATGGGCTTTTATCGAGGTTTGTCCAATGTTTAACATGAAGAACTGCAGTGGCGCCAGTCACGAGCCGTGTGACACGAGTCTCCCCAGCGGGTCTGGTAGATAAGTAGCAGGTGAAGCACATGACGTAACTGCTCAGGCAAACACAACGCTGGGCAGAAAGCAGACAGTTATAATGTGATCAGTGAAAACAGCACATTTCAAAGGCAGCCACTATTCGGCATTTCTGTCTAAAAGTTACTTCTCCATACTGGAAATAAAACTTGCTATACCAAGAGCAGAAGTAGACAAAAATAATTCCATATAAAAAGAAAAAAAAATGCATGTTTATTCAGCACGTAACATAAAATACATTTCAGCATATTCAGGCAAGCACTGTTGAGCAGAGTGTGGTTCTGCAGGTTAGAACTCTTATGCCCATGATCAAAAGGTCACCAGTTCAAATCCCATGACTGCAGTGTGATCATCTCACCGCTGGGTCCTTAACCCCAACTGCTCCAGGGGCGCAGCACAAATGGCTGACCGGGTGCCCTGACCTCAAGCTCCACTCTCACCTGTACATGTCTGTCTCCCATTGGACAGCAAGTTGGAATATGCAAAGATGGAAATTTTGTTGTACTTGCTCCCAGTACAATGACAAGGACATTCTATTCCAAGATACTACATGATAGAGAGCACTACAAAGTCATTTTCCTCCAGTAATTTGTCATATGAAAGAACTCCTAGAGTAAATGTTGGGGGGGGGGGGGGGGAATTAAGTATGCCAAACAGAACAGTTAATGAGTATGCCATTGAAACTTCATTAAGCTCACTCTTAAAACGTAGCAATTTTCTTTCAAATACTGGACATAAGCATGTCTTAAACATCAAAATCTTCATTAGTAGCATAAAGTGCAAAATATTTCGAATGCATTATATCAAATGAAGGCAAACTTAAGGCCATTTATTTTACTCCGCTATAGGCAAATTGGACTCCACCAGTTTTACTTTGCTTCATTAGCGGAAAAACTATTTAATAAAGTTACATCCCCTCTTTGCCACTGGTTATTACACAAGTACTTCCGACTTTGCTGGAAAAGATTTACCTGAAGTACGAGTGTCATGGTTTCAACAAGGTTTTAGTATCTTTCCTTTTAACAGTGCATAACAGGCAGGTCCAGCCAATATCTGAATATTACTTATATTTCATGAGGTGCAATTAGGATCCTATGAATATTGTTGATTACCAAGTTCCAAAACAAATATTTACATTTACAGCATTTAGCGGACACCCTTAACCAGAGAGACTTACATAAGTGCTTTGAAGTCACCATCAGTAAACTTTTTAGTAAGCGAACATTTCATTATTAGAAACAAATATATGAGTACCTGTTATCTGCTTGACTGCTAGCATGTGTTAAAACACTACTTTAAGCTTCAGAGATCAGTGGGTCCCTGTACTTGCGAAAAGTGTTTCCATTTTAACACCCTATTGCTTACCGCCCATTTTTCAGGATCAGATGTTGTGGTTTTTCTAAAACAATGAGGAACCAACAAGAATTTTAAGCCCTCAATTTAAAGCTACTTACAGAAGAATCAGGAACATGAAAACAGGGTGGCGAGTCTTATGGCACGTGACCTGACTATGTATGACAGCAAATGTGCAATGCAACTTCATTAAATAAAAAGTTAATAATTGGTAATACATTTTAGCATTAACTACATCCATCCACGCATATTCCCTTTTTCACTTTTCCTGGCCAGATTCAAAGTGAAGCATGGAGCATTTGCCAGGCAACACAGGACAGGGGTTACACCCTGAATTTGGACTCCAGTCCACCACAGGAAACACACATCAACCCACCAGACACACTCAAATCTGCACTGAGCGAGAGTCAGACCCCCAAAGCTGCAGGTTTAAAACCACAGTGCTGCCTGCTGAGCTTCAGGTCACCCAGATTAAGCTAATCGGAATTTTGAAATATTTTCGGAGTCCGCTCAGCAACAGCGGATAACGTAAACAAAAACAGAATGGAATGATGCTTGAAGAGCTATTTCTTCAGTAAATGATCAATACAGGCCTAATGGTTAGTATATTTATATCATGTGACATAACACTGCTAAAAAACTCATCAGTATAAAATTCAAAAGAAACCTAAGTTGATCCTGGATATGGATAAAGTGGTATCAAATTAATTTTTTATTGCTTGACTAAACTAAATCAGATAAAAGGTCAGCACATTGGACAAATCGCAAATATATTTAGAAGTTTATAAATTGACAAGACAAAATAAAGAGTCTGCTATTTTACAGTTACTCCTACATTCCCTCTTCCCGGAAAATGCAATCCATCTACAATGCCTAAAGCATCAACGGAAGGAAGGAAGTCTAAGAGAGTAACAATTAAAATACATTTAACAGCTGCATTTCCCCACACTCCCATGCATCCTCTGGCACCTCACCACTTAATACACACTTTAATAGAGCACATTAAATTAATCAGAAGCAGCAGATTTATTTTGACCTGTGTCAGAATGGTGATAAAGCTGGAATAAAATGGTTTTTACTGAGACACACAGGTGTACACACACACACACACACACACACACACACACACACACACACACACACACGTATGTATTTTTGTGGTGACCATTAATATAGTGAGAAACCTTACTCCCAGCAATAACAACCTTAACACCTACCCAGCCCTCACCTAAGCCATAAGTAACCAAACAAATTACAAGACTTTAGGCTTTTTTTGTTTTTTGATTGCAGTTTTTTTTTCATAAAAAATAATGTGGAAACTTGAAATGTCCCCACAAGCTAAAATGCTAAAAGCTAAAAACAGATTTTACCATATTCTTGGGACCAAATGGTAAATATGAACCCACACGCACGCACAGTGAAGGTAAGTTTAAATACATAATACTGGTATCCTTTGAAAAACAAAGTGCTCACTGGGGAAAAGCACTGAACCTGACGTACAGGCAGTCCCTGGAATAAGAACATCCAACTTATGGACAACTCGTACTCACTTACGGACTGCCATAAAGCCCATCATATTAAAAATTCAGGTTAAATACGATGGCTCGTAATAATCAATGCATGCACTACCGTGTGATGCTCATGAGAACATTGCGTGGCTTCTGAGGTTTGTCCGCTCAAGGTATAGTACGGTACCGTATGAAGCTACTTTTATTACTGTATTGTTATCATGCACTGTATTATGCTTTAGTGTATTTAGAAGTGTTTCATAAGTGTTTTATATACACAGAAATGTAATATATACTGCAGAAGAACTGTATGCATCTATTCTGACTTACAAATTTAACTAAAAGACAGACTTGGATGCAATGGATCGCGTTTGTAACCTGGGGATTGCCTGTACTGAATGCAGCCTCCTATGCAGCTGAGAAACAGTCAATCAAACACCTGCCAGATGACCTGACCTTTGGTGCCCAACACCCATTCCATCCTTCACATGTGTGTGGCATCACGCACCACTCCCCCCCCCCCTCCACCGGACTGCCCGATTACACCCCCCCATTCCCCAGCCACGCCCCCTCACCTGTTGAGCAGATGTGGCTGCAGCTCACAGCGCTGCATCTGCTGCCCACACGGCTGGAAGGGACACAGCACGCCCAGCTTGTCCAGCAGGTTGCGCACCAGCAGGCTGGAGGGCCGGCACTGGGCCAGCTGCAGGCGCTGCCGGTCCACAGGACAGAAGTCCTGCTCGCGCAGGAAGCTGCCCAGGCACTGGTAGCAGTACGTGTGGCCGCATGGGGTGTCCATGGGCCGCAGTAGTGGCTGCAGGCAGATGTGGCACACCAGTTCGTCGTCTACCTCATCCCGGTACTCATACAGGTGGTTCTCCTGTGCGGCGTGGGTCTGGCCGCAGTCTTTGCAGACCTGTGCCCAGGTGGAGGTTGGCGTTGATGTCCTGGGCTCTGTCATGGTGGACGGCAGCGAGGATCTAGTCCAAATCCCTCAGTTCAAAGAAATCAGTGCGTCTTTGTATCCTTCAGATCGCCTCACCACCTCCGCTGCCCCAGATTTCTACTCCAGCGAGCCGCAGCGTTGATCCATTCAGGCGATAGGAGATCCAGAAGCTTCATACTCCAGGATGATTCATGCCAGACTCCTAAAACAGACAGACGCATTTCAAAAATGCGGCTCGAATGAGATTTTACCCCCGGCTCACGGTCCGGTTACAGGAAATTACACATTTCCTTCGGGTCTGATTGTGGCCGTTTCCTCTTTGCTTGTTTCTTTCTCGGTCAAACACTAGCCCAAAACCAGCAGCACAACTAAACTGCGCAGAAAAGCCAGGATTCAAAACATTTGCCGAAATGAAAAGCAATGTGCAGAAGAAATGACACCAAAAATGACCCACAACACACTAATCTGGGTGCTTAATTACACCGCCACCCCAATTCAGCAGCAGGTTACTTCATGTCCATAGAGGTTTTTTTTTTTTTTTTTTTTTATAAAAACTATACCTCAAACTGCCCCTGTTAATAATACAAGCATATGTTGGAGTATTAATACTACTTCAGGAAGAGACAAATGATATGTGCACCAGTAACCAATACATTTGTACCGTAAAGTCCACAAAATGACAATAAGCAGCTACCAGTCTCCACTCAGAATGGCTGTTCCCTGCAGCTGTACAGCTGAGTGAATGATGCATATTACTATTTCATTCAAATCAATGCATTGTAAAATCAATGAAATGTAAAAGATAAATGAACAGTTTAAAGCTAATCGCACAACATCCCAGAAGCCTCCCTGAGCACGTTTCCACACACGCGTGCACAGACTCAAACGTGCACCGCCCCTGCACCTTACCTGCAAGCCAAACTTTGCCGAGGGCAGCAGCCGAAGGCACCGGCTGCTAACATCCCCCTGTCCTGGCATGCTCCCAGCGCCGCGCCGGCCACCCGCCGCATTGGAAGCGAATACACAGAACCCTCGTGCTCAGCATTAGCACCGTGCTCCCGCTCCATCCGTCGCCGGTGTCATCCCGCTAACCTTGAATGCAAGCGGCAACGTAACGTGCCAGTAAGACTTCCCCGGCCGGGCTGCTGCTCTGACGGAAGCGAGAGCTCTGCGCCTCCAGCCCCGTGTCTGTGAGGGAGGGGGGCGCGCGCGTGCGTGTGTGTGTGTGTGTGTGTGTGTCTCTGTGTGTGTGCCTGTGTGTGTGCACGCGCACGCAGTGGACACCCTGACAGCCAGGTGCACTGTGGGAAAGGCTCATTTGCATGGCTGCCTAGTGACACTGGCTGTGGGAGGCACCATGTTACTGGTACTTATCAGACCCGGGACTTTCCCACTTTATCAATAAGGCATTAAGTGTATTTTTATTATGACAGATAATGCAGGTCAAGGTCTGACTGTGTATCTTGCACATGACAAAGCCCTTGAATTCATGACATCTAATTCAAAACAAGAGTTTTTTTTCCTGACATTTTTCTATTTTTAGATGACAGTTACATCCACATTTTTGCAACTTGTTGGGAGAGAGAAAAAAAAAAAAACATACCTAAATGGGCAGAAAGCCACCCACCTGCTTTTTAAATTAGCCTCAGTTAACCTGGAACACTGCTAATGCGAAGGAGGGTGGGAAACAGGGAAGAGAGATTAGATGGGGTAAAAAAAAAAAAAAAGGAGAACAAACAAAATGAAAATGGGTGGAGATGGAAAGGGAGAGGAGAAAACAGAAAGAGAGAGGAGAAAGGGGATCCTGCACTGTTAATCCCACAAGACACATGCAGGATGCAGCTCGTGGTTTCATTAACTGTTTAGATACTGGCTGCAATTTCAGGCACAGGAATTGACAGCTCAGCCATAAGAGGAAATAAAATTCCAAATTCTTCCTCAACTTTGTTAACTCTGACGGTTGAACATAGTCATCAGGCTCCCTAAATATGTCATACATAAGAGATCATGGGGGTCATTTTAAAACATCACTTACTGTTATGCGAGATCCATACCACAAAAAGGTTAGACAAAAAAGGTCAGAATTCCTCTCTCTCTCTCTCTCTCTCTCATAGCCATATATATATATATGGGAAATTTCTGATGGAGACAGACTGGCATCTAACATTACACTCTGCTGGCCCATTGTAAGGATTAGATAGGCTTTCAGATTACAACCATGTGGGATCCTCTGTCTATCCTAAGGGCCTGTTTGACTGGAATGAATGGATCACTTCTCCAAACAGGCTACCTGCCTGTGGCACTTGTGTTAACAAAAGCAGGTTCTGAGCAGAGCTGAGATAGTCATTGAACGACATATACAGTAAACTTTTCACACAAACAACAAAGGACAGAGACAGTTATCATATTCTAAACTATGTGAAGCATCTACAGTACTTTACACGGTTGTCATATAATAGTTTGACTGTGTGTCATAAGTAAAGCTGCAGAAAACTTTTAAAAGTGCTTTTCTCTATATGTCAGGGCTGTTCTCTGTACCTATTACTTTCATTGACTGGTACACTTTGAAGGAAAACAGTCGGCAAAATAAAAAATACTGCAAATCAGGCGTGTAGGAACCGGGAGCACATGTACCCGCAAATAATTAATTTGGCTTCATTCGTCCTCCCGTATTACCTAGACCTCTGACTTGAATGATTAAGTTATATCCACCATAACTATCAAACTGTATCCTATGCCCTTGACGGCTATTCTTGATAATACATACACTACACCTTTTAGCACATAAAAGCATGTTACCTGTTTTGTTTCACTGCACTGCTGGCCTGAGGTTTCTGAGGTTAAGTACTCAACCATAACCTTCGCAGTAACAGCGAAATGCATTCTGTAGGTTTTACTGTAAATAACTGAAGGACGCATTTACATTAAATGTTATTTGTGCCATGGGGCATTTTTCTAAATATGTTAGTACTGTTTGCTTTCCTATTTTTACATCAGAACTTTTCCTGTGATATGA
>JAODKE010000040.1:6574889-6607125 GCA_026779605.1 Mormyrus hasselquistii | reverse complement strand
CACACATCAGGAGAGGCAGGGGAGTCCTGAGGAGGCCCACAGGCTGGGGAATGCGGCGGCCTGCAGCCAGCACACACATCAGGAGAGGCAGGGGAGTCCTGAGGAGGCCCACAGGCTGGGGAATGCGGCGGCCTGCAGCCAGCACACACCTCAGGAGAGGCAGGGGAGTCCTGAGGAGGCCCACAGGCTGGGGAATGCGGCGGCCAGTAGCCAGCACACACATCAGGAGAGGCAGGGGAGTCCTGAGTCTTATCTAACTGGCCAGACTGGGCCAGGGCCACCTCCACATAGCTTTGGGTCAAACATCTCAATAAACATCACTGGATGCACCTGTTCTTCCTCTCAGGCGCTACGAGGAGCAGCGGAATGGAGAGGAAGGGTCTTCTGCAGCTCCTGGCAGTTTTTAGCCCTTATGAAATGTGTCCCTTTTCTCAGTGAGGGTAGTTTTGAAGCTAAATGGTTGTATTTATATTGCATTAGCACATCTGGAGTGGAGGTGTGAATTTCTAATCTCAAATCCCTTATAGACTGTGCTCTCATACCCACAACATACTGCTTTTTTTAAAATCTCTTCATCCCATGTGTGAAATGTGATCGTCTTTTACCCATAAATATATATTAAAACAAAATACTTCTGATGTGTAAGGATGTTCTCCTTGTGCCAGGTTACTTTCCATTAGCAGTCTAGAGTCCCCTGTGAACCTGACCTGGGGGGGGAGGGTTTCCACAAAACAAGGTTTCTCAGTTAGCTGTGTTAACTTAAGCCAGAAATCATAATAGTCAGACAAGAGTTTAGTTAAGGATCAGTCCTACTGGACAGTCTTGATTTCTGGCTTAAAATATCCAGCTAACTGAAAAGTCTTGTTTTCTGGAACACCTGCATGGAAGCAATTAAACAATTCATTTGCTTTATAAAAATCAAAGTCATGACTGAGATTGTTAGAATGCCCATGCTGTAGATGAAAATTATGATTGATTTTCAGTGTTTACAAGAGTAAATGTGCATTCGGACAAAGGAGACCTTTCATTAGCAATACCACAAGAGAACCACAAGGTGTCTCAATAAACTTTACAACGAGCTGATACTGCAAAGCAGAGTTATACCTCACTGGTGGTGAATCTTAAACATCAACTCTGAATTGTTACATTAAGGTTTGAATAGTGTCAGTATTCTCATCCATATTGAGACAGAGTAAATCTCTTGATAATGATCTTCCTAGGGGTCTAAGTTGTCCTTGTACCCAAGCTGGAAAAGCACCCAGGGAACAATCGTGTGGTGGTGTGAGGACAGAACACGGAGTGCTTTTGTGGGAGTCTATTCTGGGGCATCACAAGTTCCTGGGCAGCTGAGAATGTGGACGTGGTTCGGCCTCTGCCAGTGCTATAAATAGTGCCTCACTAGCTCATATGGCTAACGTCACACAACAGTACCTGACGGCTGCCGTTGTGAAGTGGCCTCTGGTCACTTCGCCTTTAACTGCAGATTTTTATTCATACGGTTGATGTGGCAGTTCTGCTATTTTCAGTTTCATCTTCCTATAGCACCAGCTAATGAATCTAACCAGTGGAGCCAGGAGGATGTTAATATTTAAAGTTAAATGACCAGCCAATGAACCTTCAGAACAAGTTGAGCTCTTGTGTTGTTACACTGCATTACATGTTTTCACCACAAAACACCTGTCAAGACAAAGCCAAGTTTTTTTAGGGGGGGGGGAATGTTTGTCTGACTCCAGGGAAGTTTACAGATGAAACATTCTCATAACCATGAAGAGGAACTCAAAGAAAATGAACGAGTGAGATAAAAACAGCACCTGGACATGAAAGAGTGGCTTAACGTTAGATGACTCAAAGTCTCAAGTTTTAATGAAATGAACAAAAAAAAAATTAGATAGATAAATAGACAAAGATATGAAATATAAGAAGATGGTGGATGGATGGAGAACAGCTGAAAAATGAAAACTATTGGCAGCTAACAAAAAATATTTTGTTTTTATGGATTGTAAAGAGCCTTTTATTCTAGCTGCGTCTCCTGGCCAGAGTTTATTCCAGGCAACACAGAGCACTAGGCTAACATGCACACAGATGTACAGGCTCACAGTCACACTACAGGCAACGCAGAAATCCGATTCACTGCATGTGAGGCTGTGCTCAGAAACGACGAGCCAAGGTGGGATTCAAACAGCCAGCCTTGGAGGTTTCCACCAATAGGGATGCTCACTGAGCAAACAGACAGACCACAACAGTACAAAAGTCAACGTGAGTCAAGGAAAATGATGTTTAAATGGTCTTCACGTTGGTGCAAAACTACAATGTTATGTTCATTTTCAACACCTCTCCTAAAGTCAGTACGGTATTTGCAGCAACCATCGACTACAGAGAGGATGGTAACCCTTAACAAAAAGTAGTTTATTCAAATGTACTACGAGTATACTTATTTTATACTAAAAGTGATGCAGTATACTTGAAGTTTACTTTTTATATACTATGTTTTATATACTTAAGAATAATATAGTGAAGTATACTTGACATACTGCAAAGTATAACGAAAAGTCTAAGACTAAGTGCATTAATACTTATACTTTAATACTAAAGCTTATACTTATACTTTAATATACATTGCTTCTCAACATTCTGTCTTGTGATTTTGTAAATACATTTCAGTCTAGTGTACATACAGTTAAGAATATTTTAAGAAGTATATTTAAAGTATATACATAATATGCTACAAGTAATATGTTAAGCAGTATTATAAGAAGTAAGATGGTGGCACAGGAGGTACTGCTATTGTTTGGTAACCAGAGGGTTGCAGGTTTGAGGCCTAGTCCCTCCTGACCCATCAAAGAGTTCTTGAGCAAGACACTGAACCCCAAATTGTTCCTGGTGTGCTGGTTGGCACTTTGAATGGCAGCCTCCTCCTTTGATGGGTGAATGTGAGGCATGTATTGTAAAGTACTTGTGGGAGTAAAAAAGCGCTACATAAATGCAGTCTGTTTACAAGTATACTTAAAGTATAGCTAGCAAAAAAGATTGTTTTTTTAGTAATTCTAAGTTTATAAAAGTATACTTGAAGTGTACTTTAATAAACTAAAATGTGGACTAGAAGTATATACCTAGCACAAGTAGTATATAGATGAGTGTACTTGTATACTTGGAAATATACTTTTGTAAAATTAAAATGACCTTATAAAGTATACTTAAAGTATACTTTTATAAACTTAAAAATGTTCCAATTTAGTCCGAAGAAGTATTAAATTGGTATACTTTCTAGTACATTACAAGTAGTATACTTGCTATACTTATACTTATACTCAAGCATACTTAATAACATGAACTTCAAGTATACTACTTTTTACTAAGGGAAACTACAGAAGCTTCATCTTCTATTACGTTTTCTTTTTAAATGAAGTATGCAGAAGGACAATAACCTGTAAGCAAAAGGTCTGACCCTGAGCAAAACGAATCACGGCCGGCTATGCAGCCTGGGTCGCGGGGAGAGCGGAAGCCGAAATGAAGGCATGACCTCTATTCTGCCGGAGGCGCTGTCTTCATACACGAGCGGCAATTACGCAACAACCTGCACTCTCCGATGGAAAAATGCCCTAGAAGGTCTAAAAGGCTCACTTCTGCCAAAATTAGACAGTAACTATCTTGATATGAGTGTACATGCAACATATCTGTTTTGGTATGTAGACGCATTGTTTTCCAGTTGGGTAAATCATAACCAAAAGAAATTTGTTATCTCAGCACCTGAGAGGAAGATATCAAGAGATATCAATTTAGTCTTACGTTTTTTGGATCGAATTAATGATAAAACGGTAGTAGGTACGGGAAAGGTTAATAAGGGCTTTTGAATGAATTTTGTAGGAACGCTCTCAGGAACATGCCTTGCCAGATATGAAGTTCCTCCCCAGTCTTGACTGAAGCTTCGCAGTCACATGCGTGCGTATTTTTAGAATGGCGCACTCGGCTGTTATATTTCATTGGTGGGTTGTCTTGTCTCCTCGCAAGTCTCTGCCTGTTACACACTACTGGATGCTTATCGTACGGCTGCAGCCCTGAACATTGCATACAAATGGCTAACACATTAATAGCATTGTACAAGCCTGTCGCTTTCTGTAACTTTAACCAGTGGAACATTCCACAGAGGGTAACAGTACGTAGGTCAGTTATTCCCATGCAGAGTCCAGCTGGGCCAATTTCCAGAATCTGTAGCAGGAGACAAGGCATGTGCTTCAGACTGTACTCCCATAATAAATCGATCAAACATTTACCTGATTTTTTCAATTGCTTACAAATTCCGCGTGCAGTAGAACAAGAACACGGGACATAAACCTATTATAAATGGCCCGGATGTGCGTTCCCCCATCTCTTTCTTTGAAGGGGCCAAAACAGACACGCACCTTGTGTCAGCTTTTAGACACATATTTTGCCCCCTGTTCGCTTCATTTGCGCATAGCCTACACTAGATGTCACTGTAGAGCAATTTACGAGTGGTGAGTGGAGCCCGATCGACCAGCGACTTGGAGAAGCGCAAACCTGTTTCTCAGATTTGGCTTTACTGTCGTAGCGGCTGAAATATGCAGTCACAATGAATGTTCAGTTCGGCTTGTTCATGGTGCAGTTTCCTTCAAAAGATTTGATTATTTGATTCATATTAAAATCACATAGGTCACAGTACAATGGCGTAACGTGGAAATTGTTGAATATATTGCTTTACCTATCATTTACCATCGGTTTGTATACCAAACTATTTTGCATTAGACATTCTGGCATTAAACGTTCTTGTTATGTTCTGTACCAAACTGGTCTTTCATCCATGACGTACAGCACACAATTCTCTGACTGCACTATTGCGTGATCCCACTTGCTGATATGTAAAGTACCCTTTTCTGGGGCTTGATTACACTACAGTACAGCGCAGCTATGCAGTTCCTAACTTCACCTTCAAGGTCACTTTATTATGTGCCTGAGAGTGTCCTTCGTATATGACTTTTGTCTAGTGGCTTAAGTTCAAATTGTATACACTACTACAAAAGGTTTATGATATCTAAATGATTTTACCTATGTGTGTCATAAAATGGTAAACATATAATCAATAAAAAGAAACAATAAAAAGATATAACCTGCTACTGGAATGTGGTCTGATATATATATATACATCAAACTGTATAACTACTATCTACTACTGTTCTATAGTCATAGATTTTACATAGAAATTATTATATAGTTATATATATATAAAGTTATATATATATATAACTACTAACACATATCTAACAAATATAACGACAAAATAATTTGTCTGCTGTTGAATAATTTTCGTATAGTTCTACTGCTTTAATTGCAGATATATAATATAATAATTATATGATATATATAATAATCGCTGGTACTATATTTATAACCGTACTGTAGCGGAGAGCTTCAATTAGTTACTTTAATATTTGCATATTTAATATTTTAATATGTATATAGTATTCACAGCTCTCTTCAGTGACCTTGGTGTCGAGCCGCTCTGATAGCCTTAAAATTGCAGATATAAATGTCAGTTAAGTATCAAACTTTTCCCCTAATACTGTTGTTCAGATTTTAAAAAATCTGCACAATATGACAGTTAACGTTTCCTTTATATAACGATACGATTGGTTGTGAAAAACTTAATATTTTAGCTGCGTTTTAAGAATGATAACATTTAGATATGAAAGAATATTACACCACTTGTTTTCAGTTGAATTTATGTGATACACTCGAAAGTTCGGGAAATTGACAAATTCTCTGTCGCTGTTCTATCAGAATATACTCCTAGTTAATTATGAAATACGGTTTATCAGAAGTCGTGAATGGAAAACTCAGATTGTCCCGCCCCCAGACCGGCCAGCGGACCAATCAGATCCGGACCTGAAAAATCCCATAGTGTCTCGCGATCCTGGCGTTTTAAACTCCCGACGCCGCTATAAATACAGCCATTTCGACCGGCTTGTCGTAGAGCTCCGAGCTGCCGGTAGGGCTGCACTTTTCCTCCTTGTGACAGTTCCACCTTAGCGGCACAGCAGAATGTCAGACGCTGCGATCTCTTTCCTCAAGGACTTTCTGGCTGGCGGTATCGCTGCTGCCATTTCCAAGACAGCAGTCGCCCCCATTGAGAGAGTCAAACTCCTTCTGCAGGTATGCGGGTTGTCGGATTAGATAGGATTTGCCAGTTGATACACTCTGGGGGTCTCTGACATCCTTAGCTGGAGCTAGGCTGTTGCTTTTGCGAACAAATGTAGTAAGTTTCTAAATGGCGAAATAATTTAGTAAGTGTCTAAGTGGCTGAATTGGGCAGCCGGTCACAAGGGTGTCACTGCAGTATCCATGACTCTGGTCGTTGCCAATTGTTGAATGGCTGTCAATAACATGTTCATTGCGCTTCTATTCCACCTCAAATTTTACGTTAATGACTTTTAAATGTATCGATTCAGCCTGAGATGCCAGGGTCGCAGGAAGCGGAGGTCTTGTCTTGTGCTGGCTTACGTGCGGGAGCTTGGTGTGATGCCTGCTTATTCACAGAAATTAATTAGTCTGAATATCTTACACCATGTACCCGATCGTTTTCCCTTCGGATGCTGAATGACGTCTGTTATGTATATTTTAAGCTGTCAGACAGTAGTGAGCCCCTGTCTTCATGCTAGTTAGTTGTACTGTGAGTGTTCTGTGGTCTGTATATAACCTTTGGCATTCTGTGTCCATCCTTATAAGATTGTTTTGGGATAGCTTTTCCAAACCGACTTCTTGGCTTTGCAGTATATGAGTAATGCCTGCTGTTGCTGTATTTTTGAATTTGTCTCTTTTTTTTGTCTACAGGTCCAGCATGCAAGCAAACAAATCACTGTTGACAAACAGTACAAGGGTATCATTGACTGTGTAGTGCGTATACCCAAGGAACAGGGCTTCCTGTCTTTCTGGAGAGGAAACCTGGCCAATGTCATCAGGTACTTCCCAACCCAGGCCCTCAACTTTGCCTTCAAGGACAAGTACAAGAAGGTCTTCCTGGATGGGGTGGACAAGCGCACCCAGTTCTGGAGATATTTCGCTGGGAACCTGGCCTCCGGTGGGGCGGCTGGTGCCACCTCCCTCTGTTTCGTCTACCCTCTTGACTTTGCCAGAACCCGCTTGGCTGCTGACGTAGGCAAAGCTGGTCCAGAGCGGGAGTTCACTGGTCTGGGCAACTGCATAGTCAAGATCTTCAGGTCTGATGGCCTTAAGGGTCTGTACCAGGGCTTCAATGTCTCAGTGCAGGGCATCATCATCTACAGAGCTGCTTACTTTGGCGTCTATGATACCGCTAAAGGTGAGTGTTTGATAGGGTCTCGACTGTAGGTCTGATTGGGCCACAACCTTAATTAGACTAGCTAATAATGGGGAAAGTACATGGGCTATTAACAGGAAACTCTTTTGACCATTTAAAGAGGTTCAAAGTGAAGAATACCTTTTTGCTCTTTGACCTGGGTGACTTCTTGCACAACCAAAATTGTCTACCCCCATAAAGCAAGAGTCTGAGCTGCTCGTTTCCAGACCTTGTCATACGCTTGCCTGTTTAAATGACAGCATTGGCTTTGTTCGGTAGGTATGTTGCCAGATCCCAAGAACACCCACATTGTAATCAGCTGGATGATTGCGCAGACTGTAACCGCTGTGGCCGGCTTGGTGTCCTACCCCTTTGACACCGTCCGTCGTCGTATGATGATGCAGTCTGGACGTAAAGGAGGTGAGTTCAGCAGCAAATAGTCATATTTAGTTCAAATGCTACAGAAATTCATTAAAATCCCATGTATGTTGCAGCTTTGTGTCAGTTTGGTATATAAGATTTTTTTTTTTTTTGACAATGGACAACAGTTCTAACGCACTGGTAATTCATGATTCTGAAATTGTGCGTGTTGTATCTACAGCTGACATCATGTACACTGGTACAATTGACTGCTGGAGGAAGATTGCCCGGGATGAGGGTGCCAATGCCTTCTTCAAGGGCGCCTGGTCGAATGTTCTCAGGGGGATGGGAGGGGCCTTTGTGTTGGTGCTTTACGATGAGCTGAAGAAAGTCATCTGAATGTGTTGTATGCAGCCAAGATTGCTGAAATGGTAAATGTAACATATCTTGTACATTTTGAAAGAATCGTCATTCTGTCTTGTTTATAGGGACCAACTAGTATTTGACTACTAGTTGAAACTGGGGTATAAATTATGTGGTTTCTGTTCCCACCTTGACCTTCTAACCAATGTCATTCCCGCTGAGAAACCTGACCGGACAGAGCTCTACCTATCATCTAGCCGGTGTTTTTAACCATTGCTTTAATAAATACGACCTGAAATACACAAACTGTCAGTTGCTTTAATCATTTTCAATCAAGTTGCCTCGCAATATTACCGAAAACTTTGATTGTGGCAAAATTTAATGGCAACAGTTTTTCTGAATGAAGCTAGACCAGTGTGATGGGAGCCTCGGTGACATCTGACCTATTGACTCATACCGAAGTTGTAAAACGCTTTCACGTGTTCATGCCGTTGCTGTTACTCTTGCCAAAATAAGCTTCAAGAATTTTGAGCCAAGTGGTGATGGCTGCTATTTAAGACTGTCCAAAGTATCATGTAGGCAACCTTGGCACTGGCTTGCATTGAACTCATCTGCTTGGCAGTGGTCTAGTTGACCTTAGCTGTTGAGTTGATAGCACTGCATATTTTCCCTCCTGTTCAGTTGTATTGCATGCGATTCTTGAGCATAACCGTTCTGGGTAGTTGGTTAAGCATGTTGCATCGGTTCACACAGACATACTTTGCGATGTCATTTAGTTTTTGTGTGTACGGTGAAAGTCGATTTGTCCACGCTGCTACTTTTTGACCTTGAGGACGGCTAGCCTTGGGGGGGTAATTTGCTCAAGTGGCTCTTGTGCAGACAAAGGTTGTATGCAAAATCAGTCTTGTTTTTGTGTCCTTCAAATTTCCATCTACATCTACAGGAATTTGCCTGACTTGCCTCAAATTTTTACCCAAAAATCTGAACTGTTTCTGTTTCAATCTTTTTTTTATTTTTGTTTTTTTCGTCCCCAAGTACCAGATTTGCATTTAATTGTTTATTCTTAAATTTTGTTTCTGTAGTGTGTGTGTGTGTATGTATGTGTGTGTGTGTGTGTGTGTGTGTGTGTCTGTCTGTCTACATGCACATTTACGTATCAATCGCCTGTACTGTACATGACAAGTGGAGCAGAGTGGTGAGACTCGGTGGTGATGTGGCTTTGATACTGACCCGGGTTCTGTGGGTGTAGAGTTTGCATGTCCTTCCTTTATCCATGTTGGCTTCCACCCATGACCCAAAATACACATGAAAGGGTGTCTGGTTGGACCATGTGGTACTTCCTGGAATATAGTCTAAGATGTTCACTGCTCTGCTGCCTGTGGTAGGTTTCACCCTCAGTTACCCAGCACTGGACAGCACTTGGATTGGTCTCTTACACTATAACCCTGCCCCTCCCCAAGCCATAAAATGTCATTTGAAGTGTGGTTAAAATGTTTGCGGGGGGGCTTTCGGGAAAACAGCATGGTATAAACGTTTTGTCTTTGAGAGGAACCCAAGCACTAAAATATGATTAGTTTAGGTTTTATTTATCCGGACGTTTATTTTCACTATGCAGCCATGGTATTAAGAAATAATCCTGGTCTGTATTGTCTTTATATAGATGGTAAGAGAGATGCCTTCCAGTGTCACATGCTTCTCCACAAATAAGTGTTTAAACATAGGACAAAGCTGTTTTTAAAACAGATACTATTCTTTGTCTTCAAAGACTAAAAATCATTGTAGGTTATCTGATTCAGAAGTAAACTTGACATTAAGGTAGCCTTAAAGACGATTGATTGTTAATGAGTAGAATTTTGTTTATATTCAAACTAAATTCTAACTTAAGTCTTTCAAAAATTGGACCGATTAATCGTCGCCAGGGAGAAGCCCTGCAGCTGGAAGGACTGCTGTGAATTTTGTGAGAGTGCCAGGTGGATGACGCAGCGATGCATCAATGTCGCATCGCAGTGATCCGTAGGGGCTGACCTGAGCCGGTTCATCCCAGACTGGAAATTCTGTTCATGCGTTTGCAGTGGATGTGAGTCTCCACTGTGATCCTGAAATAATACGCTGCAGCGGTTACCGTGCTTCTCAAACAGGTTCATCTCAGGTGTGTCCGGAAGCAAGATGGCACCGGGTCAGAAATTTATTGAAAAGGTAATAAACGGTGTTGAGGTTGTGTTAAGGTTAAGGCTACTATACTGGAAAAATATCTATGTGAATAAAAAGGTCATAAAAAAGTCTAATTGTCGAGAAAAAAAAATATATGTTTTATATGTATCATGAGAACAAGTTCTAAATCAAGAAATACTTGGTATTCACACCTAAGCAACATAATTCAGTTTAAGTAGCTAAGTTTAATGACATAATTACGTGGTATTCGGACGTCTACTTTTATGCGTGCACTTGGACGTCAAGCTCCGGGCCGGTTTGTGCAGTCAAAACCCAACAATATGTATTGTGTCAGAGGTAGCATTCAGGGAGCTGGGTTACCCCGATTCAAATAGTTTAGACTGGTATGAAAGGCAATCTGTCATTCATAATGAAGCAGTATATAGTGCCCCCCGGTGGCAAAAAAAAAACTAAATAGAGGGACAGTTCAGCTAAGGATCAGAGAGTAATATTCGTGAGAAATATACTGGGTTTGATTTTTTTTTTTTTTTTTTAAAAAAAAGGGGACACCCACTTGTGCTCTGTATGTGTAGATGTTCTCCCAATACCCAGTGGGTTCCCTTGGTGTGTTCAGGTATTCATCTGTGGCCCAAAGACAAGGCATCTCTACATTCCCCATATTGTGTGATTTCGTGTCGATATACCCTGTGATGTTCTTAACTGAAATGTATGTATTGCATGTTGCGGCGGATGGAAACTAAATAACTATGACTGTGCTAAAAATACCTATTTGACTATTGGACAGGTTAATAGACAAAAAATAATCTGATTTTAAAATCTGTTTAGCCAAACTGTACCCCATATAAAGTTAAAATCATCATCATACTGTAATGAGAGAGGGGAAAGTATGCTTTTCTAGTCATAAGTAATAAGAATAACAAATCGTTATGTAATGGGATCATGAGACGTGTGATCAGGTTTGCGGCTTTTTAATAGTTTTTCCTGACATATTGGTCTTCAACACAGAGACCAGTCAGACTGAAACCGCAGCGTTGATCAATACTGCCACCTGCTGACAATTACATATCTTCAAACGCTCTGTTATACTGTTTAACTGGTCAATAAAAATTCACAATAAAACTATTCTGCATGAAATCAAACTTCTTCTATATGTAATTACGAATGAATAAATGATACATGCAATATAGGTTGTACGTGAGGGCCTCCATCAAGCTGAAAATGTTCAGTATGTTCACGTGTGTGTGTGTGTGAGTCCTTTTGGTTGTTCCCATTTAATCAAATTGTGTCCTGTACACTTCTCTGTTTCTAACCGGTTTCCCCCCACAGTCCAAAAACATGGTCAGGTGAATTGGAACACAAAAATTGTGTGTGTGTGTGTGTGGGGGGGGGGGGGGGGGTGCCCTGCGTAAAGAGGAGCGTCTTTATTCATGTTATCTTTAATAACACCTTTGGGATTTCTAAATACCGGGGTATACCCAAATTGGCGCCGCCTCCTGCGTGATTCCCAACCGTGCGACCGTAGCTTCCGGGGATAGGGAACTCTGCATAGGACAAGAAGGTATCGAAAATGAATCAATAGATGGTTTGCCTTGTATTATTATATTCGCTAATTGAATCAAGTAAATTCTACAAATGAAATGAAATTTAGTGGAAATGTTAATATAGAAAGAAGACAAAACATAACTCTATTAGTTTAGTGTGGATAAGAAATCTAAATAAACCAAATGAAAATAAAATAAACCACAAGCAACAATAAGCAACAATAAATAAATTAAACATATTCCAGAATTGTAGCCGAAAGTGTAAATCTTCCCACGTTTGATAATTAGTACTTGCGGGAGTACATACTAAGTACTATTACAATATGTAGAGCGCCAGTCTGTGAACTGGAACGCAGCCTGTGTCTCGGGCCAGGGCTCTTATCTCCTAGCAACCAACTTATCTCCTAGCGATGGCCAATGAAAAATGAGGTCTTCTCATATTGCAAACGGCAATGCGCTGAATTTAGTCAGGAAAGCTCTTCTGAAACTAGGACCACTTTGACTTATTAAAAGCGTGCAGTCTAAACAGATGTCTAATATGTGACAAAGAGTTCTGGGGTTTTAGAGCAAGGGAAACAAGGGAATTGTTTTAGTCCTTCTAAGCCCAAAGAACAATACAGTCACCCCTCCTCCTTCGGACACATTCAGAAGAAAACATAGTAAAAAGCCCTTCAAAAATACCACAATAAAAAAATTGAATAAAGCAAATGGCTTAGAACATAATTGTATAACATTGTTATAGATTTCCGAACGATTCCATTAATACCTGAAAATTCATTGCTTTGCCATGCATTTCCAATTTTTAAAGACTTGTAATGACTTTATAGCCGAAATGTTTTTACAGATCATGAGCAAACACATGAGCCAATTAAGTCTCCGCTATCCCTTTTGACTCTCCTGAGACCTCTTCTCTGACGTGCTCAAGCCTCAGAAAATGTTAGCACTCTACCGTTCACGTACAAATGGAGGTCTGTGTAGGCTGCCTTCTGTTATTGCTGGATTGTGCACAAGTTATCTACATTTTGAGCACATCGACACACATACTAGGAAACTATTAAAGAAATACTTTCCACAGATCCACAGAAACTGACTTTTATGTATTATTAAAATGACTGAAATTCACAAGTCATGTTATATTATTATTAGTACTGCTAAAGTTTTTCAGTTTTGCTTCATCTGCGCTCCTTTGGCTCTGTATGATTGGACTGACACAGACGGCACCTTAAAATCCCCAACAATGTTAAATTAATGACAGATTGTCTATACATACTAGTTTGTTTTGTATGCTGTAAAACAAGTCAAACAGCTCTGCAGTTACCTAGCAACCAATGCAAATGAAACGAGTGATGTTTAGAGGTACTAACAGCAAAACTTCCGGATTTACAGATATTAAGGGTTACTTGATAATTTATAGATGAGTTCCATGATTCTGCCTCATTTATTAAATATATAAAATCGAAGTTATTAAAAATAATTTTCACCACATATAATTCATCTCATATAATTAATGTAATGTAATTAACGTAACTAATTGTAATAAAATGTAACTAATTAGGTTTACAGTGCAAATAAATATTCGATATGTGAAATAATTTATGGTACAGCCCATTACGGGAATTAATCATGCTTTGTTCAGATAACAATTAAGTAATAAAAGCCTCCAGCGGAGGGGGCAGTTTAATCCAGCACAGGTAAAAGCTTGTTCCAGTGGTTAGCTAGAACATCGGTTTTGTTTTGGGGGCGGGGGGTGCCTAGTCGCCAGAGGCGAAATCGCAATTATTTGGCAAGACCAGCATTGCACCTGTTCTGTGCACCTCTGCATAAGCGGCCATATAGGTAGAAAAAATAACATGTAATGTGTGCATCAGATGTGTGCGAGGGTTTCGCTCCAGAAATACAAACATCAGACTCCTCTCGTGCGCTATTCTCACACCTTCTGGGGCTTTGGGGTCACCTTGCAGCCCCTGCTGTGCATGTGGGGGCTTTTTTGTTCTCCCCCAAATGAGCTTTTTCCTCTGGGTAACTCAAGTAGTTAGTTGATACAATGACGATGAGTCTTGGTAACTGAAGTAGCTTAAGTGAATTGGCACCTCTAAGGGCTGTACTGGCCATCTGGCATGTCGAGCCGATCGGCATGTGGGCCAGCAAAGCTTATCATGGGGGCCCTCAAAGTCCAGTCCAACTCTAGCACTGCTGAATTAACCTTAGTATGTGTGTTCTGTGATGGACTGGCCTCCTGTCCAGGGTGTCCCCTGCCTCGCTCTGTGCTTACAAGCTTACAGCAGTCCATTATTGCTTGTTTTTTTATGGAAGATTAATAGGAAAAAAGAGTTTCCCTGCAAAAACAATTTAGTTGGTTTGCCGTTTGTTCCTAAGCGTTTTATATGACAAATTCTGATCTTTTCAGAATTATTATTGATTTTAGTGTGAGAAAAGTGGACTCAGAATCAAGGTATTTTTCCCTATGGTCCCTATTTGTTGGGGAGTTAAATTTGCTTTGCCAGTTATTTTATGTTGTAGGGAGGAGAGTACTCTATAGCTCTGTACAGCTTCTATGAGTACTTATGGAGAACAGGACTATGCTGTAACTCAAAATAAGACCAATCACTTCCTTCTGCTCATGCAGTATGTGGAAATTGGAGAAGGAGCAGGTATTTTTTTCTTCATATGATCAGATTGCTCATATGCAGGTAACTTGTGGTAACATGTGGTTCTGATTTGGTGTCAGAGTTCCACAGTGCGATGACTACATTAATTACAATGCTTCATCCTCTGCTCTTTTACAGGCTTACCTGTCATAAAATGTCTAATATTTCTCCCAGACAGAAATCTAATCAAATACAATCATAAGAGTGTCAGCTCTGCTTTTCAGTTGGACATTGCTGGGGTAATTGCCTAACTGCATCGTAATTACTTAAAATAAATAAATAAAAACTCCCAACAATAAGTCTAGAGAAACAGTAGTGTATATATGCTCAGTAGGGGGTCGAACAAACAAACAAATTAATATGGTACATTTTCATTATAATTAAAATTAAATAATATTCTCAGGAAATATTACATAAATAATATTTAAGGTCAGAGAGCAATTTTTAATATTCATGAATAGATATAATTGATGATAGGTGATATAAACTGTTTAAACTGCATTAACAAAGTAAAGCTAGATTCTGCATTTTAATCATCTCTAGATATACTTGAATGAAATATGTTTGAACCTTCCATCACATTGCGGCAGGCTGGACCCTTGTACTGTAGAGTTTCGAAACGCGCTTGTTTGCCTGCCCAACATAGAGCGGTGTGCAGTTAATATTTATCAGTCGTTTATATATCATCCACACATGTATACATATAATCTCCAAATTCTTAATTTTAACGCTAGCCAAAAACTTTGCAAAACTATATTCTCAGCATTAGTTTTATTCATTTTTATTGACTTCAGTTCATTGGAAGCAATCCTAACCTGTTTTTAACTACATATCATATGCAAAGCAAGACACCCACCATTTCTTAAACACCGTCGGTTTCAACAAAACATAAAAAAAACTTTATATTCTCTACAGCAGTGCATGCTAAGTAATGCGTGACTTATAACTACCCTTCAGGTAATCGAAGAGGAGCCAAACAGCGGCCGCCTATGGATTGCCCATGGAGACTCTCTCCCCCCGGCGGCGGTGCAGGTGGTACGCTCCTGACTCGCTGGCGAATCCGGTTCGGCGCAGCTGCGTCCAGAGAGGCAGCTAGCGACGTTCGTCTGCTTCGGCTCCGTGGGTCGGCGACGGATATACGCCGCTCCGCTGTTGCCGTCAGGAAGTAAAAAATTGTATGTTTGAGTTGTTTTCCGAAGCGGCTTAACGAGATGTCAACCCCGGCTCGACGGCGTCTGATGAGAGATTTTAAACGGTAACCATCGCCGAAAGAAGGATAAGGACGAATCTGTATGTTTTCTGTGGCTAGAACTAAACATGGCGACTTTTTAAAATGTATATACACTGTGGCAAAATGCTACGCAAGTTTCACAGCGTTAGTCACGACCGATTGCGTTGGGGTTACGTAGCAAATCCTACGTAACACTTTCTGGGCATAGCCAGGGTTTTTTATTACTGAAATTCTGAAAAAAGCCTCTATGTTTGTGTTCTTTTTCTCAGACTTCAGGAGGACCCCCCAGCTGGAGTTAGCGGTGCACCTTCAGAAAATAATATTATGGTGTGGAACGCAGTAATTTTTGGGTGAGTGAGAACAATCCTGCCATTTTGGATAGGTACATTTTTAGCCTCTTTGCGGCTAACGTGTAGCCTTAAAGCTAACAGCGGATGTCCCCTTTTGTCCCAAGAGTAAACTTTTCAGCCCACAACTTCTTACCGTCCTTGCACTTTATTTTGGCATTAAAAATGGACCGATCATTGTTATCCGGTTGTCTTTGCTGTGGCTTGAGCTGAAGTCAGAGATCGAGAGACCGTGAATGTCTTTAATATCTATCTATCGACACGTCTCATAGCTTTTCGAATTGTGTGTTTACGCTTTTAGTTTTATAAATGTGATCTACAGAGAGGTTTCACCGGTATGTCAGCACCGTATCCTGCGGAATCCGGCCTCAGGCCATAACTAGCTACCCCAACAAGCTGTCATCGAAGCGGTATATTCGGGCTTACGGATGGACTGATGAAACGGCATGTTTTCTTTCCTGTTACAGGCCAGAGGGGACACCTTTCGAAGACGGTAAGTTGGCATTCGAAACGTCTCTGTGCCGTATGAAGAGCTACATAAGCGAATCGGCCGCCGCTTGGTATAGCTAGTCTCTCCCAAATCATGGGAGATGGAGTGTCATCGAGGCCGAGTGCCGCTCCGCATGCCGGCGGAGGCCGGCGGCGGCCGGCGGCCAGGCCACCTCGGTCTTCCGGCTCCACGGTTTTGTCGTGTTGGCCTCAAGCGGTGCCTTGTATCTCTGGCTTTTTCACCGGGGCAGAGTATAACCCTCATAGAGGCGCGGGGGATTATGGGGTCGTGTTTATTAGGCTGCCTAGTTGTGTATTTCTGAATTAATCCCTATTCGTCGTGTGAATTGTTGGAGTACTGACAGGTGGTTTGGAAGCCGACCTGTATACTCTGGTTTTTATGCACTGTTAACAGTGGCGTAGAAGAGCCGCCTTTAAGATGCCATTTATCCTGAAATTGGACTTTGTCGAAAAAGTGCCGGTAATGCCCGGCGATTCAGTGAGTATGCGGCAGAGAAGCCGATCGGTCGGGTTCAGCATCTGGGAGGACGCCGTCGTCACGACGCGCTCGGCTGGCAGGAAGCTTTATGAGAGGGGGTGAGGGTTCGGCGGTATGGGGGGTGGGGGCGCTGGATTATCCTCAATCCGTGAGTCACCCGCCCCCCTGACGGCGCCTACCTGCGTCTGTCTCTCCGACTTTAGCAGCGTCACGCCAGGTCAATCGTAGCCGGATCGGCCCGGGAGTGACACGGGTGTCGCCGGCTCCCGTCTTCTGCCCGGCCTGTGCACCTTTTCCTGCAGAAGCTGCTTAGAGAATCCATTATACCTGCTGCAGTGTCTCACCATGGAAACCTTTGCAAATCTGTCGTTATTATTGGCCACTCAGTTTTAAAATACTATTCTGAATGATATAGATGCAATATGTATTTGTAAACCACACTTTCCTAAATGAAACATTGGTCTCAGTAAAGTGTGGGATGTTAATAATTTTAAGTAGTTTATGGAAAAGATGGTTATTAAAGTTGTTCCTTATTGAATTGTAGTTGCTGTTGGTTAGTTGCAGTAAGTGTTGTTTTTAAGCAATTAGGTGTCTTTCAACAATTTTGTTCCCTCTTGCCTGTGGTAGGCAGCTCATTTGAATAATAGTATGCAAATGATTTACTGGCTTTTGCAGCCCCAAGGAAAAATGGCATTGTAAGCATTAAAGAGGAAAAGTATAAATGTCATGTCAGATCTAGCTAACTTTTGTGAAGTTGTGGGAAAACTGTCAGAAGTGGTGATACTGAGATGCAGGAAGTTTAAAAGGCATATTAAGTAGTCTTTTATTACACTTTCATTGCAAATGGAAAATTGTGCTGTTTTTTTCTTTAAAACCAAGGGACCATTATCTAGTTGGATATTTAAAACAAATTCTATCCATGAATCATATGGAATAAAATGAGCGTAATGTAATATTGGCCTTTTAAAATATTTACAGTGAAATAGCAGACAAGAATAATCATCCAGTGTAAAAATGTTTGCATTGTGTACATTGAGAGGAATTTGACATTTTCAAGTTTAAACCATTTTCCTTTGGCCTTGTTACCTGTGCTGAGTCCACCTGATTTCCTTTCCCCCTTTTTCTGTAAAAACCACAGTGTGAACATGGCTGTAGTAGAAATACGTAATTTTATAAAAATGAAATAAGGCCAATGGTTAAGGCCATGGTTTTTGGAAATATACATTAAAACGTCTAACAGCAGTTTCCTTTCATAATTATGTTGTAATCCTAAGTTAGGGAAATGTATGTGTTTTTGTCTGCATAAATAAAAAGAACCAAGTCTTAATCACTGCGGTTTTGTCGATTTGGCATTTTACCACTCTATTTTTACACAATTTTTCTTTTATGTAAGGTGTAAGTCTTACAAATGGAAATTTATGATATTTTGTAGGAACTTTCAAGCTCACGATAGAATTCACAGAAGAGTATCCGAATAAGCCACCTACTGTTCGCTTCGTTTCCAAAATGTTTCATCCAAATGGTGAGTTTTGCATCATGTCCTTGTTCTGGAAGCAGAGCCGGTTGTATTATTCATCCATTTGCTTATTGTTAGCTTAGTATAAAACTTCTTAACTCATTAGCGTAGTTTTAAGTCTGCAGTGCAGGAAAGATGCCAGAGGGGATGCACTGTCTGTTGGGGGAGAAACCCAGCTCCTGTTCTTTTATCTTCCAGTCTACGCGGATGGTAGTATATGTCTGGACATTCTTCAGAACCGCTGGAGTCCCACCTACGATGTGTCCTCAATCTTAACCTCTATACAGGTACAGCCGTATATCGGAATATTGTCTGAAATGATTTGCCGGCTGGTCCAGCTACTATGTTTTACCATTCAATAAACAACCAGAATCGGAATGATTTTAAACATCCGAATTCCTGTCAGAACAATGCAGGCTGCCTAGGAACAATCCTTGCGCTTATCTTAACAAGCCTCTTCGGAGTATGCGGTAGTTCTCATGTATGACTTCCTCAAGTTACAAATGTTGTGTTGTGGTGGCCAGTCGCTCGAGACGATCCAGACGTGTAATTTGCTCCTTTGCTTGCCGTCCCTCAGTCCCTGCTGGACGAACCGAACCCGAACAGCCCTGCAAACAGCCAGGCCGCGCAGCTCTACCAGGAGAACAAGCGCGAATATGAGAAGCGAGTGTCCGCTATCGTGGAACAGAGCTGGCGTGACTGTTGACCTAAAGCCTTCTCCCATCCCCCCCCCCCCCCACAGTATGGACACTATCCAGCTGCAAGTCAAGAGAGCAGTGAGAAGGAAAGCAATTAATCTTTTACAAAACGTACCAGAATATAAACACACATCATGCCCCCACATCTTTGAGTCCTCATCAATTTCCTTCATATATCCATCTGTTCTGTATGGTAGAGTGCTGTTGTACTGTTAACTTTCTCCCTGTCACACAAAACCACCTTCCTGGACAAATAGCACCTTCATTGAAGTAAATGTACCTTGTTGTACCTGGGTTACTGACATTGTCTTTCTGTTACTGCTCTGGAATGGTGATGATCTTTTACCTGCTTAAATGTCATTTTTCACTGTATGAACACTTTGCATATGTGTCCATATGTTAAAATCGGTCACACGACCGACTTTCATTGGCTGAGGTGTTCGTTTGAGGACATTTCTCAGTTTTATGTGTCTGGAGTTTGTGTGCGCGCGTGAACACCTTTAGTTAGATTGCTCTTATTTCATTTTTTTTTTGTACCCCACTATATGCTATTTTTTTTTTCTTTTTTTGAATGTGGGCATTGCAGCATTCTCAATGTCTAAGATGAGCTGTAATTCATGGCAGTGGCTGCTTATTTTGGAAGTGTGTTTTGTTTTGTCTTTTTTCAGCGCCATTCAAATTTGACATTTTCACTCAGTACTAATATCTCAATACTATTTCATGATCCATGAAAACTTTACCATTAGCCATTTGAGTGCTTTCAGGTTTCAGTCCATGCAGTTGTGTCTAACCGCGCTCTTCAAGAAATGTGGAGTTGAGGTGTAACAGTCTAAAGGTCAATCTTTCTCACCCCGGTCCTCGGGGGCCTCCAGACGGTCCACTTTTTTGCTCCCTCTCAGCTCCCAGTAGGAGCAGAGATACAGACCGTCTGGTGGTCGCGAAGACTGGATTTGGAAATGTAGCTGTAGGTGACAAACCTCAGCTCTCAGATTGAGACCTTCCCACGTTTCCTCCTCCTTTCTGTTGTCTGAAAGTCGATGTGAATAAATCAGGACAGAGATCGGCCGTGCGAAGCATTCAGCGTATGTTTGAGCAGAACCGAGGGACCGGGTGCGGTCATGGAGGTTGTGTTATATCTGTTCTCCAAGGTATGTGGATTGCCTGGCTGATTTCACACTTTTTCAGTCACTAAAGTGCCAGTTATACATAAATTTGAAGGGATCAGAAGAAGAAAACGATCCGTGTGTGTGACATTCATACGGCAAGCCGACACAGTCCATTCGATTTAATGCAGACTGATGATGGCCTGTCGTCATTCTGAGGTAATCTTTATTTCATCTGAAACTTCTCAGTGATAGTAAGACTTTGCATTTGTAACCCATGTAAAAAAACTGTACATTTTATCAGTTCTTGTAAATAAAATGTTTAAAAAACACTTGGTTAGGTTTGTCTTGTGTGTTTTGGCACGTTGGGGAGAACTTATCTTCTGCTGTAGTGTTACGCTTCTGTATTAATTTTATAATTTGTCTGTATATCTTCAAATGTAAAATATCAAACTATTACCATAAGGAGCCATTGAAGTGTATGGTACCACCAGGCTAAGCTCAAAAGAGCGTCATGGGGCCCTCACAAGGAAGTTTGTTGATGCTTATAAGTCTGGGAAGGGAATTAAAGCCATTTCCAAGCTTTTTGATGTCATCCGCTGCATTAATTATAAAATAATCTACAAATGGCATAGGTTTCAGGCCACTGACTGTTTGATCAGATCTGGCTGTCCCACCACATTCAGCACGAGATGCATCAGGAAATATCGTGAAATCAAAGACAAAGTTCGCCATCATAAACACCAGATTGAAGTGCAACACTTATGAAACAAAATGCTCTGGGGACAGTGAATGTGTTGTTTCCAATTCTAAATGTCATGTTTGCTAAAAGGACGAAAATACATGGTGGAGGGACTGTTGTAGTTTGGACCGCTTTGCTGCCTCAGGGCCAGCCAACCTGTCATCATAGTCTCTATAATGAATTCATCATGCTAGAGAAGAGAAGGCTTGTGGGTGGCTCAGTGGGCTAAGTCTCTGCCTGTGTGGAGGTTGCTGGTTCAAGCCTGGCCTTCATGTTTATTACAGTCACATGTCTGTAGGCCCTGAGACTATAGTGATGGGGCAGTCACATGTCTATGGGCCCTTCAGCAAGGCCCTGAGCCTCCAGTGACAGGGCAGTCACATGCCTGTAGGTCCTGAGCCTCCAGTAGCGGGGCAGTCACATGTCTGTACGCCTCCAGGGACAGGGCAGTCACATGGCTGTAGGCCTCCAGTGATGGAGCAGTCACATGTCTGTAGGTCCTGAGCCTCCAGTAACAAGGCAGTTACATGTCTGTAGGCCTCCAGTGACAGGGCAGTTGCATGTCTGTAGGTCCTGAGCCTCCAGTGATGGGGCTGTTGCTGTGACCCCTGACTGATGAAGTGGTTAATTCCCATGTATCTGTACTTGTCTAATTGCCAATAAAATGATTATTCTTCTTAACTAATTATCCTATACAGGGTCACTGGAGCCTATTGCAGGAGACATGGTACAAACCCCATGACAACACAGGGACAACATGCAAACTCTACTCACATGGAGCCTGGATCTGATCCAGGAGTCGGCCTTTAAAACATACAAGCGAGTCGACAAAGGAGTGGCTGGAAACAGTAACGGAAAGGCAAAGCCAAATTAATGCGACTGAAATTCTGTGGGGGACCTTACATGCAAGACACCCCCCCCCCATCATGAAACAGTTAGACTCCTGCATGGAGGAATGAGCAAAAGTTACTCCAGATAAGTCTACGCAGGAAGTATGTCGACTAAGAATTTTCTAGGGGTGTATTTTCCTTTTCCGAATGATTCTATGTGCAAATAAAAGCTACTGAGAACAGCAGCAATTTCCTGCAAAGACTTTACAGAGATGTACAGAACATGAAAATACTTATTTACAGTTAGAACATATTAACAAAAACAGCTTTTATGTGTAAACAAAATGAGGCTGCTTAGATTTTTATTATGCATAAAACCGACTGACCTGTAGCTTGTTTTCATACTGGTAATAATCTGCTCACAATAGTAAACCTAGAATGCCGTTTTAAAAGTGGATATGCCTGCATTTTAGAAAGGAGGCCACCAGGGTGACAGGTGGATGTAAATGTGTTGACAATGACATTTTGAAAAGCAGCTGCTAGTGTGTTTTAATAAGGCCCTTCATTTCTACACTAACGTACCTTCTCCTGTTATGTGAACATCATGGCACAAGCAGCAATTTCAGCTCAATATCTGTCCAACCATCAAACTGATGCAAGAGCACAAAGGGAACCTTCTGAAATCTAAACAAAACAAAGGAATGAAGACACAGTCGTGCGGTGGTCACTCTGTGAACACCGAGTCACGTGACAGTGACTCCAGAAAAAAATACACCCACATTAAAGTTCAGTTTGGTTTCAGCCGCAACCCTCGTTTTAACACGGACACATCTGGTGCGACATCATGGTCTAATCCTCAACTAATTCACAAAAGATGGGGAATCGTGAGGTTTTTGTTGCGCTCAAACCCTCACTTGATTCATTTCTGTGTTCGAGCAGAAAAATGCCTGCAGGTGTACGTTCCTAGTCTGGCTGCATTATGGTCCCTGACAGTGGCACCTGAGATCCAAGTGAGCAGTGCTGGGACAGAGAAAGCCACAGAATGCACAGCTTGCACATGACGTGGTCGGATGAATCCAATACTATTTTCTAATTCTGAGTTTTCAGTATAGTTCATTAAAAGAACTACTAAGATTATTAAATTAGTGTTGGCTGTGTATTTTAAGCATTACATATCTCAGGTTCTGCTCAGTTTTGTCTTGTTATATTTTTGTAATCTGAGGGTTTTTAGGACAAGAGAAAACAGTGGTGAAAAGGTCAATGACCCCATTATAAAACTGGTGACAGTACAAGTTAATGACTTTCCAAACTTCCTCTGGCTTATGGGTTTAAAAGCGGCTCTTTTGGATCTCAACATAAACAAACAAATAATAAATTGGAAAATTGCTTTTCAGATTCATACGCACGACCAAACAGGCAAATCAGAAGAGCTGCATTTTAGGAAGTACATACAAAGACACACAAAGAAGAACCACTTCTTCAAGGTCTCCTGATCATTAGGGCAAAGTTATCAAGTGTCCGCTTGGATTGGTCAGGTTCAGATACTGCCTGTGTACTATAAAGTGCAACCCTCCATTTCGCCGATAGAAAGACACAAGAGAACTTGCTGTAACAGGTTTCTGAATCTCAGACCTTCACAGCGGTTTCGTTCTCGTCTGGCTTAGTTTAGTTTTGCCGTCACGCCTGCGGCTTCACCAGCTCATACTGGCCAGCCCGGCCTTCCTGAAGAAGTTGCCCAATGAGCTGCTTAGTCTGTATCTTGCGGCTAACAATGAGGGAGCGCTGGGTGCCTCGGCCGTAGGACTTGCTTCGCAGGCCATATTTGTGACACAGCTGGTGGATCTTCTTGCGCTCAGCATTGTCAAGCTCGGCGGAGAAGCGCAGGTCGTCGCGCCGTTCCGAGGTGGAGTACCTCTGGATGATGGCCTCCAGATCCCTCTTGTTGAGCTCACGAGCGGGCTTCTGTGACTCCAGCCCCAGCCCCTCCCTCGTGATCTGCTCCTTCACATTGATCGGCTCAGCGATTCCCTTGCCCTCACGGCCCAGGCCGCCGCCGGTCCAGCCCATTTTGCGCAGGAGCTGGTTCCCAATGTTGTCGTCTTTGATGGCCGGCAGTGCGGTAGCAGGGTCCGAGCGACCGGCTATCTGCTCACGTGAGATGGTGTCCTCATTGTCCTTCTGTAGCGTCCTCCTCTTGACCACGACGTGCGTCTGCCTCAGTGTGCCAAGAGCCATCTCTGCTGCCATCTGCTTCACGTTTTTCCTGGGCCCCACGGCTTCAGCCACAAACTGGCCACCCAGAAACACTTCACACCTCCACTGTTGATCAGGCAGCTGCGTCAACTCATAGTCGACGGGCACCTTGTTGAATTGAGCTGTGTTGTTGATGATGCCTACGGCGTTTGGAGCATTCTCCAGTATAACCAGCTTCTTCAGGTACGGGTTGGTGCTTCCGTACTGCTTCCATTGCTCCTGCTGCTGTTGTTGCTCCCGTTTCAACTGCTCCTCTCTGGTCGCCTTGTTCTGCCGCAGCTTCCCTAAGGCTTCCTCGGCCGCCGCGTGCTTGGCAGTCTTTTTGCTCCGCCCCTTTGCCTGTGCGACTGGCTCCCCATTCAAACAGACACAGCACCGCCAGAGGCCGTCCACAGGAAGCTCGTCAAACCTGTAGTCAATCGTCATGCCGTTGAGATCCGCGGAGTTACCAAGGATACTAATGGCTTCCTGGGCTTTCTCGACAACCACAAAATTAGACCACTGCCCCCGCTCCATCTTGTCTCCGCCACTGGGTGCTGACTTATCATCAGGGCCTCCCAGTGGTGTCACCAGTTGTCGGGCGGAGTCGGCCCTGGAACAGGCCACCATCTCATACCTGTGTCGGTGTCGCATGACCCGTACCTCTACCGGCATCTGAAGAAGTTTGACGGCCATCTCTGAGGCACGCTTCCTAGCTGCCTTCTTCGTCCCCGCATATCCAATGCCGATACAAACACTCTGGCACCGCAGCTCACAGGCATATCCATCACTGGGGATCTTATGGTTCTCGGGCAACTCTCCGGGTGACAGGTCCTGCAAACTGACGTAAGTGTATTGCAGGTTGCTGTTAACAGCCTCGAGGCTGCTATTCAGCACCGAGTTGTAATATGACGTGGACCTGTGTACTGGGTGCCCCAAAGTGACAGCTATGGCAGAAGATAACCCGGTGATGAATTGTTGGCCTTTATTCAAGGTATCTGGGGAGATGGACTCGGGTCCACTAGAACTTGGGGCTACAGAGAGGTCATTATGAGCTGTGTGTACTGCTTCTTGGTCTGTGAAGCCCAAGCCCCTGCGCTGGGACTTTCTCTGGCCTTTATGGACACTAGCTGGCTTAGACTGCTTTATGGCAGGTGCCTCAGTCCCAAATGAACAGTGCTGCTGAACCTCAGGCTGCTGCTCCCCAGCGCCATGAATCCTCATGTTGCCCTCAGGGCTGCTAGCCCAGGGGTCAAACACGAACGCTGCAGTGTCCTGCGGAGAAGAGGAGGCTGAGGCAGCTGCGTCTGCAGGTGTGACGACGCTCGTCCCTGCCATGGCTTTGTTTTCATTTTCCTTCTCATCCACGCCACTGCTGGCGACAAAACGCACGGGTTCAAAGCGGGTGCGGAGGCCGAACCGTGGGATCTTCTTAAAAATCTCCTCTCCTATTGTGATCAAAGAAAACAGTCTTTATATCGACATGATAAGTCATTATCAAATTGTTTATATCATCCTACACTTCCAGTGGTCTTCTTTTAATGAAACAATGTGAATTTAACCTGATTAATAAGACAAGAGACCTTCTAAGAATCTATAGAACTGTACTAAACGTCATAGGCAGTCAAATATATGGTTAAAAGAGTTTTTCTGGGTATACATTTGCTGGGGGAAAAAACAATTCATCTTCAGCATATATGAAAATGAGAAGTAACACAATAAATATCTTGAAGAACCCTGCTTTGATTCCCAAACCTCACCTGAAAGATACCCCAGGCATTCCATGGGCTCATTACATCTCTCACCACCAGATCCCTAATTAATTAAGTAGTTTAATTTCAGGAGGTAGTGGTTGAGTAGACAAAATACAGAGGTATTTGTGAGGTTAACTACAAATCCTGAGGCTTGAAATTGCAAGCCAAGACAAATCTGATAGACAAAAAATAATCACATAAAATTACATGAAAATGAAGATAAACATGTTTTTTGACTGCCTAAAACTTTTGCACAGTATTGCAGAAGTTAATCCGTTAGTCCTGAGTATAATACTTAGGGCAAACACATTCATTTAGATGTGTAACCCCTATAAATTATAAACTGTTTAAGCGACAAAGACCCACACCCAGCCAAACTGCAACCAAAATACAGCCAAACTTACCATCATGACATGAGCCTGATCTCTTTTTCGATTCACCTGCAACCAGCCGGAAGTTGGGTCTCTCATCAACATTTACGCCTTCAGCCATTTCCAGCACCTTCTGCATCAGGTCTGACCCGTACCTGCAGAGACAGAGATGACATTTAAAGTTGGAAGGACGGCTCATGCTTTTTCATGTTGTAATTCCTGGGGTGGGTGGAGGGGACTTTTTCCTCAGATTTTTTCCCTAACTTGCATGAGATATAGGTTCTTGATACTGAGGCAATGAGCCCGCAAAAGGAACTCGTGTGACATGGGAATAACGTGCTAGGCGGTGCCACCGTGCATAGGGGCTGGGCGTCGTGCCAGAATGATAGCAGAATGATGCACTATGTATTTTTCCGCTCTTCCGCGAAACTTTTATTTAGCACCAGTGCAATCAGTAGGTAATCACTGCAAGCATCTCTGTAGTGCCTCTGAGGGACTGAATCGGGCGCCTACACACTCTCTCTGGGTGTTTCACGTGATATATGACGGTGTGGCCGGCTACTATATGGGGGGAGGGGGGCGTATTAGGGCAGAGATGATGGGTATGTCGCGCCTAATTATAAAATTCACTCCCACTGTCTCCAAAAGTCACAAAATGCAACAAAACTGTCACAGTCTGGAACCCTGTGGAGCCACGTTTGATTCCTTATGCATTTTTTATACTACAGGACAAACAAAAAAAGAACAACAGACACATATGTCTTACCCCCGACCTCTATGATGCCTCTGTGTGACGTTACGTTAGACGGCCAATCACCAGTGGCTTTAGATCTTTACACTAGTATGCTGCATGCTAATTAGCTCAGGTACTGAGATTTACTGTTCAGATATTGGAATATGGCACCGAAAGATAGTACATTTTTTGATCCGCGATAGGATCCACGATAGGATAGCATTTCTGTTGGCACCCAGCCCTAATCACACATTCCTACTTTTGGTACTTAATTTCTATCAATATACTGAGCTCTGTTCCTAGCAGTCCAAAATTATTATTCTTCCAGTTCCAAAGAAACACAAACAACCAGCGTTAAAGACAGGCTATAGATCTTGGACTGCCTCTGCTCCCTCCTGGAGGACAGGCTCTCCCTTTGGGTCTGGTTAGGGTTAGGGCGTCCTCTACTGCCCCCTGGAGGAAGGGCTCTCCCTTTGGGTCTGGTTAGGGTTAGGGTTTCCTCTGCTGCCCCCTGGAGGACGGGCTCCCCCTTTGGGTCTGGTTAGGGTTAGGGCTTCCTTTGCTGCCCCCTGGAGGATGGGCTCCCCCTGCAAGTCTGGGTCCGCCTACTGTTTCTTCCTACTACGGTGTTTTTCCTTGCTATTGTTACCTCTGGGTTGCTCACTGGGGGCTTTGGGCAGGGAGAATATAAAGCACTTTGAGACAGTGGAATGTTGTGAAAATGTGCTATATAAATAAAATTGAATTTCAATTGAACTGATTTGTTATATCAGAATTTGTTATATCCTAGCATCTAATCAACACAAAGGTTTGCTACTGGGCCATCAGGTCAGAGGACATGCTAACATGGGTCTTCACTACACCCTGCAACACTGGATTGTCCATAAACATGTGCTGGGATTCCAGTCTGTGGATATCAGATTTATATTCTACCCCGTTTTTACCACAAATGCCCCCACCTTTCTCCTAAGAAACCAAAGGATGAACAGTCAGGGATTTTGAATCGTTTTCATTCCTACAGACCCTGTCAACATAACTCAAATGAGAGGAGAATATTACAACAACCGGAAAGCTCAACAGCTCCTGTATTTTCTGCGACAAGCTGAAAAATCTACCGGTAAAAAGGTCAGCGGCAGTAGGCTCTCCCTCCACAGCTCCACAGGCACGCTGCTACGGTTGCTGGTGATGCCTCTCTCACCCAGGGGGGGCATTTAATGCAAAACTTTTAAATTGTCGAGGTGGGCATTTCATTTATTTATAATTCATGTAGTCTTCGCTGTAACGATCTGAAGAGGGGGCTGCAGTACAGAAATATAAGGATATATAGGAATGCATCATTGACAAGCGATTTCTATGTTGTTATTCATACAGTTACAAGTACCTGCAGATGAGCAGCCACCTGATTTTAATCTCACTGCACTATCGTTGGTTATTATCATCGCAGATACCGAGTCGGAGTTAAGTAAACGCAATTAACAGAGCCACAGCGACAAGAGTTTGGGGCGAGTTACCTGCATCCCATAAAGACGTGGTTGGCCCATACCATGGACAGGGACAGTAAGTGGTCGATCTTGTTTTTTGCCTCGTACTCCGCGACATGCTTAACGATGAACTGTCTCCGGGCGGCCCACTGCTTGTCACTTTCGGAATGAAACTGGAAATCGTCCACACAGAGGCTCCCCTGACTGCTGTTCAGAGCGTCGCTGCTGCGGTCGTCAGCCATGCTGGTAGCCACGCTTCTTCCGCTTCGCCTTCGAGGTGCATCATGGGAAACGTGAAGGTCTTATGAGGTTAAAAAATAAAGTTAAAATTGCCAAGAACATTTTTTTGAATTTAAGAAATTCAACTGAATCTAATAATGGTCGATTGTTTTCTAATAATAAATGATTTAGCAATGTTATTCAGATCGTAATGTGCGCCCTCTGCTGTTCACGGACATCCTGAAACAAATATCCTTGTTGAAGCATAATCTGATTCTGATACTCAGGACACCGTTCTTGCTGTTTTAAACGCCTACCTCCTATCCCATTAACTCCTTTGATGGTAAACTTTAATTTAAATTAAAACAATGAATGATAATGCATTTATAATCTAAACATTTGTGTAGTTGCTATTAACCTTAATTTATTTGAACCTTAATTCATATTATACTCAAGGTACAATAGTCCTCACGTGGTATTAAGCCATGACTTTAACACCAGCATTAGTGTCACAAAGGTAACAATGATCAAGTGTGTAGACAAAATGTATGAAGCCACGATATAATTTATGATTTGTTGGATTTCCAGGGTCCTTTCTCTTCTCTTACCTTATCACTCGGGGTGGTTAGGACGATTCAGAAACCCTAAAATTTTAAACATAATTGGATTGGTCTGAGCTGGGGGGCCCTGTATGATGTCCCGGGGCCCAAAATCTGTAGCAGCACCCGCGGCCATCAACAAAAGGTTTCCATCAAGTTGCAGTAACTCATAGGCATGGTTTTTTAAAATATATATTTTTTATTTTAAATTTACACCAGTGTAATGATACTACAATAAAATATCGTAGCTGTAAAATAGGTCAGAGTCATGAAGCACACAACAGAAAATGTAACACTATGAAGTTTACATAAAGAACTGTTCTCCAGATATTGGGTGGGTAGTTACTAAGCTTATTGGAACTTGACAAGGCATGTTTTTTCAAAAAATTAAAAATTACAAATCAATGCATTTCCTTTACTTAAATGTATTAAAAATGACCATGAGGACACAATGATTCAATACTGGTACGATACACAGTTCACTGTAGCATTTGGCAAAGCAATTTATAAATACAAGTGTGGGGAAAAAAAAAGAGCTCAAACCAGTTCTGTACAAATAAAACATCCAAACTCAAACATAAATTACATACAGAATCTATTTGTTTTCGGTTATCCGCGACAGATTTTTGCAGTAGCATGCAGATTGGATGTAGACAAAATTCATTATAGACCATGTGACCTGTAATAGATAAATGGTGTTAAACTCAGAAAAATGCATTCATTTAATCCTTAGATGCTTTTTGCTTAAATTCATTTATTGCATGGTTTCCTGTGGCTTCTGTATCTTTCTGAATCGGTGCTGCAGTGCAAAATTGAAATAAGGCTTTAAGGTTCTGGCAAAGTCCCAAAGCCGTCATATTCACCTTCAATACCATAGACTATGAGCTTCAGACTAAAAAGGAAATAAATAAAATTTCACCACAGCAATTAGCACGTGTATAGTTATTTAAAAAAAAAAAAAAAAAAAAAAAAAAAAAATTGTGGTATCGGACATGCATTAATATTTGGCTTTAAACAACCACATAACAGGTCAGTCGGCTGATTTTTGCAAAAACACTTAAGCACATTAGGAAATGAAAAAGCAATTATAAGAGGAAATAAAGACATACAAAATTATACTAGTTGTATTCAATAACATAGCTGCCTGGAGCACACAATATTTTACATTAACCTCAGCTCTTTTGAGCAATATGTCCATTCATCTTTATAATCTGGAACCTACATTCCAAACGTGATGGAAGCTTCATTATTTAACTCTTTCTGAATTACCTTGCTAAGGGGGCAAATGAACAACTGCAGCCAAATGCAGCAAGTATCAGGTTTAAAAAAAAAAAAAAAAAAAAAAAGAAAAAGAAAACAAAATAACCCCCCCCCCCACACACTCACTCTCACACAAAACACACTCACACACACAGACACACCAGTGTTCCACAAACCATCAGCGACATGCAGGAGACCAGGCATCAGATGCCACCCTACATTTTTAAATGCCCCCCCACCAAATGCCACAGTTAGCAGGATGGAGAACATGTCAGTGGAGGGGGGGGGGGGGGTGGTAGATCAGGAGAGAGACAGGGCAGTATGAGCGAGACAGATGGCTACTTCCAGGGAGCGCAGCAAATCCCCTCTTCAGTCAGGCAGCCAAGACACACTGTATTAAAAGAAGCTAGAGGGGGGAAACAGAGAGACAGGTGAAGATTACAAGGACGGATCGAGCCAGAGGGAGGAGCCAAGACTATGTGGGTGGAGCCAGAAGGAGGAGTTCCTCGGGGTTCCCAGGATTCTACACCGACTTCCCTGCACTTAACCACACCCTTCCTCATTGCCATAATTACTTTCATAAATGGGAGGGCAATTTCCCCCCCCCTCTACATCACTTATATGGTGATAAATGAGTCTTACCAGCAGGGGAGATTCTAAGCTTTTAAACGGTTTAATATTCCAGTGTGTTAAAAAGCACTGCAGTCAGAAGTGACCATCCTGCAACAGGCTGAATATACACATGCGCCACAAAAAGCAACATTGATTGCGTTACAATACACAAAGGTTTTGTTATGTGAGCAAAATCAAACTAAACAAGAAATGAAATGTCAGTTCACCCAAACCCAACACTGCAAGTAAGCAGAAATACAGGGTTTATGGTTAAAAGACCAGTCTGACAGCCAACCAGGTCTGTGATGGTTATCAGTGTAGATAAATAGCAGATGGACACACACACACACACACACACACACACACACACACACACACACACAAAACACAGAATAAACAATGCATTCCAGCTGATGCTGCAGATTTACTGCCCACTAAATAAAAGCAAAAAGTTCTACAGCAAAGTGTGAGGAGGGAACTGTGCAGCAAATGGCAGGAACTAACAGGCTGGGGTGTGTGAGGTCTGTCTGTGATACACCGTGTCACGTTCTTTAGCATGGAATCAGTCCATTATGTACAGTGATGATCACTATAACCAAAGGAATTTCTTGTGATTCTTATTGGTTAGAGTTTACAACCAATGAGATAAATCAAACAAGTTTGTAAAAAGAATACAGTGTGAAGAATTTTAGATAACGTCTGAGGATAAAGATTACATAATAGCTACGGTATTTATTTCCACTAAGCATTAATCATAACTCATCCACCAAATTGGGGGGGGGAGCAAATAGACACCACGTTCCCATTTCACTGGCAGTGAAATGCAGAGGAAGCAGTGAAACAGTGATGTAAACAGCAGAAAAACAGAAGCTATGTGTTTTCCCATGGATTCATGAAGAAGATGAGGGGGAAAAAAAAAAAAAAAAAAGATAAAAAAGATGGAGGCCAAGCAACAGGGAGGCACAGACTTCCGACTAACACGGTAACACAAGGAGTCTGGCAGCAGGGAAGGTGAGTTTATTGCTTTTTATTTGCTTTGAAGAAATATATTTTGTCCAGATACAGAGTTACTCTCTTCATTGTAGTTAGCTAAAATTGTGCTTCAATAT
>JAODKE010000040.1:6549014-6566952 GCA_026779605.1 Mormyrus hasselquistii | reverse complement strand
ACACACACACACACACACACACACACACACACACACACACACACACACACACACACACACACACACACACACAGCTCCGTTATACAGAATGTTTAAATATTATTAATGAATTCCAGCTCTTAAATATCATCATTAATGAAAATTAGACATTGTCCAGATTATTGCAGTTAGCTTGTGAAATAAAGATGAGGGTGAAATATTCAGAGAGAAACTAAACAAGCAGCGTAGCCAACTGCGTGTTGCTTGGCCACAGACAACCTACAAGCCCACGGGAGACACACGGGATGGGTAACCATGGTAACAAAACATGAATCACTCAGTCCTGACGGGAGAACAAGCGAACGTCGTCCAAAAAGACTTCCGCTGTTTCTGCCATTTTCATCCTTCCAGAACAGACAGCAAGCGGCTGAAAGCCTGAGTGACAGAAGCCGCTAAAGGGGACAGAATTTCACAGGACGCAGAGCTGAGAATCACTTACCCGAGTGCTAAAGAAAATCAGGAGCATGGTCTTCACCGAGTGAAACAATGGGAAATGATTCTATATGCGCTAGCGAATTAGAAATTCTACAACAAATTCACAGTATAAATTTAAATGACTAAAATTTAACTTAAAATAATTGTACATTTAATAACGTAAATATTTGTATGTAATTGTTCTTTTTTCAGACCTGACAAGGTTGTAAAGAAAAAAATGCAAAGTTTGCTCTTCGGAATTTGAAACAGTATAAAAATTTCTATTTTATTCCTTTTTTGTCTGTTTCCACATCTCCAAGAGATTCTTCAGATGAGTCTATGATGTACGTGGCATGCAAGCTGAACAAATCTGTGTGCCTAAGGGTGTTGCATGCTGCAAACAGTGAACATTACTGTTGCTTAAACACGGCACATATGAAGCCGTGACTGCTGCCGTTGTCAGATTCGGGCTGAAGTTTTAGGCTCACTAACAGGGGCTGCACCATAAAGCAGGATTTCTTCATTAGCCAGATAACTTAAGCTGGACGTAAGGACTGTCCAATAGGAATGCTGCTTTCCTCTCCTCCTATTGGACAGTTTCCATGTTTGGCTTTGGTTATCCAGCTAACTGGAATATTCTGCTTTGTAGAAACCCTTCCCCCCCCGATGTGCCTACAATGCACTAGTATTTCGCAAATACCAGCATGCAACAGTCACCGAAACATCTGACTTCCACATGTAAAGAGACCCACCCCACGCCCCCAAACTGCTCTAAAGACCCTTGCAGTTATCAGTTAAAGTAAACAGAGTAAAGTCAGCAGGAACGCCAATGACAGTGCAGCCTGCTTTGGACACAGCCGACCTGGCAGCTCCAAAGGCCAGCGGACCGTGAGGACACAGTCCTTGGAGAAGCCCTGGGTGCTTATTGATCTGTTGTTACAAGTTGCTCTCTCCTTGCAAATCGTTCTACAGTACAGCTAGAACAATACAGCCACTATCAAACAGCCAGGAATAGCTTGAGAAATGCAAATGAAAACCAAATGAATTTCAACACGCAAACCAGTAACAGCTTCTCTGCTAAATGCAGGAAAAACAGCACTGCGAGAGCTCATAGTAAAACCGAAGCTTGCATTTAAACCTGAATTATTCATAATTCTACTATGAAGTTCGCAGCTCAATGTTTCACAGTCGAACTGTGACCTCTTGTTTTACGCTGAAGTTCACGTCACCTCTTCTGGCGTGTAATAATTCTCACAAGTGAAGTTTACAGTTCGAGTGTAGATTTCGCAGTAGTTCCGTTTCGTGGGATACCGGTCACCTGCACCAAGGTATTAGCTGCAACTTCCCCATCACCACGTTACTTCCCGCTGAAGCAGACCGCCATCTTTGCTCAGCACTGCCACCTAACACTCACCTTGCTGTCCAGCTTCTTCATGGTGACCAGGTCCAGGGACTTGAGCGAGTGGCCAGTGGGGGCGATGAAGTAGAGGCAGGCATGGATTCGCGAGTCGTGGTAGCTGTGCAGCGTGCGACGGATCTTCAGCTCTTCCTGCAGGTAGGCCTCGAACTGTGTGTCGATGAACTCCACGATGGATTTGTAACTGCCAGAGAAAGATGGGAAATGGGTGCATGAATCACAGGCTGGACCATAATGAAAGGCTCACAAATGGAAGGAAAAATCCACAAGTTAGCAAAACGCGTCCAGAAAGCTAATTTAACCCTCATCTTCAATAAGAAAATCTGTTGGTTTTTCCATCAACCAGGCTGTATCTGATGAGTTAATTAAATGCTTACAGTGGCGATCTGAATAATTACAGACCTGGGAGCTAGTTAGCATTAAATTTGAAAGTCAACTACCACAAAAGGTGCAGATTCTTTAACAGGGTTGCCCTGCAGTCAGCGCAAAATGCAGCCAAGGAGAGACAAATAGCTTCAAAATAGGGAGTCAAAGACCACACAAGTAGGTGTTTCCACAACAGCACAAAAGCCATTTCCCCAACTCTGAAAGGAGGCACTTCAATGACATGCCACCTAGCTCCAAAACCCATCCATCTAGCTTTCAGCCACTTATGAGGAGGGTCTGAAATCAGAACATCACCCAAAGGCAAGGCGACAGACCGATCAGTCTACATGTCTTTGTATCTCAGTCGGAATCCTGCGTGAAACGAACAGAGAAGAAATATCACACAGCGAAGCAGGATTCAAAGCCCCATCTTGCAGGTGTGAAGGCAGTAGCGATATGGATTGAGGCCTAATGGCAAAAGTAAAAAGCAAATAAAGTGTGTTACACACATGCAGAAGTAGAGCAATCTGAGGAACATCCAAGAGCAGGGGATGGTTTAGTCGCAGGAAGCTACAGAAGTGTTTTCCATCCTTTTCTACCACTCGGTGTGTACAGGGCAGCATTTGGGCCAAGTCTCTGAGCCCGTGATCAGAAGGCTACCAGCTCCAGCCCAGCCTCCGCACAGGAGACAGCATCTCGCTATGGTCCTACGTCAGAGAACCCTGGGAGACCGACAGCGGCCTAGGATACTGCAACCAGATCAGCTGACTTTTAAACCCTCTGCAAGCCTGTGACATATGTCAGCTGTCCACAAAACGGCTGCAGAGCTAAACCACACTGTTAATCTTAGCCAACTGTCAAAAACAGGAAACAGGCACAATTAAAATCAGGAAGGGGAGTGAAGTTAGGATGGGTGATGAAGTATTCAGACTGAGCCAATGCACACGCACACACACACACACACACACACACACACACACCTCACTAAACCTGAAGACTCATGTTATGCTGCTGTTCACTATGTACTTCAAATTTCAAAACTATGGTATTTTATAACCAAAACAGAGTTAAAAGCCACATTCGTCACACATGAACTCTGTCACAGCACACTGAAGCAGCTGGAAGACATTCCCCTAAAATTAACCAGCTGTTTTAAAAACCAAAAGCAGTCAAATAATAATGTTTCAATGGCATAATAGCCGTAGAGTTTGCAGGGACCATAAGTGTGAACCTCTGCTCCCAGTTTAGCTGCTTCATCAGGTCAATAAGGCCATAAATGCACCTTTAAATAGGAGGAGCTTAGCTTTGTTAAACATGATTGTATAGTACTTATGGCAAACTTTGATCATTTAGTGGAGAAGACAACCATTATGGCAAGAGTCTGCAGAAAACAATCTGTAAGGTAACAGACAGCCTGGATTAGTTAGATCACGCTCATGTAGTCCATCCCGCGGCCTGCCTGTAAGATACCGGATAGCTAGAGCCTGGATTAGTTAGATCACGCTCATGTAGTCCATCCCGCGGCCTGCCTGTAAGATACCGGATAGCTAGAGCCTGGATTATTTAGATCACGCTCATGTAGTCCATCCCGCGGCCTGCCTGTAATCCAAGCTCACCTGTCCTCCTTGTTGATCTGGTCCCCGAAGCCCACGGTGTTGACCACGGTCAGCTTGAGCCGCACGTTGCTCTCCTGCAGCTCATAGGTGTTAGACTTCAGCTGCACACCCGGCTGGTTGTGTGTGGTCGGCTCTCCCTCAAACTTGGTGTTAAACAGAGTGTCCATCAAGGTGGACTTTCCCAGGCCTGTCTCACCTGGGGGGGGAGGGGGGTAGAGCGGGACAGATGACAACACAATGCATAACATTACAGGGGCTCCTCAGTCATTTATATTACCACAACAATACCACTATATTCTATTCCTTACATGTACCCAGGCTGTTTTTGGCCCAAGAACTAACCAAAGGGCATTTTCACCCAAGGAACAAAGTGAATCACATTAAATCTACATCAGCAAGATTTCAGTAACGTACAATAAAACCTTTGAGCTAAAATTTGCTTTGTGAGAACCCGAGTAAATCCAAAGGATCCAGGCATTGCGCAGCTGAAGAAAAGCAAGTATTCCGACAGGAAGACTGAGGCTCAGGATGATGCGGATGAGACAGGCTGATGACGGCCAGGAGAGTGACGTGAAACACCACGCGGAGCACAGCTTATTTCCATGGTTACCAGAACCCCGTTTGACATCTACATGCCGCATTTAACAGTAAACATGCTAAAGTAACAAGTGAGCATCATGCGGTTCAGGAGGACTGCGGTCACCCTTCCCTTTCCAAGCCCGATAACTTCAAATTTATACCGCAGAAGCTCTGCGGGGGCAGTGAGAGGAGTCCCACAGCCACCCCCCCCCCCCAAACTGGGCAGGACTTGGCAGAGTCCCAGCTCTTCTCTAAAAAGGTGTCCTGGAGCTGGAACAGATCTGGTTCCCGCAAAAACAGGACGGCGAGGGTCAGGCCCACGGAGAATAATGAGCTTGAAGCAGACTATCATGCTGTATGCGTCTTATGTAATGTTAGGGTAGCAGTGGGCGGGGCCTGAATCCTACAAGCTCTCTATGCGACTGGGGTGTGCATGTCCCCCCCCCCCCCAAGTAGGACACGCTACCCGCGTTGGGCACGGTCTTCTGCAGGAACTTCTCCCACGATCTAAATACATGCCAATGGTCAAACTGGTATCTCTAAATGATCCACAGTGTATTATAGTGTGTGCATGTATGCGCCCTGCGGTGAGTCTTTTCCATATCCCACGTCTGGTTCCCATCGGTTCTCTTCCCTGGGACTTCACAGTTAATTGACAGCTTCACAGAAGACTGGATCAGAGAGAAGCGTCTATTCCTATGCAATATTAAAATCACGGTGACGAGTTACAACCACAAGACCAATCACGCATTATTTCAGAAGCCTCTCTCTCATGCTCCTCACACACCTTTGTGGGGACCGTCCATTCATTTCTATGGCCATAATCCCAGCCCTATCCTTAACTATAAGTAACCAGACATCTTTAGTTTTTTGATAGCTGTGATAGATTCTTATAAAACTGAAGTTAATATATTATAAATCTTTTATTTGCCATGTGCACAAGAACAAGTACAGGTAAACTGGAATTCTTCTCCCCATGGTGGGAGGAGGGGGGGGGGGTCACCGTGCAGGGTCAGCAAACACGCAGCCCCTAGAGCTGGGGGCCAAGAGCCTCACTCAAGGGCCCCTGGACGTGGGATCAAAAAAAATGTCTCCACAAGTAAATAACAGGTTTTACCACATTGTGGGGACATTTGCTCTACCCAACATGGCAAACACACACATATTTATTTTAGCTTTTGGAGCTTTTGGTATTCAATAAATATTCTGAGCTGGAAAAATCGGCCATCAACCACGTTTTCCTTTGACCCGAGGCAGGTAAGTCCCTGCAATCCAGGGCACCAAACTGATCAGCTGGGTCTCTGGTTCCGAGCTTTCCAGTGCGGCACTGGTGCTGCCAGCTTTTAAATTACCCCCCCAAGTAACCAGCTGTCCTTTTGTAGCGGTCTGCTGTCCCCGAAGGAGCCCTCGTCTCTTCCCTCCGGGCTCGAGCAGTACCAGCACGGCAGCCGTTCAGTGGAACGGGCTCAGCCGCCAATAGCGGCCGCTCTAGGTGCTGAACCTTCGCCTCGAGGTGACGGACTTGCGGGTTTCACCGTCCTGCTGGCTACGGGGACATTTCTTTACCCTTAGATCGATGCATGATTAAGTGAAGAACTCCAGAATGTCCTTATGAAAATATACATTACCTGTAAATAATCATGGTTTTGGCAAAACAAGTTCAACAAAAACAACCCTGTTCATCTGCGTAGGTTTAAAACCCACCGGTGTTGCCACCAATAATATTTAGATACGTAACCCTTATATACAGTTAAAAGAAATATCAGTTATAAAGAACGAAATTTAATCAACAGTTATGTGATTCTGTACTATTTATGTGTTTTCCATTATATACCATGGTCTGTGCTATAGATCTATAGACGTGCAATATGAACCTAGATCCCCCGTTTTTACACATCATATTTAAGACACATTACTAGATTAATACTAATAGACCAAGACTATTATTACAGTAACCGAGTAAATGAGTGGGAAAGAGAGTGAGACGGGAGAGTGCACTTCTTAGAAGCCGCACGAGTAACTCACCAACACAGAGGATGTTGAAGCAGAATCCCTGGCTGACTGACTTGTTGACCAGCTGGTCTGGCATGCTATCAAAGCCGACATGGCCAGAGAGGGGAATAGATCGCACACCTTCACCCTGTCAAAAGGAGAATCCCCAGGCGTCACCGTCTGCTGTGAACCGCATGTTGCGGTCGGGTAGGAACTTTCAATAAACAGAGCACTTTGCTCATTGCCAGAGGGGAGGGGGGTCGATGGTCCTGCATTTTCGGATCCTAGGGATGTGGCCCATTTAGTCTCACTGACAATCAGAGCGTCATGCTGCCAATAGGCTCCCGGGACAAAAACGCGAAGCTCGCAGTCAGCTGTGCGTACAAATCATCAGCGAGATTTTCTAAAGATCTAACGTTGGCAACATATTTCTAAAGTGTTCTTCGGTTTTGGATTCCTTGACAGATAGCCTGAATTACAAACTTCTGACCACCACACTGCAGAACCATGTGGTCCACACTGTTGACGGTAGAGCAGCTGCACTGTCACTCCAGTGTTGACATTGCTACCCAACTGCAGATACAGAAATCGCCAAGCACCTTGGAGACCTGTTCCAAAGCTTACGTGTTCCTGGCAGCTTGAGACCGAGGGAATGAAAATTAGGTGCTACGCAGTGACGAGCACCTTCATCGAATCTACTCCGATGACCCGCCATTTATTTATTTAAATAAACAAACAAACAAATAAACACACACACACACACACATTATATATATATATACATATGAAACAAAAATAACTAAGTAGGGAAAAATTCAAATATTTTGAAATCATTCATTTGCAATGCACTTGAAAAGAATCCTAAATCCCACAACGAATTTACACAAACACGCTGACCACCCAATTACTATGGGCCTTGTTCAAAAGTACGAGAGTAAATTTTTAAGGGGAATACCACAGACACGCCTTTTCTGAAAGCCTAACTTCAATTTTAATTAAATCTCAATAATCTATACTAAAATAAAGCTGATAAGAGGTCAGAAGAGTAGGAAAGACGTCGTCTGTAATATACCAGGTTGTATGTTGCTTACTGGAATCTTTCAGCTGCCAGTGTGTGTGGGACCTACGGTGGGATCACACGATCATCTGCCCCACAGAATCACGGGGATGGCAAATGTTTCATTCCCCTTTCCTCCAGTTGCATTTTCAGCACTATCGCAAAAGTGCAAGTCTAATTTATAGGGAGCAATCTTAGATATTTTATCGTAAATACCACGCCTCCATCGGAAATCCACACGCACGCCGCTTATGGCGTTTCGCATAATCGGTCTCTGCATCCAACTCGCGGGCAGCTTCAGCGGCTTCAAACTGTCTGTGCAGAGCAGCCGCTTTTCCCCCCTTTTTTGGGTGGAGGGGAAATATGCAGGATCCTATTTTTTCAATGAAGTTCATCAGTCGGTGGGTAGACAGACAACGCCCAGCAGGATAACGGAGCCGAGATGGGAAACAATGTAACTGCCCGAAGCGGAATCGCAGCTGGGGAATGAAGCGCCGCCGCGGAACTGAGGAACCGAAACGCTTCAGCTCTGCGATTAACGCAAAATTCATTATTATTGTCAGATTAGTGCATGCTAAGACACAGGCCATTCACAAAAGCGACTACATCGAAATCGTAACGTACTCCGTGAAGCTATTACTATACTGACGTATCCTCACTAATCGGACATAAAATATACAGCAAGCATAGCTGGAGATCAAAGCATATGATTAAAATATCGTCAGATTCTGGAAATTTTCATATGGATCCGCCGTTTGGAAAAATGTACCCACTGCTTATTTAACAAGATCGTAAAACAATTTTACAATGAATGAGCCACTGAAGCATACAGTTGTGGGAAAATGACGTATTTGACGGGTACATACACGGAAAAGCTGTACGTAGTCATAGGTGTTGTGTTAAGACTATGTCATTTTCTTAGAAAAGGCTGACATCAAAAGTGCATCCTGTGAGGGACTCACCGCTTGCCGAGCTATTTCAGTGGCCGCCATGGTCAGCTTCGCAATAGCAGCCTAAACAGGAAGCCAAGGGCAGCCGACAGAAGAGTGATATTCCTGCAGGGAGGAGCGTACCATTCCCAGGAGAGAAAAATCCATCAGTGACAAATAAAATTCCACCGTTATCATTTAATCACTTTGATCTCGCCTGTCATATCGTGTTCTTTTAGCATATTCATTAGAATAATATTGAAAATAACATCCACTGAATGTCTTTGGAAGCCCCCCATCGTTTTCACAAATGGTTCAATCTGATTCCTCAAATATTGGACGAACGCCACGCGCAAATTAGGATGAGAGAAATGGGCGGAACTTGCGGTGGTCTATTATCATGTAGCCTTTTTTTAATTTTGAAATAGATTTTTTAAAAATGTACAACCCAATTGCAAATTCTTACAAATGAAATACATATTGTACGAAGAAAAGTAAATCGACTAAACGAACATATATGAATTAAATTACATCACAAATAGGCTACAATATACATGTGAACTGATAATTAGGGTTGGTGACCCAGTCCCTCGACCCGTACTTGATGCAGGTGACAAGTAAATGACGAGCACAACTGCGATGTTTGTATATTTGAGCCATCTAGGTGAGACTGTGAACCCATGAACTATGGCCTTGAGAAAGGAGCAGAAATTATAGCAGACGTTTTTAAAGTGTATACTGATCATCGTTTTGTATATTGCTTGTTTCGGGCTTCGTGATTTTTCACGTATTCTAATGAAATAATATATAGGGAGAAGAGCAGTGGTCAAGCAGTACTTCATAGCTGGCAGTATTGTGTTCGAAAGACATTAGTTCTAACGGAATGATAAGGCACTGAAAATTAAGACCAAATGCGGAAAACAACTCTCTGCTGAGAATTAGAAGATCAGTGGTCATTGTTGACACACCACAGCAAAATGTGTTTTCTGCATTTAACCCATATGTCACATTGGCACATATCAGGAGGCAGCTAATTCAGCACCCAGGGAGCAGTGCTTGGGGGCGGTACCTTGCTGGTCATTCTTTCAATTACAAGTGCACTTTCCTAACCATTAAGCCACCACTGCCCACAACCTCACCCCATGACCATGAGACCAACCATGCAGACCAACCATGCAGACCATTCCCTAAATCCAGATGTGCAAGAACAAGTGCTTTGCTACAAGTGGATGTAGAAAATATTTCAGCAATGTGGTAATATGATACTATGGGAAGTTGAATATAGACTGGATAATACAATATAAAAAATACTAATAAATGGTTAACACTGTATAAAGACAACCTAGAAAACTACCTGCAAGTAGCCAGGTTGGTGATTAGGGGTGTTTTGTAGATCTATGAGCATAAACTGGAGTGTGATTTAAAATCACGTGTAATGAACTGATACATAATCTGCTTTATATCATTGTAATGCACTAGTGTGATCAGTTGGCTGTTGGTAACATACCAGACAGTGGTGTTTGTTGTTGCAGTGAGTGCTGGTCTGCAGGGCTGTTCTGGTGACATGGTAACCTCACATGCCTGGGGGCTGGGCTTTGAGTCTCTGCCCTGGTCGTATGTGTGTGGAGTTTGCGTGTTTTTGCCATGATGTCATGGAGTTGCTGAGCGTGTGTATCCTGTGATGGGTTGCTGTCTCTCTCTAGGCATGGGACGGCTACAGCGAACCATTTATTTGGTTATTCTTATACCAGGTTTTTGTTACAGGTTTTTCTCCGTGAAGCGTGAAAATGGTGGTTGGGTAAGGCAATAAAAAAATATTATGAAAATTCATAACTGGGCAAGAACGCCAGAGATGAGGGATTTCATTTGACTGGACTTAAACTAGCTTACTAGATGAACTCACTTTCTTTCGGTAAGATGAAAGACTGATGTCTTGGAAAGCTTAACTCAGCAGGCTGACATTTGTAACAGTTCATACACAGAAACAATTACAAGGTGTCTCATGCTGCTTCCTGGTGCAAATGTCAAGGTGACACAATGACATGCGTGACGATGTTTTGGTGTTACTGATGGGATGTGAACACTCCCAAATATATATAATTGTTTGAGGTACAATGCTGGTATTTTCAAAATTGGTAACTATGTGTAAGTCATTAATGTTCACAGTTTAATATCTAAGGACAGTAATAATTCTGGTTAGTCCTGTTAATCCCTGTGGGGAGATTCTCCTTTCACCTATACTGTCTTGCTATCCATGAGACACAGACAGGTGACAGTAAGCTTGGGGTGGGATGTGTGTGTGTGTGTGTGTGTGTGAGAGAGAGAGGCTGCCTGGTGAGGCATGGACAGCCCCCCTGGAGCTGAGGGTTAGGGGCTTTGCTCAATAGCTCACAGGCATGTGAGTGCACTGCTGCAACCAGACTTGAACCCACAACCTTCTGATTACAGGCACTGAGGCTTAGCCCACTCAGCTACAACCCCCCCCTAGCTAAATGCTCCCGAAGGAAAAATATCTGGATATTGCTCACTGCTGTTACAATGAGGGGAGTAAATTAATCGTTGTGATTTATGTGAACTCGTGTTTAAAATATGTTTTTCCTACACTTGAGATCAATGTACTTTTAAAGACAAATATAAAGAAATAAGCTTTTCGCAACGGTATGCATTTAGGTTTCATAGAACTGAATTGTTAGTCTTCATAATGATTGTAAATATTGATGACTATTTGTAATACATACAATGTACATATAATGCAAGAATACAAAGAAAGACATGAAAAATCTCGTCTAGTATCCTACTTCAACTATTTTTTTTTCCAAAATATAAGAAATGTCCATCTAAGGAAATTGTTGTCGACCTCCACTCGATGTAACCTCCGATGTTTATATTATATCAGGGCCTGGATGCTTTTGCTATAGAGAAGCCTTATCCTCTGTTAAGGGCCTAAGAGAGATGCTCTCAACGGGATAATAGCGGTGCTTCCACCAGCAACAGAGCAACGTAATTCCAACCTACTTCAAAGCGACACATTTTCAGGGCAGCTTGAAAGACTATTATTTGAATGTGCCGGGTATTCGATAGCATTGTGAGAGAGAATTGCTTAGATGAAGCAGTTGAACCATGTGGTGATTTAATAAAACCCTGAAACACACTACATGAGTACTGCAGACTTGTGCTTGATCTTATTGATGATTTTCAGGAGGATCCCTTGTGGGATGTAGCTGACCCTGTTTTTGTGTTTTTGGAAGGAAATGCTTTAGGCTTGAATTCAGCTCAGTTACTGGCTTCCTTTGGTACTTGGTAATAAAATTGTTGCCGGGAAGAAGCAGCAAAGAACAATATGGGAAGCTGGTTGTGTTTGTGTGTTTCTGCAGGTAGAGAGTAGAGGATGAAAGAGCTGCTGCATTCTACCTGCAAAGGAAGGAGGTTCTGGAAAGACTGTAACCTGAGAACAGCCCCTTTCTGCTGTTTGGGTATAGAAGAGCTGGACGGGGGTAAATTAGGAGAACTTTGAAATGACTTGTAATTAAAATTTTATTGTTATTCAACCCTATATTTTTTTCTCTACCTTGGAAAAGATCACTCTTGAAATATTGTAAAATGTGCTATTTTCTTATTTTCTCAATTTTTTTAGCCACCAGCCTCTTCCGATAGAATCTTTCTTTTCATCCGTACACAAAAAATACGAGACCCTTTGACAGCATAGCTTCCTCACCTAAGCGATTCCATAGACTAATAGCCAAATCTGAAAATAATAAAAGAAACATTTGCAATCTTTCTATATCTTACATTCTTTAAAATTCCAGATATAGATTTATATTTCAGCAATTACATCAAGGCAATTAACCATCTCAAATGTTATAAACTGCTAGGCTAACAAAATGTATTTATATACAGTGCAAGTTGAGAAACATCCACAAAATAATGCTGAAAGATGACTAATTTTAAATGAACAATGAACAATGGCTGCTTTGTTGTCCTGCAGTGTGTCCACGGAATTGCAGAAAGAAAGTTTCTTTTCGCCCAGAGTGCTGAGGCCCAGCCCGGGTATCGCTGAGCCTGGGCAGCTAGCTGGACCTCAACAGTGTTAACAGGAGTGTGGGCAGGAGGATGAGTAGGATTCCCTGGTGCTGCAGCGGGGGGCTTCCGTCAGGCAGGCCTGTGTCTTCTGTTACACATGGAAGAAACATTTAGCCTTGAACAACTTCAGTCACTACTGTTTTCACAATATTGCTTCACCACCCTGTTAATTGCTTTGAATACTTAATATAGTTTTACACAATGAAATACTCATATAAGACACATTTAGAGTCGGTCTCCTTCAAATTAAAATAATGATTTGTGCTGCACTTTCGTGTAATACAAGCACAAAAATAAAATAACAAACAAATAAATAAACCCTTTCCTGTTCCTTATTTTGCTAGATCTTGATAACGATTTACGCATCCACCATTTTATAATTACGCACAGAGATGCAGTGAGCCAGCAGATTATTTTAGAAACCACTGGTTGTGAATTTTGGTACAATCGGGGTGTGGTGCTAGTCCACTGCGAGGCCCACACACACACACACACACACGCACACACACACGCACACAGGAATGAAACCTGCAATGCAGGCACAGTGCTGCTCCTGATTTGTGTGTGTTTATTTATTTATTCTTTACTTCAACTCACCTCTGGTCAGTGATTCTGACCTTATATTCACCCAGAAAACTGTCTTTTCCTGAGCCACCGTGGCTCTGAAAAACATATAGACAGGGGCAGTCAGTTCTGTCTGAAATAAAATCACACCACTGTGCCCTTAGAGCACATCCACCCATGATGGTATTATTGCAAATTTTCCGAACTCAAGTTTTCGCAAGGATATAAACATTTTTGGATTAATCCTGACTATCTGACTTCTTACACAAAGCGCATATAGTCCACTCCTCTGGGAGGTATCCAGGTGTACACAGTGTTGTTGTCTTTGACGTCGATGTTGGAGTGGGTGATGGCTCCGTGTGCGTTACCCGAACACTGCAAAACACGTGAAATTGGTGCAGTGATTAAATTAGGATTAAACTGCTGGTATTACAGTATCGAAGTCTGTTTGGCCTACACCGATTATTTTGCAAAGGTCTACTTGCATGTAAGTATTTAGTATTAGCTGGGGGCGGCTGCCAGGTCCCCAAAGCTTCGGCACCCCTGCCACTCTGAGCCCGTAGCAGCAGCCCTGTGTAGTTGGGTCCCTTGATGGTCACTGAAATGGAATCAAGGGAAAAGCATTTTCTGAGAGAGCGGCGGGAGACACACCCACGTCAGGAAAGCCATCATTTCCCATTTATATGTAATTCTTTCTATACTGAAAGCTTTAAAAATTTTAATGTTGTCAATCCATCCATCCATCCATCCATCCATTTATTTTCCATACCTCCCAACCAAATGGTGGCAAACCTATTGTAGGAAGCACGGGACACAGTGTACACCCTGGATTCTAATCCATCAGATTATGCATACAATACATATGTGAAGTACAATATTATTTAACATTATTTAATATGACTAGGACTATCAAACGTAACATGTTGGCATTACTTTTAAAGTCGCAGCGCATCAATATTTCTTGGATTGTGTTAATGCACGCAGAATCGTGACACCCAAATGGAATGACAGTATGAGCAAAGATGTAATTAGAGGCCTGTAACATTCCTACCTGGTTGTAAACAACACGGGAGCTTCAGTCGCGTCATTGCACATTCCCAGAATTCACAGCTAAAATTAACACATTTAGTTTGAGCCTCAAAGACAAGCTGAAGGGGGAGGGGCATTGTTACTTCTTTAATTTTGTTTATAAAAATGCTTGATGGCCTAAAGGATAAAAATACAGTCATATTTTACTCAAGTCTAATACCTTAAAATGATGATCTTTCCAGAGATTAAGTGTATTTTCAAGAGTTGTCTGGTTTCTGCTTCTAGAGCCATTTAGCAAAGACATTTTAAGATGCCCCCCCCCCCCCCAAGCTGACAGTAATAACATAGTGAAGGCCAATAAACAATCAGCTCCCCTCCCCCCACCCGTCGATCTTGAATATTTGCACTGGAACACACCGGCATAATTAGAAGCGATGGCTGACTAACATCCTAATCAGAGAACTCAGTTTTGACACTGATTCGATATCAGTGTGCTTTATAGGCCAAAACAGCACCAACGGGGACCAAACCAACCGACAGTGCCAGACCCACCGGCGCCACTGGCAGTTACCGACTCTCACTGACAGCCCAACAGCTTTCGACAGCTCCTGATAATCGAAATTGGCTTGGTGTGTTACAGGCTTTTCATTTAGATGTTTTTTTTTTTTTTGCTCCTAAACATTCACCCTTTGTTTTGAGAGCAATATCATAAATTGAGTGAATTGAGTCTTATTCCATGGTGGATATAGTGGACACAGTGAAGCGAAAGGCTTTTATGTCGGAGCTGCTTTATATGATCCTCACAGCACTGATTGGGGCAGAACGTACTTTTTTAAATAAATAAAAACATTTCTATACTGGATATTCAGACTACAAATCCCCTTTTTTTGGATGATATCGCAACATTCTTTGTGATTAATTGTTGTTGAACGAATTGACAAATGAACTGCGATCATTTCCTCATTCATAAACTTCAGATTAAGGATGTTCTGTGACCAACAGGCTAAATACAGCCCTAGTGTATTTACGCATGTCCGCTCTGACAAAAGATTCAGAAACGGAACCCAGAGGCGGGAAGGTGTGTCCTTCTTTGTAAACCCTCACATTTTCTGTCCCTGAGGAATGCCTGCACGAGCTTAAGCAAAAAAGTCAAGTAAAGACTCCTAAAAAGCAGCACTCACTTTTCACTCATTATATTTATTGTATAGGCCTCTTGGGTATTCAGAAGTCGTCGAATACCTTTGAACTGGTCCTCCACTAGAAATTCCTAGCATAACTTGTTGCCTTTCTTTCTCCTTGCCGTATCTTTGTCGAGTGCACAACATCAGTAAACTTGAAATCTGGCAACCCAAAAAAACAGCAGCAGTTTTACAGGTATTCAGTATATCACTCTAGACGTGTCCCACGGATCCTAAAAGACCCAGTCGCACCGGCGTTTGGATGAAATTGGCTGATTTTTGCGGCGCCTGGTAAAGGTGGCGTTTCCTACCTGTGACCGGCTCGTCGACGCGAAAGGTGTGGTTGCTGATGTATATGGTGTAGGGGGCCGGAATGGCCTGGGCTTGTGCCCCGCCATGGTGAGGAGTCATGTCCGCACAGGCAGATGCCGGAGCACCCGTGGGGTAGCTCGATGCCAGCGGAGGAAGCTGGAGGAGGAAGGCGGCGAGTAGTATGGCTCCTGGCATGGCCGTTTCCGCGGGAGTGTCTGCAGCAGATCGCACGCACACAACCCCGTATGCACGGTGGATCGCGCTCTAGTGCCAGCGCAGGTGGGCCAGGTGACCTATACCAGCCAGGCAGCTGGTTTTCCGTTACAGCTTTTGCTGAGTCACTGAGGCACAAAAAACTCATTATCTTCTCTTCCCAAATAACCCCCGCCAAAGATCCCACCCCCTTTGGGCTGTGCTTGTGTGCTCAGACTGTTTCCTGTTTAATTTGACAGTAATGATCACCTTGCCATTACCCAAGCATTTCATGAATAATGAGAAAATCGTGTCAGTGGCATTGGTGATGATACACTTTCCACTGAGGAGGTCAGAGAATTTTTATTTCCAGCCGCGAATAGTGTTCATTTACACACTTTAACCAGAGAAGTATCAGTTTAAATAGTTTAAAATTCTATTATTATGTTAATTTTACCTCTTATCAACAAAATGAAAATTACAATAGTGGAATCTCAAATGTTTAAGTATTTTTTATTATTCAAGAAATTGTATAACTCATAGATCAATAGAAAAGGGTGAGCCATCCATCTATGATTTAGAAAATCCTGGTCAATAAGGACAAATCATTTTGTTATTTTGTAACCATCAGTGTTATTTTAGTTCTTCTGTTTGTGTGGAGTTTGCTACCAACAGCAAATCAATGCATTTGCACCTCAAATGTGAAAATTTAAATTTAAATGAACAATTATTCATTTTATTCAATAATTAAATAAGTATTTGGTCACCAATTGTTTCTTGCAGTGAGCCTCTGCTCAGTGAATAAGAAAATAACTGTAACAATATAGCATTGTAATTCACGTCATTATATACAATGGCGCATTGTACGATTATCCAATCAGTGTCTAACACATACTAGGAATACTATATACACTAGCTGGCCAGTAACTAGTAGTGTGGAGACTTATCTACACATCCAGAGGCGCTGCCACACATTTTGGGCCCCTTGAAAACCCATCATATCGGGCCCCCAACACAAACCAATCGAATCATGTCCCTAATTTTTTAAGTCCCGCCTCCCCATCGCATGTTTATGTGCTTGTTGACCCTCCCAAACTCAAAACAGGGAGGCTGTCCCCCCCCCACATAAGTGGTGCTTATCCCTCACCAACCATGTCTCCTTTTTTAGGCCAGCAGTGAGTAAACCACAGTTCCCTGCGGGGGGGGTCATGTTATACCATATATTTGCTGAACTTGACCACTAGCACACTCGCTAATCAAAATCTCATAAAAAATTATCAATTACATTAATTAATAGAGCTGGTGGTGAAATTTAACAAATACATATAAATGACTGTGATGTTTGCAGAATGGGATAGATTAGGGAAGTGTTTCCCAACCCAGTCCTCAGGGACCCCCTAGTCAGTCCAGGTTTTTGCTCCCTCCCAACTCCCAGAATACCTGGATCAGGTATTTGGTGTTCTTGATTGGCTGAGAGCTTGGTGGGAGGAAAAATGTGGACTATCTTTGGTTCCCTAAGGTCCGGGTTGGGAAACACTGGATCAGGGAACCAAAGCTGTGTTCATCTATCTGATCAACAAGATATCAGTAATCACTTTTAATGATGTATAAATACTTAATTACCTTTTACTGATATACATTCTATAAAACGAAGTAGGGTTCTGGCAGAGTTTTGCTGCATTCCATTTCTGTAGTTAAAAACGCTTCTGTGACTAATGAAGTCTGTTTCTAGACCTAGAATTAGGGTTGAGGTGGAGGTGCAATCAAAAAATAAAAATGCCTTTGATTCTTAGTATATACCAATTATTTTGGTTACAAAATCTTCTTCAGCATCATGCTTCTGCTCCTACAATAGTGCTATAACTATAGGATTATATTTAAAAAAAAAATTAAATGATTAATTGTCATGTTCTACAAAGCTACGGGTGTCTGTGATGCTATGCATAATCTGCAATGCCCGCTGGCTTCAGATGAGCTCCAGAATACTGCATTTCGGTATTTTCACTTCCTAGCGACCTCCTGCAACATTATTAGTGAAAACAGCGATGTTCTGAAACACAGCAGGAAGCAAATATTTAGAGCAGTGGTTCTCAACCATTTTTTGCAGTGGGCCGCACTATGTCCAAGTTCAAGTCTCACGGGCCGCATATTATTTACATATGACGTCATCAACG
>JAODKE010000040.1:6515814-6527871 GCA_026779605.1 Mormyrus hasselquistii | reverse complement strand
GCAGCCCGTCAATGGGTGTGGTTCCTGTCACCAGCCTGAGGGAGGTGCACTATGTTTATGAAGTACGTACTGCTTCCATGAGGGGCAGACCCCCCAGTGCCCCCCCCCCAGAGAGACACTGTGTGTGCATTCCTGCAGGGTGTTCCCTCCTCCAGTTACACTGCGGGGGGGGGGGGGCTATTTCTAGCTCTGTCTCACACTCCTCCCAGGAACATGTTGCCACTGATCTAGTGTCTTGACTCTCTGAACCAGATTTGAAACGACGGTAACTGTACAGGACACGCGGCAGCTAATTTCATGCACGACGTGTGAAAAGGACATCGGTGTGAAGCGGCGGAGGGCTTCTCGCATGTGGCCGGGGGGTGTCAGGATGCCGGCGCTCCGAGGCTCTGCTGTTATGACTGCGGTGGAGAGTCTCTCCCAAATCACTCGCAGCGTTACTTTGCGCGTTAGTATCGAGCGCAAAAACGACACCCTCTACTGTGGACTTTCTCGATGCTGTGACACGCTACAGGTGGGACAACAAAGGACAACATAATAATGTAAAGGAATACATACCATCTGCCTCTTGTTCTCTATCAAATGGGCTCCAATGATTCCAAGAAAAGAGCCAAAGCCAAGCTGTAAAAAAAAAAATGCAGGACATGCATCACCTTAGTTTCACGTAACGATTATTCACACTGAAAGCAGGAAATGACGGAAACGACACACTTATTGTTACCGAGAATTTGGTTGTTGCTTTCAGGGCCTATAATTGACGACCATGTTTGAAACACTCGTGGATGGAACATTAAATAAATTTCAGTAATAATTAACTTGTAATAGAAGCATCATTGATAAATTACTTTGTTATGCCTAGTTAAAGCACCAGCAAACCTCATGATGATGATATACTGCACTGTACAGAAAAGTTGTCTATCATACAATCGCTTATCCAGTTTGCAGGGAAAATTAGGACTAATTATAGATAAAATAACCCTTATAACTAAATAACCCCTATAATTAAATTCTTAATGATATTAATGTCAATTTATATATTGGTTTATAAACTTTTCTTTAAGTATGCGAAAAATCGAATATAATGAAATACATTTGCCTTAATGTGAAGCCCATTGTACAATTAGTCAAATAATAACTCATACAGTATAGAAAAGCATGTAAATCAGGGATATGCACAATACTATCTGTAGTGTCCAAATCCAAAAATGGAGCCTAAGGTTGATGCTTTGCTCTCTCCCATCCAAAAACGTAAGACAAAAGAAAAGAAGCGGCGACAAAAGAAATCGGCATAGCCATTCGCTTAACTTAACACTATTTACTGAACTGAATAACACTAAAGTATACAAAGTTTCCGTACAGCAAAAGATCTGAAATACTTCGAAAATCAAAAAAGAATTTCCTCCAAAATCAAGAGAGACAGAGGTCAAAAGACCATGCGGCTCTGTCCTTCCCTAACTAATTCCTTAATGACCTCTACTCCCACGTGACGTTCTTAAAGGTACAAACCTCAATTTGACAATCTGATATTTTATTGTAAATAATAATCACAAAATAATCTCCATCAGCAACATAAGACCCATTAGACTTTCAATACATAAACCCAAATCAATATCCAACTCAAATTATCACAAATAAATTATCAAATTATCAGGCTGCCACACTATCAGTCGAAAAATATGTGTAGCTACCTAAGAGTATCTTCAAGAACACACATATATTGTATATTAAATGGGTATATTCGGTACAAATGTTACACTAGCAACTCATTACAACTAGCCCATTAAAGGATAATGATGAATACACTCATATCTCATCTCTTTGAAACATCTATTCTAGTATTTTCATAATTTGACTCTAGAACTCTTCAAAACCACAAATGTTTTGAACATTTTCTATTAGATGCTCCCAGGGGCACCATAAATGGAGGGACGTTATGACAACTGGAATATAATTGGATTTGCCTGAGTTGGGGGCCCAATATAATATGCTTTAATGGAGCCCAAAATCTCTGGCGGCCACTCTGGGTGCTCTTCTGAAACAGTCTTCGAATCCCAAGCTCGAGACTGGTACTGAGCAGTACATGACCGATATCACCTACGGACAGATCCAGTAGAAACTGCATTCAAAAGCACCAGTATAATTGAAAGTGTAGTCATTCTGCCCGAGTCCCCTTCAGGTAACCATGCAGTGCAGACTGCACTGCCCGTGGATATAAATGGTGGTTTGTGCTGGAAGAGGAAGTGAAGATGACAAAGACTTGGAGTTTTGTCGGAGCCACTGAGTTTAAGACAGGTGTATCAATGTTCTAGCAGCATCGTCCCTCTAAGGCAGGGGTGGCCAATCTTATCCGCAAAGGGCCGGTGTGTGTGCGGGTTTTCGCTGCGGCTCCCTAATTAGATGACTAATTAGAGGACTGATTGGCCACGGAGTCCTCACACCTGGGTTTGATCAGCTGACCTAAAGGTTACCCCAAAAATCTGCATACACACCGGCCCTGTGCAGATACGATTGGCCACCGCTGGGTTTTATTTACACAGGAATAAAGATAGTTCAGAATCCAGCTACCCCATTGCTTGTAAAGAGGAATGATAAAATAAATTATACACTCTCTTGGCTAGATAACTGTAATCTCCTTAATCATTACTGCTGTCATTATAATTGTTTTATTTATTACTGCCATCATCCCAGTATCATACTCTTCCAGTGATTCAGAAAATGGATATCAAATATAGTTGCATTTATTTTTTTACGAACACATTTTTTGTGTCTTTTGGAGGCGCGGAGCTAACGTCCCTCCATCCATGGTTACTCAGTGCGGTACTCACGATGACTCCGGGGTAGTATCCTCCCACGGTCACGTTCTGTGTCCTGGTCGTGGCCGCCAGGCCAGTGGTGAGGATGAGCAAAGACACGATAAGTAGTGATACAGTCACTATAATAGAGTTTCTCTTCCTCCTTCTGAAGGATCCTTTGTGGGGGGAAAATACAGCAGATCTGGGTGGTGTTTCAGTTGAAACAATATAAAAGCAGTATTTCTTGCTGGTTTCTTGTTTTCGCGGGCATTTTAATTGTCGAGTCAAGCGGCTTTTTCCCACCAGGCTGTTACGATGTTTGTTATTATGCTGTAGCTGTTCCTAACTCGGCACACCTGCTCTGGCAAATGCTTCATCATGTTACTTGGAAATATGCTGCACAAAATAGGCTGGTATCTTACATGTGTACTGACATGTTATTCGCTCTGGACTATTTATAGTCTTGTAGTAAATCTATTTCTAATCTGCAGGAAGGTGATACTGAACCGTTTGATTGAATGCCATTTAAAACGCTTTTTAAAAGAAAAAGTATAACAGTGATATTTTTAGATGTATATCTCAAATCCCGCAAAAAGACTGGCCTGAATATGAAAATGTTTATCCGCCGCGTTCAAATTGCAAACTTCATAGATGGTTAATGTTTTGAAACAACGAGAATGTGCTAAGCATGGTTCTAACACACACACAGACACAAACCATACTGATAACGTTACCCCTAATTCTGCATGTTTTTTTTTCTGCACAGAACCCTGTTTACTTCAAATCTATGGATTGTGCTAATTCATCCTCATCCTAAACTTTGATATTAACAATCCTTTTGATAAACATTTTGCTTATCAGAAGCTAGGAAGGATATAATACCAGTATAGTAATCATAATCCAAATTAAAAGGCGTGTGCCTATTTCATATAAGCAATATAAACGAACCTGCCGTTTCAAAAATGATTAATACATTGCATATATATTCAAATGCAAATATATTCATAAATGTTAACAAAGGATCGAATGTAGTAAGGACCCGACACATGCACACGCTCATCCACTGCATTGACCTTGCACATACCCACAGTGTCGGAGAGACTTATTCCACTGGCTTGCTGGCTGAGTCCGCTAGGCATGTTATCAGTTTTATCACGACAGAATCCCTGACAAGCTTTAAAGCCCCAGGTTCCACTGGAGCGGCACTAATAAGAAACTCTGAGCTCTGGGCGTTAACGCGCGATCATGCTCTGTTCGAGGTGGCGTACGCAGCTGATGATTCCGTGCCCTGCCTCCCTCCTCCTGCCGCGGCTGTCTCATTTTCGTCTGCGCCCCTTGTCATCCCCGCGGTCTTCATCCTCTTCCTTGAACCTCATGCTACGGCGCTCCGGCCAAACGCTGAGCAGAGATCTGCGCATGTACTTCCAGTGCGGCGCTCATGTAACACCTCGATCGGGCAGGAAAAGCAGCCAGACGCTCCCATTCCATGGCTGTCCTGTCGTCAGCACTCTGATCGTGCCTTTTCGTCACTATAGTGCTTTATTTTTGCACCTTGACGTCTAAGAATCTATCTATTCCAAAGCAAGACGACAGATAATTAACAGAACACCTGAATTAGAGTAATTATGGCGAACACATAACATTTATAATCACGATAAATGAGTTACATATCAGTTTTAAATATGTAATCCTAATTGCAAAGGAGCTCTGCCAAATGATATTTTAACGTTGTATGGGGGAAAATGATCAACTTTCATTACATTTTCTGAAAAAAGAACGTAGAGATTTGTTAAAAAATTACCGCTATGGATATATTTAAGATAATGGACCATGACCACGTAGGGCGGTGATAGACAATGACTGGATAAGCTCTGTCTCATTGAAACCCTAATACACATATGCGAAACACCATATAAGATATTGCATATGCCTATTATATTGCATTCACGGTGTTATATATCAATAAGATGATCGTATAACCATATAATAATTATTTTCATATATCCAATGGCGACTTAAGTGGCGGATGGGACTGTTGCCTGCAGAAGCGCTTCAGGGGCAGAGACACCGTTCTGCACACCGCTGTCATACAAAGCTGACATTTTTCATTCGTTCGCCTTCCGTTTGTCTTTAACTTAGAGTGCGGCTATTCCCTGACCGCTACTATTAACAAGGAGATTCAGCCCATATAACCACCGCTAACTGATTTCTGTTGACTGCAGCACCCCCGTAAATTATAGAGAATATAGTGCATGGGAAAAAAAATCCAAGAAGTGTCTATTTCTGTGTGCACCACGCCAGCACCAGGCTGAAAACGCTTATATCATGCATCTTAGCTGCGCTAATGCTTGGCCAAACAGTAACTGAACCTCTTGACCTGTGTGTGGTTTCTATGTATTCAGTTGCAGCCACATGATTCTGAGAAGCGTGGTGTTCGCGTTAAGAAGCAGCTGTGTAATAAATTGGTCACCGAGTGTATTCATATATACGAAGGTAATCTAGCAATGTCGGTATATTTCATAATACGATAAATGCATTACAATAGTCATCCTTACTGACTTTACACCGATAAATAAAAAACATGGTGTAATTTCGGAGTGTTTCGTTTATTTTCAAGTCGATCCATTTCGAATAATACACCGCGGGTACTTTTCAAAAATAAGGTCGAATGTCTGACGGCACCGACGAACAAGCGCCACGCTGTGGCACGAAGGTGACACTAAAAAGGAATATAGTGGCAACAGAGGCACAAAGAACGGTCTTTAAAGTTCGCTTTAAATGCAAAATTTCCAAATTTCCTACAAAATGAATATGTATTAAATATTCTCAGATATAGTATTGTGTTGACAAAGCACACAGGCACACGTACGTGTACGCGAAGTATAATACAAGGCATTAGGCATATACAAGGCATTAAAAGATTCGTGTCATTACACATAAAATATCACCATGAATGTTACAGCGGATTCCCCCCAATTTACTTCAGTGTTAATATTTAATATATTTTACGTAAATTACTTATGTATTGTTATTTATTTTAAATGTTACGGCATTAAAACAAAAGACAACGGTTCAAAGCACAGTTGGATAAAACTTTTAAAAGAATGAGGAAAGTAGAGAGAGACCCCTTAGAACCACTTTTTTCCATGACGACATTCCCCTTTTCTCGGAGGAAAAAAAAATACAGCAGGTCTCCTGGAAAATCGAGAGCGACGTGACCAGGATGCAAATAGATGGAGCGATACGAGGGGCTCGCACAGGGCCGCTTGCGGTGCCCAGACGGCCGCAATAAAAGTCCGCTATATTGCGCGGCTCTCCGTCTCAGCGTCGTTTCATGCGCCCCTTCAAGCCCACGTCTGTCCAGGAGGAAGAGCTGGCATGTGCGTGGCCATAATGATCCCAGTAAAGCCAGTCCCTCAGTGGATCGGGAACACATTTTAAATGAAATGAGTGGAGATGGCGGTGATTAACAAAAGGATGTTGAGTTTGGATTTTAAAATTATATCCTGTACATTAAAGCAATGAGGCTTTACCCCAGTCACATCTCCAGGGAGAAAGGCTTTCGCCGTGCGTGTTTGGAATACTATAGTACGGAGGGTCTGTGCAGTTGCCAGACGCTCAACAGGCTTGGGTTTAAAAAAAAAATCTCTCACGCTTCGCTTCCCTCCCCCACTCCTAGTTTCTTGCTAAACCCAGAGTTCGGTCACTATAATGTCCGCTTAGATGAGAGGAGGTCCTCGATCTCCATCCAGCGCCTGCAGCATCGCATCTGACTCTCTGATGCAAGTAGAAAATAGTTTCTGACAAACTTAGAACTTGTGTTAACAAGGTCAAGTGGGCTTCAGCCTCCTGTCTAGATTTTTTTCCCCTGGGAACTAAGATTTAGGTATGTAATCCCGACGTTTAATAATGCACATGTGTTATATTGGCGGTGGCAAAACGGGTACTCGGCCATCGCCATTAAAAAAATGCATTCTACCCATAATAGGCAAGCATAACTTGAACATGATGAATCCTTTTATTAACTGGCAGTTGCTTTATACGTGATAGTTTAATAAACGCATTATTTCTCCGTAGAATCATGGAGCCGAACAGCACTGCCGACGAGACTGAGGAGTTGCACCATGGAAAGTACCTTCCAAACGCGGTGAGCTCGACTTAGACGCACGAAGATGATTGAGACTATGCTTTTATATAGTATATGAAGATATCATATGTTTATATTTTAACATTACACAAATATCAAGGGGTCCTTCAGAGGTTTATATTGCAATTGGAGCGATTTGGGCAAATCTGAGTTCCATCCTTTGAATGCACCAGCTGATAGATCTTGAAAACGATTTTATTTTAAATGAAATCCGTAGGTGAAAGTCATTCTAAGAAGTTCAGGTAAGGTGTTTTCTTGATGTTAATCACAGGTTTAAAGCCCATTATTTTATAATTAATATTACGCTGGTTTATTGGTCATTATTGGGAGCAGGTATGGTAGCGTTACCTAACACTTTACCTCACTCCCTCAGTCTTTGGGTTCGAAGTGCATGTCCGCTTTGTTGGTTTGGAGTTTCCACGTCTTACTTGTGTTGCATGCTTTTCCAAAGACATGCAGTTAGGTGACTTGGTTTTTCTACAGTGCAGCTTGTGGCTGTATGTTTGATGGTGTCCTGTGTTGGACTGTGTCTCATCCAGGTTTTACACCAGCGTTCTGTCCTGTGTTGCCTAGAATAAGGTATAGGCCCCTTAGCTCTGATCAGGATAAATAATTGGTAGATGGATGAATGTCATTACTGAGACATATTTATGATTTTAATATTTTTTTTTCTGTCATTTCATAGATTTTTTAAAAATGCTTATTGATTCTCATATGCTTTCACATACAAATTGCAGTCATATATTTAGAATGGCTGTAATGATATCAGTAAAAAAATCACGATTACAATAAGTATTTTCTAAAATATGGACGATGATTATAAGCAGCAAGACAATAAACCAAGTTACTCTCGGAAATTTGGATGTGGCAGTAAAAAATGTGCGTTAACCGAGAGAATGTCGTGTTCCAGTTTTCACTGACAAACTGATGCATGTTACCTTAAGAAGTGTGCAAAAGCATGTTTTGTACAAGAACAGATTGCTTTAATGGCTCATTACTGAATATGTCATGCTCAACAGATCCATACAGTTTGAATGTTTCAGTAATCGATATGAAAAAAAAAATAAAAAATCGTAAAATGTAAACATGAACTGAAGTAAACATATATATATAGGACAAAAGCTGCTAAATCATCTGTTACTGCTTTACTGAAATAATTGTTTGCACACTAGGTCATCTCAAGTTCTGTCTTAAGCATAAATCTGCAACACATTAAAATATTTAATGAATTCTGGCCATGAAAGACCTCAGCTGTGAACTCAGGCACCGCAGTGATCATATACCACACATCTCCACCAGTTTAACACATTAGAAACCCAATTAACTAATCGTATCCGAGGCTGCACTTATATTTGTGTGAAAACTGCCATCACGAAGCTGAGCCCTGGCGTGGCAGAATGATTAGCCCTGACATTATGTCACGAGGGGACACCCCTGCTTGAAAAGGCACCATAAAATGTGGGAAATATATGCCCCGTCTTCTGCATTGACGGCAGGCTCTTGTTTTGCATGAAACATGAAACGCCCTCCTTTCATTGGTCTATATGTTTAGAATGTTGTAAGTGAGCTGCTCCTGGCTTATGGCCCACATGTGCATTTTTGTGCTTCAGTTCATATTAAAGAATTTCTTAGAATCTATTTAAAAAAAAAAAAGCATCATGGGCAGGCTGGGGGGGGCGGCTGGAGCTCACTTGTTAGGCACTTTATTGCCGTGCCTTTTCACAAAAAAGGAGAGAGAAAAACGAAGGCGCTTCGGCATTTGTTAAATGCAGCCGCTACATCCTTTACGTTACTACGACAACGACGTGAACTCTCCACGGGGTCGCAGGCAGCCCAGATGTTGAGAAAACAGCATGGAGCAGGCGGACGAGCTGAACCCTTGATCCTCTCGCAGCTGAACTGCACGGCCAGAAGTTAGCAGTGAAAGGCGCGATTCCAGCAGGAGCAAAAGTGATTTGGTCATGAATTAGTCCACTTGTGTTCATATCTATCAGTTGGTGTAAAACTAGCATAAAATCCTCCCTCATAATATCTATTTATAAACGCACACATATATATATACTGGTTCATAGTCAAGCCTATATAGTATGAATATTATGGATTTTTAGGAATACAATGCATATATAATCATAGTATAAATGACCTATACCTATCTTCATGTATTATCATACACCGTATTTATTATTTCCATTCTTGTTTCAAGGTAAAGAGTTCATTGAGGTAAAGGGTTATATGTTTATATAACAAATCTGTATTTAGTAGCACACTGATGCATTCTGGGTAAGGGTCGCCTCTATTTCCTGTTTGGCTGTTTTTCACTCCCTTTAAAGGTTGTGTTCAGTGTTATTGGAATGCACTACTGGTAAGTAGAACGTTAGGGTGTCGTGTAAAAGAAGGCTATGCTTTCTCTTTTCGTGTATTTTGCCGCCTCAGCAGGACAGTGAGGGTGACCCTAAACGTGAGCTGGAGCTAGTGGAGAATATAGAGATAGGAGAGGAAGAACTGCAACATCAGCCATTAGAGCAGGAAGACCTGAACTTTGAGAAATGGAAGCCCAAGCCCAAGCCCAAGAAGACCTTCAAGCAGAAGATGCAGGAGCTAAACAAGTATCTCTGGAACTCGGAGACACGGGAGTTCATGGGGCGTTCTGGGAAGAGCTGGAGTAAGTAAGGGGCCCAGTGGGTCCAGGGTGGCTTTTGGGCACAAGCCCTCAAAGAAATGTTCTCGTAGAATGTTTGGGCGTAAACCGACGATGAAGTACCACCGAGATAATATCATGTCAGTTACTAATACAGTATTATTCTGACCCTCAACTGACTCATTGGAAAATGAAATTGATGAATGGTTATATAAATAGCACAATGTATTCCTTTGGTATTACTAGTTAAGAGAAGCATCAAAGATTAGTTACTCCGGGGTCTTCAGAAAGGAACGTCTTAAGTGCTTCATCTTGAAGTCTTTACGTGCCTTTTACATTTTCCCATAAATCACAGTATAATGCTTTCATAGCAGTGCCAGTTTAAGGCCCGGAGAACTGGACTGGAGATGTTCACGGTTCTCTCCGAGCGATGCTGGGAACGCTGGACTCTTCGGATGCCAGTTGCTCCCACCCACCCCCACCCCCCCACGCGAGCATGTCCTGGTTCAGTGTTTATGTAGGTGCACACATAACTCACAGTGGTCCTGACAAACACGTTCAGCCCTGGGAACAGTCCCTCCCGGTGGGGGTCAGTGGGGAACTGGCCGGGTGCCGGGTCTGGGACACGCATTCCTCCCTAGCCCCCTAACGCTTGTTTCCCAAAGTCTCCCCTTCACCCTCCACGACCTCCAATCCCCGCTCCTCCCCCTGACCCATGGCGTGGGGGGGATGCGCATGCGAGATCCCAAGCAGAGAGTAGACGGAGGGGTATCCAGAGAGAGCGCCAGCGCGTCTCGGTACGGGTCGGCAGTGGTGGAGCAGCTGTTCTTTCGTTTGTTGATCTACAGGATGGTGTTCTGGGGTGTTTCTCAATATGTGTACTCGACCATACTTGGGTTCTCGTATACCCGTTTTACATCATCTTCCATTGCCAAAGACCAGTTCCAATACTCAAGAACAGAAGTACACAGGATGGCAAAAATCCTTGGATGTCGTTCCTGCCCCACCCCAAATATCGAGAATACAAAGGTTGCATCCTCGCTAATGAGAAGAATCCCATGACTCGTTGCACTCCAAGTTCATTCTGGGGAGGCAAGTTACCAAGAACGATCTTTGAGTTCTTGGTATTGAGACACACCCCCGGTCCTTCTCAGTAATGGGAACCTAAAAGACAGAAGCAGATGATCCATAATGGGTCTAAAATGAAGCTCTGTGAAGATCTCAGCTGGGGAATGGATGGCTTCAGAGTTGCTTGTGCAATTAGACATAACTATGGGCGGACGAAGAACCCTTAAACATGCTTTCACGGGGTCCAAATTCTGTAGCAGAATTCCCGGGGGGGGGGGGGGGAATTAACTATGGCCGGATAAGGGGGGAGGGGGGGCTCATGGTCTGCGGCAACCAGCAGAGCGTACAAGGTGCCCGTGTCTCTACTGTACCCCCCCATGTGATACGAGTGTGCAGAGGAGACACTGTGCCAACACAGGGTGATCCTGGAGGGGGGGGGGGGCGGTGGGGGGACTCTGTGTGGCCACGAAAGGCCACCACTCTGATGGCAAACCGGAGGTTCACTGTGTTCCTGGTAAAAGGACAGCAGGGTGAATTCTCACTGAGGCTTTAACAAAAAAGCCTTTGTGGCCAAGGGACACGGTCCTGGCTGCCACCAGACGCCGGCGAAAATGCCCACGCAGGAGAAAGCCATCAAAAGCGGGAAACACTCAATTTGATTAGTAGCTAATGGAGTACTAATTGATCAAGGATGCCATTTGTTGACATATATATTCCTAATTCCGGGTTTCTTTGTTTTGGTTTCCTGTTGCACTCATTATGGCCATAATAAACTACAAAAAAGAAAAAAACTATCAAAGGGCATTCAGTTTGACTAAGATAGGATTTTTTTTGACAGGCCCTTTGGAAATTTTCCATTTAAAGTGAGTTAAGCCTCATGAAATGCAAACAAATCCAGAGGGGCTGTTCAAGCCACATGGATAGAGCCGGTCTCCGTCCATCACACTGACATCAGGGATCCTGTCCTTTAAGTTGGGCCTGTTCAGTGTGACCGTCCCCTATAAAGCTCCTTAGTGACCGTCCCCTGTAAAGCTCCTTAGAGCCTGTTCCCTGTGAAGCTCCTTAGTGACCGTCCCCTGTAAAGCTCCTTAGTGACCGTCCCCTGTAAAGCTCCTTAAGGACTGTTCCCTGTGAAGCTCCTTAGTGACCGTCCCCTGTAAAGCTCCTTAGGGACTGTTCCCTATGAAACTCCTTAGTGACCGTCCCCTGTAAAGCTCCTTAGTGACCGTCCCCTGTAAAGCTCCTTAGGGACTGTTCCCTGTGAAGCTCCTTAGTGACCGTCCCCTGTAAAGCTCCTTAGTGACCGTCCCCTGTAAAACTCCTTAGGAACTGTCCCGTCAGCTCCTTAGTGACTGTCCCCTGTGAAGTTCCTTAGTGACAGTCCCCTGTTCCCTGTGAAGCTATTTAGTGTT
>JAODKE010000040.1:6476324-6489720 GCA_026779605.1 Mormyrus hasselquistii | reverse complement strand
TTTCACGTCCGATCGCCTTTGTAGGGGGGCTGGGTTACATAATCGTCTGGAAAAAATAATAGCTATTATCTTTAAAATGAAAGCAGCACAAATCTTAATTATTGCAGCACAAACAGGCACAAACGTAGCACTAACCAAATACGATGGAATTTTTATTTGTGCCAATTGTAGGGGGGCCAGCTTCACACAGCTATGAATTACATATCGCTGGAATCTAGAAAGCTGGTTTTCCAAGTGGCTATGTTGTGGCTAAAGTATTCCAGAGTAATCCCGTGTGTAATGAGGCATATTTTAAAACACGCCCCTAATAATCCATGAAACGTCGATATTATTCACATTACGCAAAAAACAAAGTGCGTATTCGCTTCCGCAATGACACACGTACTACCCTTCTGAGGAAAAACTTAATTTATTTATTATAAGCCTATATACAAAGGGATACCAAAGCACTCAGAAAAAGGGTTCTACTAGAAATAACCACAAAAAGTAGGATTCTATTTCTTAGGAAAACAATTACTTCATATTTTCATATTTAATCTCAAACGTTTGTATATGTATGTTTGATGTAGAGCCCCGGCAAAGCAGTTGAAACAGAATGCGGCCATGGTGTAACTAGAACTGCTCTCACAGTGTTAGTTTGTCGTCTGAGGCTAAAATGCAGACAAACTTTCATTCTCAAATTTCACTTCATCAATCATAGAGTATATATGCGGAAAAACGATTCGGCATTAGACTCTGAAACCGTTGGTTATGTCCGTATTTATCCAGTGGATCATAAACTAAGCGATGGTTTTCTATTTCAATGTCTTTCATACGTTAAATTGTATAATATTAGATAGCATTGCTGTCTATCAGATAACTTCAACAAGTGAAAGATGCAAAACCGAAGATATTCATTTCCGCCTGGCACTAACCATGTACTCCTTCACAATACTAAACCATGTAAAGGTCCTCAATGAAACCCCCGCATCCCCACATCACAGAGACTCTAATCCCAACACTTATAAGATTATATTTGTAGTGCCTGCAAATTTTTATATTAGATCAGACTAAAAATTGACAAATTTCAATAGGCGCAAGTAGGTTTTTTGGTCATGAAAAGGATGATATCAAAACTGTCGGTATTTACACCCAAATATCCTGAAAACCAAAAAAAAAAAAAAAGCACATGTACATACCATGCAATAAGCCTAAAACCAATGAGATAGGAAAAACGCTCAACAATGGATAAGGTTCAAAGGGTTAAATTGTGGATGTAAATAAACGGCCATACGGTAACAAAAAGCTGGCCTCCTGCCAACTGTTTCACCTGTCATCTGAAGCCCTGGTGGCTATTGTGCACGTATGATATAATAGATACGATACCGCTCAGCCCTCAACTGGTGCGAGGCACTGCCTGTTCAAGAAATCACATCTCCAATAGGCAACCTTTAGCTAAAGAGCAAAAAATATGCCGTTATCTTTAATAAACAAACTTATAACCTTACCTCAGGGCACCGGAGATATCAGCCACCTAATTAAAATCCTCAAGCATGACAGACCGCCCCCAATTCTTAATGAATGTTTATGCAAATCCAGTGCTTGGTTCATTTTATTTTATGGAGCCTAATGCAGAAGCAATTTTTAAACATCCCCCCCAATTCGGCCCATTTTAAAATAAATGCTAAGCTTTTGAGATTAGGGCTATTTAACCTTAGTGTAGCTTCACAATAAAATTACATCACAGCCTCAGAATTATGCTTCAGTATCACCAGTGCAATTAATCGTTATATTCTATATATTTTACATTACAATTTTTCCAACAAGCATTTCACTGTATGTTGTGCAAGTACGACTGCACATCAAATTAAAAAAAAAAAAAATCCAGCACGTTTTCACAAACACGTTTTAAAGAGTCCATCCCAACAGACTCACCTTGGAGCAGGATGGTTGCCCAAGGGGTGGTACAATTTTGGAGACATTCCATAGGAAGTTAAGATGGGGAATTTTGGTATTATTCCAAGTCAGAAACTTTTCATGGGAATGACTGGGAATGTACAGGAATTAATAGAATTCCCAGAATTTTGTAACCCTACCTCATAATGTCTCATATATTAGCACACAGCAAACCCTATGGGACACTTAATTTAAAATTAAAAAAGTTAGCTGGTCTGAACCAATGAGATCTGCTACAGTTGTCTATAGGCCTTCCTATCTACAACCTTCCATCATAACATGACAGGGAGTTATTGAGACCAAGGCTTCAAATTAAAGGTCTTATTACGTATTTGTTCTTGTCACAAAAATGGCGGCAAAGTTTGTGCAGCTCACCTGTAGGTCAGACAGCATGCTGAGGAGGCTGCGCAGCAAACTGCGGTCTGCGGCCTCGCCGCTGCGCTCCCGCTCGATCAGCAGCAGGATGCCGTCGATCGTCTTGTTCTGCACCTTCTGGTCACTGATGATATAGAATCTGAAGAGCTCCAAGCCCATGTCCCTGCAAAGAAAGCGGAGCTATGCGTTTATTGCCGTGGAAGCACGAAAAAGACTGACAGGAGAAGAGAAGCCAATTTATTTTCAGTTTTCTTTTACCAAAGGAAGCATCTACCCTATGTGATGGCCAAACGAAGTCTCATGAACTATTCGCTGCATTTCTTGACCCCACTAGACTGGCTTGCTTTGGGGCACGTCATGAGCCTATTTTTGTTTGACAGCACCATCTAGTGGGGTCAAAAAATACAGTAAGTGGTTCATGCAGTTTCATTTGGCCATTTCCCAAGAATAGCTTTCCCCCGAGCTTAATTTACACAGCTCTTGCTATTTGATTATTATTGGTTAGTCAGGTAATCACACCCCATTGGTTAGTCTGTGATGATTTGACACACCCCCTTCCAGTTTACACATTCTGATTGGTTCCTCAGTTCTTAGGCATCAGCTATGCACCAACCTATCAGACCTTGATTATGACACGGGCAGCGATTTAAGCATTATTTTCTGTTAATCAACTAGTTTCTTTTCTCAAGGCGTCAACACCAGTCTACTTGTTTAAACCATTCAGTCTCCCATGTCTTCAACCCTGGACAGTGGATAGTTGCCTTGAAATTGCTGCCTAGGGTGACTATGCACCATACTTTGACCACAGTACTACAACAACAAATCACTTCCTTGCCTGTAACAAGATATATTCCCAGAATAAAAGGAATATTAGGCTATAAAAGTCAGAAATATTAGGAATAAAAGTCAGAAATATTAGGAATAAAAGTCAACGTAAATGCGACCAAAGGCCAAACCACTGAAACTACTTATTGAACCTGCGAACACATAGAACTGTAAACTTGTCTCCAACAGCATCCAGAGTCTTTCAGTTAGAAAGTAGGTGGGTTAGGATCAGCACTGTCGAAAAGAGATGAAGGGAAATGACCACTTACCAAATGGAAGGAAGCATTGAATTCTGCAATACGTATGTTCGATCCAAAAATAGGAAGATACTTCTAATCATGATCTGAAAAAAGAAAAACAAATCCTTTAGACATTTCGTTCAGGAAACTTTCTTTAAACTGTTGATGAATTGTGCAATTTTATTAGTCACTTTACCATTTGTCTGCAATGATCTTGCCAGCATTTGTCTATCTTTTTCAAGAATAGCACGCTGTCCAATGCCTCCGTGAAGTTGGAATTAAGGAAAAAAGAAATAAAAAAAAATTGCACCTATCCCCCCACGATTAGCTTATCACATCAGACCACAATGAACTTACACAAAGGAATCTCACTTGGGATAACTGGCAAATGAAATGCTGTCCAATAATGTATATAATTAAACCATAACATTCAAAAAAATGATGATACATTTACACGTCTTGAAGAGGAGAAGAAAGGATATTCTCTGAATTGGTGAATCTGAGCCTTTATGTGATCTTCGCAGACGAGCCGTAGCTGCTTATAAAGCTTTGGAGAAATCTTATGGGAGCAGAGATTCTCGACAGCCTGTGATGCAAGGCGAGAAAACAGAATTCATAACAATAATGCTTACAATTAGGGTATTGACACAGTATTGTTTGTACACGATGCTGGCGGGTCAGCGCTTAAGCAAGAAAATGATCACATGCTGTTAGGAAACATTCCCTGATTCTCCACCCGAGAAGGAAGGTTCCTTTAGAATATTAAATAATCATTCATAACGGGAGAAGAGATCTCGGACATATGAGGGCTCAACCGGGAGAAAAAGCATAAAGAGTCAATTCAGCACCTTAGCTGGAATGAACGATTATTTAGTTGTTCATAGTTTTACTACTTTATCATTAATAATAATAATTGATACTTCATTGATCCCCACGAGGAAATTCTCTTAACGCTTCCCCCACTTGCTCTCTGTAGGTGAGAGCAAACTGGCCATGAAGGACAGCCACCCATTCCAGTGGCCATGGAGCTGTGGGTTAAGGGCATCGCTCAAGGACCTGCAGGCACGACTATTCTGAACCGGCGACCTTCTGACGGCAGGCACAGAGGCATAGCCACATGTTGAAAACACATTAACAGCATCGCCAGATGTTCTGAATAAATGAAAAAGCAGGAGAGCGTATCTAGACGCATCACCAGTGCCTGGAGACCATCCATTTACAAAGAAAGAGATTGAAATGGGGTCACCCACCCTCTAAAGAAACTCAGTCCTCCTGCAATCAAGATGTAGGCAATAGTTCATGGCTTTACATCCATGCCAGCTGTGGGCTCTTAGCATGATTGCTAACAAGCCCACCTGGAGGGTGGCAAACTGCTACAGCACAGGCAGCTCCTGCCCCAGAGCACACCTCACCTGGTACAGCTCCTCCAGGTTATACTTGATCGACGTGCTGTTCTGAACGGCCTCCACAGCCTCCTTCAGTTTCTGCCAAGTTTCATCGGTGTAGTTTTCTGGCAATTTAGGCTTTTCTGGAGGCAAAAGATGGTGATTTTCAGACGTTAAACAAAAGTTACGGCACCAAAAATCAAATATTCTGTCTTGTTTGAATGAGTCTTTACAGAAAAAAGGGACTTCACATACAAACGGATTAGCATCAAAATAACCCCTTTTATTATCTAAGATGGGTATCACATTTGAATTTCTGTAGATTTACAATATTTCAATTTGTTAAAATTGCCCCAAGTTCATACCATAGTGCTCTAAACTGCAAAAGAATGTTTAAGGAGGAAAGTATGACTTTGCAGAATGAACGTCACAGGTGCTCTCGGCTCATTAGTTGTTGACATGCTGGTCAGACTGTTTATAGATCAATAGCTAGAACCAATTTGTCAATCTAACATGTTTCTAAAAATAGTCGGGTAAAGTGATATTTTAAAGAAAAAAGTAATAGCTTATATTCTTTTGGAAATTTTGCAGACAGATTTCCATCGAGATTGAAGCCTGATAAAACCATAAAGGCGAGATAAAGCTCCTATAATTAAACTGCGTTCGGGGTTAAACTTTACAGGGCGATAGATATATGTGATGCTCGTTTTTCTTTTTGGGGGTTACAAAAATGATACACAATCGCAATAAGCGCCTTATTAGCCAAACAGCCTACTGGTTATCTGGCCGGATACCTTTAAAGTTCTTGATAACTAGTTTCTTAGCGGCCCCAGGTTTGCTGTTGTTGGAGAAAGTGCCGGTGCCGGCCGACTTGGTCAGCCCGTTGGCGTGGTGACCGACACCGGCGGCCAGGAACATTTTAGCCTTGTTAGAAGATGATGCCGACGAGGTCTCCTCAGCCATTTTCACATCCAGTCCAATGAAATCGACTGAGTCCTCAAACCTCAACTTCTTCTGATTGTGGTGGGAAGCGGCCGCGCCGGAGCAAGACGCCGAGGAATTGCTGATTATCTTCGGGGGAGACGAAGACACCGAGTCAAAGTCTTCCTTATCGGAGCTGTTTATTTTCCTCTTCTTGGACGTGGAGCTGCCGTTATTACCATCAGAAGCTGCTGGTCTAACGTCCTGAGCTGGCGCTGGGGGATTAGGGGAAGATAAACCTGTTGGAAACATGAAAAAAATTACAAAATCAAATAGCTAATCTGCTAATCCTAAAAGCCTCGATATCCGTCCCCGACGCGTTGAGCTAACTTCTTAACAATCCCCAGCGTCTACGTTTCTTTTTCTAATTGAAAACAGACAATAAAATTAAACTACAGCTCCACTCTAGAGCCTCTCTTTTTCTTGTTATTGGCAGAAAAAACATGGCGGTATATCACTTCCTGTTGACCAATGTCGCGTTTTTAGCGTTGGCCCTTTTTTAAACTTCTGACTCCTACTTTTACCCAAAGGTAATAAATGCATTGTTACATCGGAAAGTGAGCACCCGAACATACTCAAAGGTTTGTTTTAATTAAGGGTATTTGAAAACATGAATGCCCCCGGAAGTACTTGTTTCGCACGGAAACGTCAAATAAGCCGCTGTTTCTCATATTATTTCAGCCGCAAGATGGCAGTATATCAATTACGAAAAGCGTTTCGTATAAATGACGTTAAATTAAACTAGTTCTAGTTAGAAGTTTAGTAAGCAACAGGTGCAAAGTATGTGTATATTTGTCTTACTGCCATTTACGGGGAACTGTGAACAATAGCAATATAATTGTGTTTGACTTGGCTGATGATAATACATCAGGCCAGATACATATGTATATGTGTGCGTGTTTTTATACAGCCCTAGAAAAAATATATTCTCAAAAATCTGCATTTTTAAATCCTGATGTATTCATAGTTCTGCAGGCAGAAGTCTATGCTAAGCAGCAGGTTGCTTCCAGGTTAAAAATTTCTAAGACAGCAGTACACATAAATAATGTGAAGCAGAAGACACCAGGAACGACCAGAAACAGCCGGGTAAAAGGCGGAAGCGACTTTCTAATGCCAGAGATGACCGTCAAATTATCTGACAGAGCCTCATGAAACAGAAGATGACATCAAATGACCTTTAAAAGGGAAACATTAAGTGCAGGTGTGAAGTGCATTGCTAGGACAGGTCATATCAGGCTCCTAGAAGCAGGACTGAAGTCCCACAAAGGAAGGAAGAAGACCTTCATTAATGAGAAACAGGAAAGAACCAGGCTGCAGTTTGCAAAACAAAAGTATTATTCACAGATGGACACCCATCTTAATTTTTTCAATGGCTGTATAGACACACACACACACACACATATGCAACTTGTTGCATGCGTATAAACAATTTTTGGTGACAATGTACTTGAGGGGCACATATAATATAATATTAATTACCCACCAATCAAGTCTTAGTTACATACTGTACTGATCTCATGTTAATTCATCATTAATAAATTGTGATGCATGTTTTATCTCAAGCAGTTACTATATTTGTTACTACATCTGTCAATTCTGTAAACCTTTGTGAACAACCGAAGGAAGAAGTGATGAATAACAAGTGAAATGCTGATCTCATATTTGTTCATCGTTAATCATAATGCATCTTTTACCTCAAGTAGCAACTATATTTGTTCAAGATTTGTACTTTAGTTGTAACTAAATTTTTATAAGTATTTGGGCTCTTTCAAGTGAAGTGGCGTTTCCGTTTTTGAGCACTTCGGTGCCAGGATCCGCCGCTGGCTGCAGCTGAACGGCAATGCTTCTGCCTGCTCTGTGGCTAACGACTTGCTTCGTGCATATTCTGTGTTTGGCATTGCCAAGGCACACAGGAGAAAACATCCATTTCCACATTGTGAACATTGTAAATTGCAAGGTAGCCTACGTGAATATTTCCTGCTGGAGATTTATCAAGTGCAGAGCCCACAGGCACAGCTCCACTCCTTGGTTTGGGACGAGGTTCTTCGACGTGCACATTCATATTAAAGAAATGGATGAATGAGTAAATTCAGATTTTCTTTTAAAGAATACACAGCAGGCCAATTTGTTGCGTTAGTCCAGAAACACCAATATATTTCCATACTTATCTAGACTTCAAACACTAAACACCAAAAATCAAACTCCGTACATTTCCATAGTGCATAGGAACCCTGTACTATACATAGCATTTCATTCTTGTTTCTGAGATGAAAAAGTAGTGGGGAACTTTGCACTTATGAAAACAGAAATATTTCTGGATTTCTATTACCTGCTTAGAAATTCTGAGAACCCTTATTTTTGTACACATTTTTTCCCCACTATGAATCTGTTTTACATAAAATGTTCTTAATAAAAGTACATCAGGAAAAAATAGCTGGCTCTGTCAGTCTCATATCAAATATCCACTCTCCAGTATAGAAAATAAATGAAAGCTATATATTTTAATATTTAATTTCATAATTTAAATTATACACTGTATAATTATGTTTACAGATAAATATAATATACAACAGCAATTATAATTTACAAAAATACATCATTGTCAATCCCAGCATCTCAAATCTTCATTGTAAAAATCCACATGAAAATGCTGTTATTACTATAAAAACCCTGTATTGATTGCAAATCACACCAGCATCAAATAAACACAATTATTCATTCAGACAACCTCCATAATCACTTACCCGGTGCATGGTGATTATTTAAAAATGCATTACTGGATTGTAAATATAGTGAAATGTGTCTGAGCTATAAGACAGACGGCACGATAACTTGAATAACAAAGTGGTCAATTAAAAATCACCGTGATAGAGGATGCAAGGAAAAAAAATAAATCAGGCAAATCACACGACATATTTTTATACCACAGACTCATAAGTGATACGACACTTAAATCAGGAAACAACAATCCTGACATTCGAATGATCGGGAACAGGGGCAGTAGAAAAGGGTGTTCCGGGAAACTCTATTAACATAAGCGAGTGCTGGAGTTCATTCAAGAGGGCAAAAAAACTAAAGTAGACTGGGGTAGCAGTGCAACGCGACACAAAGAATGGCAAAGTGAGTGAAAGGGTCTTTCATTCTCACTGGGCTGCTCTTTTCTCACCACACAGATTTAAATTATGTTTAACGTTCAGTGTGTGGCAGAAAACGCAGCCTGAATTTCTGGTTCCCCCCCCCCCCACTACAGAAACAGTGGGATCTCATCACTAAATGACATTACACATGTCGCCGTTTGCTCGCTGCTGTATGACAAAGCCAAGGTCATTGTCCTATCATTCCTAACAGCCATGATTTATTGTCCTGAGCTGATTAGTTTCCATTTCCACATTCTTTCATAACTATCCGTTGTGCTGGATATACCGGAGAAACTGCAAAAACTGCAAAAACATTAAACGATACCTTCCGTTTGAACAATAAGTTGAAGTTCTTACTTTGTATTTGCATATGGGCTTTGTTGGAAAGCCAAACATAATGTATTGTAATTTCAATATAAAATCTGGTTAAAAAACAACTAGCGACATATGCTCACTGCAGCGTGAGGCAGACTTTGACCTCCAAACAGCTAAAGGCTAAAAAAAAAAAAAAACTCCCCGTGCTGGTTTGGACAAGAAATTTTGCATAGCTTCAAAAACAAAAACATCGTCAAAAAAAAAAAAAAAAAAATACTTTCATAAGGCACGGCCAGTCCTTTGTGTATCAAAAAGTCCGACAAGTTAAAGCAAATGCAGAGACTGCGGTTAGTCGCAATCAATCATTATCTGCCCCCTCAGGAGGCAAGAATATGAGAGAGTCATGGAAATCGTGCCCGTATGGCCGCAGCCTGTACACGCCAAACATCATGACGTGCATCTGCTCAGGCGTCATGCCGTTGAAGGTGATGGCCAGATCAGGGCAGCAGCTGTGCAACACCTCCGCTGGATCCTTCAATATGCTGTCCGTGATGAGCGTCCCCACGCTCTTACTGTTGAAGAGCCCCTTGCCCAGTTCGTCCTCCCCGTTCTCGGCGAAGACACCCGTGTACTTCAGGCACACGGCCAGCTCCTTCTCGTTGGAGCGCTTCCACAGCGAGTGGCCGCTCAGGGGGCACTTACTCGCATCCTGAAAGGAGAGCATCAGGCGCCTCAGTGCCTCGAAGCTCAGCACGATGCCGCTGCTATAGTCCACATACTCCAGGTCGCCCGACTTCAGCACGTTGCCGATGTAGAATGGCTCCCCGGGGTCCTTGTCCAGCACGAGGTACTTCAGGTTCTCAATGATGGCGAAAGTGGTGGGTTGAGTCAAGAAGAACCAGCGCTGGTGGCCTGCATTATGGTAGGCGTGCGTCAGGGCCTTGCGCATCCTCACCCACTCGTCTTGTTCCTGCAGATCTACCGCCTCCAGGGCCTTGGATGACTCTGAGGTATAGAAGACCGCCCTGTCACAGTGCTTGCTCCACGTTTGTTTCGTTGCGGCCCAGCTACTGAGGATCTTGGGCTGCACCATGATGATGCAATACACCTGTACACTGTGGCTCATCTGCAGCTTCACAGAGTCCGGCATCTGGATCAGCGCCGCCTTGCCGGAGGCCTTGATGTGATGGTGAAAATGGTCCCTTATAGCAGATGGCTGCGGCGGCTGCCCGAGGTCAGCGAAGTAGGAGAACGTCAGGCAGAAGAGGCTGCCAAGCAGCACTCCTTTAAAGAAGGAACTGAACTCGGACAGCATTTCAAACACCTACCAAAAATACAACAAAGTCAATGAGAAGGATCCTTTGTTCTAGGGCATGGGAATTACAGCTTGCGATCCCAGATAAAGCCATTAATTTGTACTGAAATTAATTATCATTCATTTAAAACAGATGCAATCCCTTATTCAAATAATATGATTTGAACCCTGCAGGTCCCTCGATCAATCGCTTAATAAATTAACTGATTACGCTCTGAGGTGAGCTAAAAGGCAGTTGCGATGGGTTGGCGCCTCATCCTGGGTTATTCCTTGCCTTGCGCCTATAGCCCACGGGACAGGGTCCGGACCTCCGCGATCCTGAATACGTTAAGTGGTTACTGAAAATGGATGGATGGATGGATGGTTGAAAGGACAGCGATGGCATACATTTTAAAGGCTCGTTAAAAAGCCAAATGACCCGGAGAAAAAGGAATACAAATCTCCGACTTTAAGGTAGGTGCGGCAAAGCGTAAGGCAGCTAGGATGCAGGTAACCGTGAAAGGGGTCCAGTTTCAACAAACCTTGATAGTTTAGGTGTTAACGTTGTTTGGGATCTAGGAATGACTGATCATTTTGTTTAAACTGAATAGGGAAATAATAAACTACAATTTTTGGAAACAAATATTTACAAAACCCTACCTGTATATGTACGTTTGGGTTAACACGAATGAATTTTGCGGGATAACCATATACCCGGAACTTGGGAACTCGAACGCCTTTTAACTCAACCAATTCAGACATCGAATGGGTCGGGCGAGAAAAATCTAACTGCAGCCCTACAAAACAAGATAGACCCGCTAAAACCTGTACGGATGGAGACGAGTCTCCCTTCCAAACAACAACCCCCTCGCCCCTCCACCCCTCCTCCTCTCCACCAGCCACTTCCAGTATGTCATCAGCTCAGCTCAATTCAGGTGAAGTGCTCAGAAATTGTAATTTCGTGATTATTGCTTTTAAATTTGTCCTTTTTCATGCGTGTATTAGTTTTATATTGATTGTCAGTGCTTTTATCGTTAGGTAGATAGGTTTAAATAGGCAGTGTTTTGGGGGTCCGGAACGGATTAAGTCGATTTACATTATTTCTTATGGGGGGATTCGACTTGGACCTCGACCTAATCGCAACCCGACCAGCCTTCTGGATCGAATTAAGTTCGTGTTCCATGGTACCACTGTGTAAGAAATTAAAATATCAAACTTTTGCTCATGCACAGACAGAGATTACGTTACGTTTTAAAAGCTGAGCGATTCTTGATTGACATTTACCGCAATGATGCCACGTACGTATGACATTACATCTTATACTGTATAGCCTCGCACACCGACATCTATAATGTCTTATGAAGTAATATTCCCCCTCCCCACGTAAAAGTTGTTTGCCGTAAAAGCTATTATAGTTGACGATCTGTAATTAAACAGCTTTAAGTTAACTAAAATGTTTAATTTTTCATAAACAAAACTTCTCTATCCTCGGAGTCGTAGATTTTAAGAACATTTCTATTTACAAGGTAACAAACTCCCACCCCCCAAATCTCTTTTCACGTCTTACAGGAAACAGAAAATTACTTTCTGACTCCCCAGTTTGCGAGAATGATGTATGGAAACTTTAGAGGAGTAAGCTAAATGAACAAGACAGAACTCCTTAGCGCGCATAAAATCCGAAATACGTGCAGAAAAACTATTTAACCGTAACGTTTACAGTGTTACGTACCTAATATTCTGACGGTCATGAGATACATGCAGCAGTTCCTCTATTTCTGCGCTCGTTGTATACAAGCTACTTTATGTAAGGCTAAAACAGGCATTTGAAATTTTTCCCTTGTTAAAGACACTTCTGAAAATATTGTTCCGCTGCACTAAATGAAATAGATGACTTAAAACTGAAGTCTCCCGTTTTAAGATAGATGTAATACAAAGTTCTCGCTACTTACCCCGGTGCGCGAGCAAAACTCCTACCTGTGCCTTTAAGTGCGTGAGACGCCTTCAGCCGACTCACGCCTAAATACGTCAAACTTCCGGCAGCTTTACGTCATAACATGCGTCTGTCGGTCTTTGCAATGCTCATAGTATAATGCTGCGTTATGAATGACAATCTTTTTATTGGTTTTAAAGCTGAACTTCAACATATACACAGCCCTGATACAGTCTTCTCAATCACTGTTCAATTATTCAAATACTTTCTGCACATTATCTGCAAGGCCTGAATGCTGAACGAAAAATATTAATGAAAAGAGTGGAAAACTTGTATGACAAAGCTGTTAAACAGGAAATGTAAAAAAATACACACTTTTCATTCATTTCATTGTCCTGTTTGGATTAAGGAAAACTTCATTGCTTCTGCTGTTTCTGCAGGAATACTGTTTGTTAACAGGTTCATTTGCTTTGTCCAGGGTGGTAAAGTTAGGACATTGACCAAACCAAATTAAGGTTTGATTTGTTAGTCTTTGTATGGAAAACTTGCAGGGCTATCAACTTTGGTCAGCCAGCTGGCGTGAGATTCCAGACAAGTCTGTACACGAATTTACACCTATGTGTTATTACCATGTAAACAGTACAGTAGTCTAATGATGAACAAACAGAACACCAGTATTTCCTTCAGTAGTTCCTGAATGGTTCTTAAAGTGGTTTCTGTCAGGGTCAGCCCCTGTTGTCCCACTCTGTGTCCCTTCCCCGTTTGGCCAGCAGGCGCTGCTGGTCATCCCATTCTTTGTGTTAGTCTTTGTTTTCCCCTGCTACTTGTTTGGTCACATGACCAAACATGTTGTGCATGTGGTTGCCTGTGATCCTTGTCCCATGTTTGAATCTTACCTCCTCTTTTTGTATTTTGCTCCCTAGTGTTTCATTTGAGTTTTTCTAGTTCTTGTGTCTGATTTTATATTTGGTTTTGTTCCT
>JAODKE010000040.1:6439625-6464346 GCA_026779605.1 Mormyrus hasselquistii | reverse complement strand
GAGCGGAATGGGTGTGGTAGGGGGGCCCAACCTCATATTTTGTCATAGGGCCCAAAATTGCTAGCGGCGCCCCTGGTATTACTACCAAAATACTGCTTTCATTGATTGTCTTTACATCTACTTACTGTTTTGTTGATTAATTCCTATTATACAGCATTAATTATTTCAAGTTTTTAATTATAGCTTATATTTTAATGTATTTTGACATTTTCATTTTGTTTTGTTCTTATTTTGTTTATTGCATTACGATTTGTTTGTTTGTTTTTGTTGGTCTTTTGTTTTTCATTATTAGATCTGATCCCTTCTTTCTGCGTTTTTTTTGCCATGTACCTTAGTTGTGTATTTTATACAGCTTCTCTATCTTTCTTATTTTACCCCCATACAGTATGTAAAGCACTTTGAGCTGCGTCTCGTATGTGAAAAGTGATATATAACAAAAGATTATTATTATGATTACTGCCTAAAACCTGTTATTTGGACCTTGTGGTGATATTTTTCTGGTCAAAGTCAAAAAACTAAAAATGCCAAAAGTCTTGTGGTTTGGTTACTTATGGTTAAGATTAGGGCTGGGTGGGGGTTAAAGTTGCTGGCATTAGGGTTTTGGCCGTAGAAGTGAATGGAGAGCCCCCACAAACATATATATCCATAATATGTGTGTATGCATCCTGTGACAGATAGGCATTCTGCCAAGGGCGGTTTCCTGTCTCCTGGAGGCTGAATGGAACATAAAATATTGTTTCTGCATTATGAAATGCGTCCTGGTGAGACTGTCAGGATATGGGACACCTTGGACGGGATCGTAGTCAGTCACGGGATGCAAAAACAAAATCACACATTCTTTGGGGAACATAAAGGCACCGATTCACCTAACAGGATGTTTCCGGACTATGAGGAGGAGCTGGAATGCCAGCAAGCAGTGCATGGAAACACCACACCCATAGGACTGAGGTCAAATTAAAACCCACAGCTCTGGAGGCCTGAGGCTACACTTTGAGCCATGCTAGACACATCAAAATGGAATACGTTTCGATAATTAATTATTATTATTATAAAGGGTAAAAGTCTATAGAATTGTGATAAATGTTACCACAACATGCTGACCACCAAATATTTCATTAATCTATTTTTGGAAATTCCTTTGGAAATTCTCGTAGTCACAAAATTAGCGTTGTATTTAACATGTTCACGTTCTTGATGTATTAAAAGAATTAAAATAATTTATTATTATATAACTGAGTAAATGGTCGTCCTCACTAGAAGGCGCTGTTTTTATGCAATACCCTTACACGCTGTCTACGCCTCATGCCAAAGATCGCTGTTTTGCGAAGACCCTTGACTCGTAATTATGTGGCGAGGTCGCTCATATGCTTGACAGCTTGTGAAAGACTCGGCGGTGTCTTTTTCCCCCAGTATCTCCTTTATAGGAGTTAATGAAACGGCGGACCTCGGCAGAGGGTCCCAATGTCAGGTTACGGCAGAAACACCAAACCCGGAAGTGCGAGTTTTAGTTACCGGTCTTGTTTCACGGCAGATTGTCTTTAGTTTGAGTGAGGCGGTTACTACGGCTAGCATGCTAGCAGGCTAACTGCCTAATACCGGGCCCAGGGCGGTGCTGTGTGTCTGCGCTGAGAAAAACACGCCGCTAAACAATGTTAGACAAAGCCAAACTGGGCTCCGCTTGACAAGTAAAATATCTATGGGTCTTTATTTTAATTTTCACGAGTGACTTGATTGCGCCGTCCTTCAGGCAAAGAGCCGCACCGAGGTGTCCGCGTCCACATCGCCCGAAATTCCACACCGCGGCTCCCTTAGTAGCTAACGAGCACTCGGTACTGTGTTGGAAAGGTAGGTTACCAAAAAAATCTTCTTTTTTTCGCTAGTAAGCTTACTAGTTAGCTAGTAAGGACGCCGTCTAATTAAGTTGTTCTGCTCGCATTTAAACTTTTGATTGACGGGCAGCGTTATTGGGACGAGCCCTCAGCCCTGGGGGCAGTAACTAGTTTCCGAAGGGCAGTTCGCGTTTTAGCTCGCTAACTAACTAGTATGTCAGCTGTAGCCAAATAGTGGCTATAATTCAGGTTTGTCATATTTAAACCCTCGCACTAGTCAGTTGGCTTAGATGTCATTGTCGACATCGCAGTTGCAGGCTAACTTGTCTGATTTTAACAGGGTAGCCTTTCCGCCACATCGCTTTCTGTGAACTCGGAGAGGTACTAATGTTCACCATATAATGCAGCCAAAGTTTGGTAACAAACAAAAAAAATTGTGTACATTTTAATCTGGCCTTGGTTACATTTTCGTACGAAGTTGCACCGTTTTGCTCTGTACTGCAGTATTTATTCACATATACATAATTTCATGCCCTTTTAAAAGACATTAATATGGAAAGACTGCAACTTAACTAGCTGCCAGCAATTTCTTGGGTGACCACGTAAAAGCTGAACAAAAGGAATATTAATATGTGTGTATTGCTGTGGAGTAAGCATATAAAGTTCATGCTTAGCTCTGTTTACAAATACATTTTCATTTCAATACAGTATAATCAGTACAATATAATGGTGTTGCTTTGGATGGCTGCATATGCGCTGTGTATCTCCATACTGTCATCTGCAAGAAAAGTAACAACCAGGGGTCCGTTTGTGGCTTTTAACATTGCTTTGCTGACTCAGTACTCTCCTGTCTAAAACCTTGCTAAAAATCCACCCGTGCATGCATGCATGCATCCATGCATCTACTGCTTGGCATCACTGAGTTTGGAGGGGGCTGCAGTCTAAGGAGGGATAACCAGACCTCTCTCCTGAGCCAACTCGTACAGCTCCACCTTGGGAATTCCAGGGTGTTCATTAGCTAGCCAAGAGATGATCTCTGCAGTGTGTTCTGGGTCTGTCCCGGGCCTCCTCCTGGTTGGACATGCCTGAAACACCATGGAGAATTCAGAAGGCATCCTAGATAGATGCCTGAACCACCTCAACCGGCTCCAGGATACCCATGGTCATGGAAAACCTGAAAAAGTTTTGGAATTTTTGGATAGAGAGGAAAAGTTTCGGAAACTAGACTTGTTCTTTTTTTTTTTCCCCCGCTTCATCCCGCAACGCGCTAACAGAAATGAACGAGTGGAAGTCACTCATTAACTACCTTATACAAATACTGTTCTATCTACTTTAATTTTACAAACTTGTGGGTTTAGGAAAATTTTCTTATGTTACTGGAAGAGTTTTGGAAAAGTCAGGGAAATGTATTCTGCCTGTGGGTCCTTTCGATGTGGACTAGCGGCAGATCTACTTTGAGCCCCTTCCAATTGTCTGAGCTCCTCATCCTATCTCTGTGCCCAGACACCCTGCGAAGGAAACTAATTTCTGCCTCTGTTTCCTGTGATCTCATTCTTTCGGTCACTATTCAAAGTTTTTGATGGTAGGTAAGAGTTGGAATGTAGATTGACGGGTAAATCGAAAGCTTTGCCTTCTGGCTCAGCTTTGTTCGCCATGATGGAATGGTACAATGTCTACATTATTAGTGATGATGCACCGATCTGTCTGTCAACCTCCTGCTCTCTTATTCCCTCAGTCCTGAACAAGAACACAGATACTTAAATTCTTGCTAAATAATGATATATTAATTCAGTTTACCCCAGGGTTTCTTAATTCCTTGGGAACCAAAAGACAGTCCACATTTTAGGAAGGAGCAAACACAGGTTCCCAAATACTGGGTTGGGAAACACTGTTGTAACTACCATTAAAGCTACAGTTGTGTGATTATTGGTTGTGCCATCATGCTCATACATAATTTTAGAACTGAACCCTTTTTGATTAGTGTATTGCTCGATGTGAAAAATAGCTAATTAGTTTTACGCTTTCTTCCCGGTTCACTGACCAACCGAACGGTGTTTGTGCTTATTCTGAATGGTGTAGTACTGGAGTTAGACTGATATTTTTTATTTTTTTTTTTCCCTCCCTTAAGCCTAGCCAGAGTCTAGGCTTACTCTGCCATGTCTGAGTTTGGTTTACAGTAGTGTTTTTGCCCAATGCATTGACCAGTTCTCCTGGGCCGGTTGTGGCTTTGTGGCCAACATATGGAAAATTGAATCAATCCGGCCTTTTCTCTGTTGTAGTGATTTGCTGAACTGGTGCTGAAACTGAAATGGAGGCTCCATTTCAAAATCAGGTGGAGGCAATAACCCTCTGCTTAAATGCCCTGACTGTTAAGTGCATTTCTGCTATTAATTAATAATGCTCTTACTGTAAAGAATTTTCCCTTTTAAACGTTGATTTGAGCCCTATTAAGTTTGAATGTCATCCGAGATGCGTGGTCGATTACTTGGAGCACCTGTTCAGGTGGGAAAAAAAAATAGAATTTCCGTTGACTGAACTGTGCCTTGAAGCTTGGTGATTTATTCTGAAGCTTGGTGATTTATTCTGAAGCTTGGTGTAGCGCCGGGGAAAAATAACATGCCAATGAAACATTCTGGTGACCGATATCTAAAGACATAGCTAAACATTTCGCTGACTGAGGAATGTGAAGCTCAAAGCTTTGGGGATTGTTGTTCTTAAAAAAGATGAGCTCTGTTCAGTTGTTGGTCATGCCGGCTCAGGTAGGATCCACTGGTTTGCTGACAGTGAATCTCACTGAACTACTCTCACTTGATCAGTGGTTTTTGCTCCAAGTTTATTAGTTTGTAGGGATTCACCGTGGTCAGAAACAAAACGGGACATCCTTATTCTTGTTTAATATAGGCCAGGTAGAATTTCGGATCAGTGGTTAAGTTTTCACCATATGGTAGTGTTTTAAATGAAGGAAAATACAGTAATTATATCCACCTCCGCTCTGTGTGAGTGGCGCTTGCATGCTTTCCCCTCTGTTGGGCAGGATGGCTCTGAATACTCTAGTTTCCGCCCACAGTCTAAAGACATGCAGTTGGGCTGACTGGTGTCTCCAAATTGCTCATAGTGTTTGTGTGAGACCGTATGCATGCGACCTGTGATGGTTTGGCATCCCATCCAGGCTGCACTCCATTCTTGTGCCCAGTGCTGCTCAGGATAGGCCCTGCAGTGAGATCCAGAAAAATAAGGCTAGTTGAAATGGTCTTTTTACATTGCCCATAATGTGTGCGTCTTGTGGTTAGCCGGCATCCTGTCCAGTGTGTTCTCATGCTTCCTAGGATAGGCTGAGGGCTAACCGTGTATTGGGTGAGAGGTTATGGAAAGAGAAAACAATAAGCCTTAAAATAACTTTAATAGTATTATATACGTTGTCCTCACTGTACAGTTTAATAACTCTTGTGGTATAGAATCAGCTGCTGTTTAACGTTGATGTTGTATTGCTGTTTGGCTGCCTCATTAGTCTTGCATTCCGCTGACTCATTACAGGACTTAATGTCCTTGTCTGGAATGACTTGACTTGGAAGGGTTACACCGTGGAGCTGGCTTGAGGTCATTCATGGGTGGCAGTGCCCTGAAACGGCGGCCAGCTGTCCCGAGGAGATTGTTGGATCGGCAGTTTCCTGCTCCGTGCTACGTCACTTTGAGTGTCTGACTGGTAGTTGATGTACCTTCTCACTCTCAGATATGCTGCAGCATTCTTATTGGCCCATATTTTGCTCTCTGATAAACTAATAAATTGCGGTGAACAAGCCCTAGGAGTGTTTTATGGTTTAGTAGCTCATTAATTTCTACCTGTTCCCCTCCCCCTCCATGTGAAATTACTAGCAAACTAGTTAATAGTGTTTTTTTTGTTTTGCTAGCAAAAAATCTTGACCTGTGTTTCCTCTTGGTATATGACATTAAAGTCATACAAGGTCACTCCCCCTAACACCTGTTAATATTTTTCGATTTACCTTTTGTTAAAAGGAAAAAGAGCCGTTCCTGCTACAACTGTTTCCTTGTCCGGTCATTATTGCCTGCAGCCGAAATGTGATATGTGGTCCCTACCCAAGTGCCCTTCTGTCATGAACAGATCCAGACAGATATTTAAAAGGAGCAGACGTGGGTTTGCTAGTTTTCTAATAAAAAAAAAAGCAGGAATTGCTTGTTGTACAGAAACACCAAAGTAACAGAAATAAGCAGAGCAATAAACTTCGTAATAATACACATGCAAAAGTTTTAAGCAGGGGATGTTTGTGCTGATTATCAGGACAATCTAGTGTATATGAGGTGAGTCACAAATAGTTTGTTTGCATATGGAAATGTAGTGCAGGATCAAAGGACTCATGTTAAACATCATCCTTCCTCTTTGTGTTTTAATCAGCTCCAGTACTTCAGTATATAAATCTGAGACCTATGCTTGTGGTTCTGCTTTAACTTATTTTCAATGTCTGATAACTCTGAGATAACGTTAAAATTGATTGGCAGTCGGGGCAGCGTGCACCGCGGAAGTCAGCGAATCGATTGAATGAGAGCTTTCTCTTTGTGGCCGGCGGAGATGGGTAATTCCAGACATCTCCTCAAGAGTATTATAAATATTTAACGAAGCTGGTGCTTTGGTCAGAGTGTCAGCTATCATTCTGGTCGGAATTGGTTCCCTTTCGCAACTACGCAGTGAGCATCCTATCCCTCGCTGTCACTTCTTTTCTTTCTTCAGCCTATTTTTTCCCCCTACCAGTAGACCTGGGTGACTTATATTTTATTGCCTGCAGAGGCTTGTTTAATGTGTAATCGTTGCGCTTCCTTGTGGTAAAAACAGGACTTCGCTATCCTTGTGTGATGAGCAGTGACCCTCTTTTGTCGGCGCTCCCCCAGTGAACGTCTCTCTCCTGTCTCACCTCCTTCCTGCAGGCCCCCGTTCAGGCGCAGGTACGTGGCGAGCGCGGAGCTGGACTGCGATGAGCTTGGCACACTTTTTTCCGTGCAGCTGAAGGGGGCCAGGCAACAGTGTGAGTTTTCTTACTTTTACCGGGAAACTCAACTCTTAAGACATAGTTACCTTAAAGTACGTCAATTTTGATAATTGATGAGTAAGTAGGTTTTGTCACAAAAATGTTACAGCCATAAATATTTGTAAAAATTAAATATTTGTTATGGGAATGTACATTTGCCCTGTCTTGGGTACACCCTCACAATATTTCCCTAAGGTGGGAAAATACATAACTTGTATTGGATCAGTGATTGCTATCTTACAACTGGTTCTGTCCCCCCCCCAATTCAGTTTTCTATGTCAGGTAGCCACTGAGGAAAGGATGGATCCTCTGACCTCAGCCCTCCAGAAAGGGCCTTTGCCCCCCGTACCGCTGAGGACTGCCAGCAAACTCCTCAGCACAGAAGCCCCCCACACCAAGACTGTCGATGGGCTGCATGCGGCCGAGGACAATAACACAGCAGGAATCAGGTTTTCCTCAGGTGTGCAGAGGGCCAGGATTTGTATGGGTTGCACTTGTTCAGCCAGTGAAGTCTCGCTGCATCGTTTAATGTTCTTTAAATAGATGGCCCAGGACTTACCCTCGCTGTTCTCGGCTTTGAAGACCATTTCAACGACGGGGTGAAGGTGGAGGAGACCAGAAACCAGCAGAACCGTAGCGCTGCTCCTCGGGAACCCCCTCCGCTCCCTCCGCCGCCCCCCGGCAAAGGCTCCTGCGATCCCCCCTCCGCAGGAGCCGGGGGACTCCTCAAAGACCGGCCGCCGGCGACGCAGGGCAGGAATGGTGCCCTCGCCGGCAAGGAGTAAGCGCATCGGTGCAGATCGCAACGTGGAAGAGGAAGGGCTGTGATGGTGCATGGTTTAGTTTGTTGTGCTTTCGTTTCATACGCTATTTTTGGGGTCAGACGAATACATTTATTGACACGCGCAAGCAATTCTTAGGTTTTATTCGGGCGTGTCGACAGACACATTGCCTTTTGTGGTTTGCAACTGTTCCTAATTGCGTTTGTGTTTGCAGTTTTAATAATAATTTCAAAACATTCAGATTTTTGTCCTGTACCAAAATTGCACTGAACTGCGAACCAAAAACCAAAGTTTATTATAATAAATAATAATGAGTTTCAGTGTTTGATGAATAGTAACGTGAGGGAAGTAATGAGCTGCACTGATGTGGAAAATTCTCTCCCTTCCAGTCAGAGGCCGCCAAACTGGAACTACAGCCCTACCTCCAACACCGTGCGGCAGGCCATGTTCTCCAACCAGGCCGTGCAGAGGGAGGGCCTCATTAAGCACCTCCTCACGAAGAAGGAGAATGACTATGTCGACATACAGAACTTCCGGTGGGCTCTGCTAAGCTTCACTTACGTCCTGTTTTGGGTGGAGATATTAATTAACGAATTAACTATTAATAACTCATTGGGGAATGCAGCTTATAAATTGTCAGGGAATGCTTAAACTGTAGCCATTAATTCATAGTAATGGGAATCTAAACTTAAGTCAGGAAAATACAAGGGGTCGTTGCATGATTTTTAAAGTTCCGCTTTGGCTACAAGGGCGTTAGTAGCATTCAGGGCATTTTGCAGTTGATTTGCGGCTCAATGGCGAGTTTGTGTGCCTGAGCCGCGAGTGATGTGCCACACAGATTCTTCGTGGGGACGTGGAATGTGAACGGCCAGTCCCCGGACAGCGGCCTGGAGCCGTGGCTGGGCTGCGATGCCGAGCCGCCAGACGTGTATGCTGTGGGGTCAGTATCGGGGGCAGTCGGTGGAGGATGACCGCCTGGGAAAAGCGGCTAAACAGTAAACAGGCAAATTTTATAAGAAAGGAGAAAAAAAAAAAGTCATTTCCTAGTTCTGAATCTTTCTGCAACCTACTTAATTGTCAGTCTTATGGGGAAACAGACTCAACATCTGTGCATTCTTATTGTAATTCTTAACATTAATGGCATAACGCAAGCTGTAATTTCAGTTCACATAAGGCACCGCATTAAGGGTTACAGCAAACCTGCCAAACTACGACTGCTGACTAGCATTTCAGTGTACTAGCGTCCCGCTCCTGTAGCCATTTCCGCTCTCACAACTTCCCGGTTCCTCCTCCCCGTCAGTTTCCAGGAGCTCGACTTGAGCACAGAAGCCTTCTTCTACCTGGACTCGGCCCGAGAGCAGCAGTGGACTGAAGCCGTGGAGCGGAGCCTGCACCCCAAAGCCAAGTACAAGCAGGTGAGGGCCGTGGCTCGGCGGGGAAAGCTGCCAATCTACGCTTGGAGGTTGGGGACCCCATGTCAGTGCCAGTGTCTGTTGCGACATGTAGTGACTCCTGACGTGGTGATCTAAAGGTCCCATATTGTTGAAACAGAAGATTAAGAGCTGCAGAAGACTAACAGCTGTTAATATACAGTCTGATTGAAAAGCAACACTTCCAAGCATTTTGTGATTTTTTTTTTTTTTTTTTTTAAAGCAAATTTACATTTTCAGTTTCTGTGAAAAGGTTAGTAGCTCAGCTTCATCAGGATTTTATCACATCGTACTCATTTATCTCCCTTATTTCAGTTTAATTACTGTCTAAACTAAAACTCACGACACCGTTTGCCCTGTAGGTTCGTCTCGTCCGGCTAGTGGGCATGATGCTGCTGGTGTACGTCAAGAAGGAGCACAAGAACTACATCAGAGATGTGGCGGCCGAGACCGTGGGTACGGGAATCATGAGCAAGATGGTACGCGGGCCGGTTGCGGGACTGACCTCGGGAGTCGTGACCTCATTACCCGCATCGGGACTGACCTCGGGAGTCGTGACCTCATTACCTGCATCGGGTAGGTTCACCATCTAGACCTGTGGTGGATTTGTGATTCCAGGGTAACAAAGGAGGCGTGGCTGTGCGCTTCGTGTTCCACAACACCAGCTTCTGTTTCGTCAATTCCCACCTGGCGGCGCACGTTGAGGACTTCGAGCGACGCAATCAGGACTACAAGGACATCTGTGCGCGCATGAGCTTCCACCTGCCAGACTGCCCCCCACTCAGCATCGTCAAGCATGAGTACGTTACCCTTGCCCTCTTGCTCACCAGCGTGAACGCTTATGTCTGAGAAATGAAAGCTTATCATACCTCAGCCATGTCGCTGACGGCAATAATATCTTCTGGGCTGCTAATATTATTGCACGAAGAAGAAAAAAATGGTCAACAGTAGACTTGTTGTAAGAGATGTTTGTGTTTAACTTTTCCAGCGTAGTATTCTGGCTAGGAGACCTGAACTACCGTCTGTGTATATACGACGCGTCTGAAGTCAAGAACCATATCTCCCAGAAAGAACTGAAGAAGCTTCAGGAATTTGACCAGGTGAGAAGTTTGGTAGGGACACCTTATTCACCATTCAACAGACCCTTCAGCAGGCCAGGAACCTGAACGATGTTGAACAGTTTGTAGGGCTGCGCTTTTCATTGGTCATGGGGTAGGGATTGGGTTAGGCTCTACACTGGCTCAAAGAAGAGAACACACTCATTTCTGAGAGATGGACCAGAATGTCTCGGACAAGCACCTGACCATGGTTGCTCTGAAGTAGAATATCTCACGCTGGTTCCTGCGTCTTGTGGGAATGAGAGGCACGTTACCCAGGTCACTTGACTCCCCCAGTTTCTGAATCGAAGCATTCTCTACATGACAACTTTGTGTCAGCAGAGAAATTAAGAAGTTATACCTACAGGGATGGATTTTGAAGCATAGCTCTGTCTTTGTTTATCTGACATTCTAAGCTGAACATCCAGAGGCAGACTCGGAGAGCGTTCACCGATTTCATGGAGGGAGAGATCAGTTTCAAACCAACCTACAAATATGACCCTAAAACAGATCGATGGGACTCAAGGTAACCTCTTCAGCTTCTCTGTCTGTCTGAATCTGCCCCTTTCTCCATTGCCTTTGCCACACAGTAGTGTTCAGCATTCATGGACTAATTTCTGCTGCGTCACCTGGTTGAGTGGAGTCTTTCTAAACGACTTGCGTCTTTCGTTTTGTATGGCTGAATGCTTGTAAGATAGGATAGGCTTTAGTATGTCCAAGTATCCTTCTATATATGGGTATGATGTAGCTTATTTAAGTATTCCACTGTCCGTCCATCATCCATCTTCATTATGCACTTATTCAAGCAGGATATATAGCTGTCCCAGACCTTTGTACCAAGTACAAAATGCATCTGACGATCTTTAAACTGTTAGTCTAGCATGTTAAAATGGCCATGATAAACAGTAAGAAAATGAACAGGTTGAGGCTGGACTCGTCTTTCTAAATGCACTCCCCGTCATCAGTCCTACATTCTTTAAATACAGTCTGTGTTTTTCCTGCTCCTAGCGGAAAGTGCCGGGTCCCAGCCTGGTGCGACCGCATCCTATGGAGGGGTAGCAGCGTGAAGCAGCTGCACTACCGCAGCCACATGGAACTGCAGACCAGTGACCACAAGCCCGTCAGCTCACTCTTCAGCGTAGGGGTGAGCCTGCTGACCGCTAACTGCTAATGGCTAACTGCTAATGGCTAGCTGCTAACTGCTAATGGCTAGCTGCTAACTGCTAATGGCTAGCTGCTAACTGCTAATGGCTAACTCAAGTGGCATTTTATTGTCATTTCAACCATATACAGTAATACAGTACATAGTGAAACGAGACAGCGTTCCTCCAGGACCATAGTGCTACGTATAACGTTACATCAACACAGGACTACATAAAGTGCAAGTGTGCAAAAAGTGCATACATTGCAAGAGCAGAGTGACAAATGACAGTGCAATAGAAGAAATAGAAGAGATGACAGGCCAAGCATAAAGTGCAACTGTGCAATAGGTTGTGCAAAAAGTTATGGAGCTGGTTGACTGTTTAAGGTGTGTGTGCATCAGTCCGGTCTCTGATTGTTCAGAAGTCTGACGGGTTGGGGGAAGAAGCAGTTGCACAGTCTGGCACTGAGGGCCTGAATGCTCCGGTACCTCTCGCCAGAAGGCAGGAGGGTGAAGAGTGTGTGAGGGCTGCGTGGGGTCCTCCACAATGCTGCTAACTGCTAATGGCTTAATGCTGCTTACCTTGTCCAAGTTGATCATTTTTTTTTGGGCTAGAACAAATTAAATTGGATCCTGGGTGTTTTAAACTTTTTAAAACGGCATAATTCCAATTAGTATAACTAAAATAATCTATGGGGCACAGCAGCTAATTGTTACTGATTTTTGATATTAATTAATGGGGGGGTTAGCAAGTCTTGGCTAGTGACCTTATCTTGTTCTGTCATTAAACGTCATTCTATTGGTTTATGAAGTGTTCATAAATGTCATAATGAAGCTACATCCTCATTACAAACTTAAATATCAACATAATTAAAACAATATAAATCCTACTATGAAAGTAGCATTAAGTCTGCAAACCACACTCCATATTTCTCACCCTAGAGTGTCATTTTTTCAATGGAAATAGCTTTTCACACGCTGCCAAGTATTGCTGGCTTGCCTTTGCGCATGCCGGGAGGCGGCTGGGCCTCAGTCTCGTGTCTCCTCCTCAGTCTCAGAAATGTTTTTCTGTGATCAGTGGGGATGGGTGACCCTCGCCCTTTACGCTGTGCCCGTTTCATTCTCTTGGCAGTGGATGACACGTACCCTATGAGGTCATTGACCATAGGACTGTATAACTTTTGCTAAATTGCAAGATGCCATTTGTGTCCCGTCATCTCAGTCCCACCCAGCTTCTTTCCCTGGAACTTCATGGGCGGGGGTGTGTCTCATTACATGGATCCCATATAGATCCCTTTTGCACTGTGCTGTCTTGCCTCAGGCTTTGGTAAGATGATGAAACAGCACATTCACCTCTTTAAAATCCAATTCCAGAGTGATTATTCAGATCTACAGTGTCTCCTTTCCAAATCCTTAGTTGGCTTAGGCTACTACATCATGATGGGAGCTTAGTCTGTACTATAATTAATATTCCAGTTTCTTCCAGTGATAAAAGTTGTATTAAAAAAATTTGAATGCCTTTCAATGAGGAGTTTTTCAGCCCTGCTGTGCAACAGGGTCACATCGATATGGAGGCAAGTGACATGTTGTTGCTTTTGCCTTTCTTTGTGAGTGAGGTCCGACATTGATGCTCTGCATTCACGAAGTCACATCTTAGCCCAGCTGCATCTACTTTCTCTCTAACATTTTTTATTTTTTTGCCTTAATTGGGCCGGCACTGCGGCTCCGCTCCGGGAACGTTAACAGGACCTTGTCCGTTCTCTTGACCCGGTCCCGAGTGTGACCTGCACAGTCCTGTCTCCCAGGTGAAGGTGGTAAATGAGCAGCGCTACAAGAAGGTCTTCGAGGAAATTGTCCGTACAATGGACAAGATGGAGAATGACTTCCTGCCGTCATTATCACTGTCTCGGAGGGAGGTGAGTGGCATGTCCTCTCTGGCCATATGTTGGGCACTCGCGGAAGGACCTTGAATCATGCTGCTGTGATTCATAATCTGCTGGGTCACAAAAATAGGGCTTGGCTGCTCTGTGCCCTTTTACATTGGTTTGTCTTGTAGGATACCCCTAAAATACCATTTAACTGAACCACACTTGCTGGTTAGGCTTTTTCTAGGCAGAAGTTGCAGGTGATCTTAACAAATCAGGCACTCGGTGTCAGTTTGAGGTGCGACATGCTTTTCGATTCGCTTTGCTCTCTGTAGTTCGCCTTCGAGAATGTGAAGTTCAGGCAGCTTCAGCGCCAGCGCTTTGTGGTCACCAACGACGGGCAGGTCCCCTGCCACTTTATCTTCATCCCCAAACTCAACGACTCCCAGTACTGCAAAGCCTGGCTGCGGGCTGAGCCCTGCGATGGGTTTCTGGAGCCCTGTGAGTCTGGGATCTCTTAACTGATGCGTTTTGGTGGATGGTGCTAAATGTTTTTTTTTTTTTTTACTGGTATACCATCATAACCCGACATCGACCTCTTTGTAGACGAGAAGCTGGAGATCAACCTGGAGGTGTATGTCAGCAAGGACTCCGTCACCCTGCTCAATTCTGGAGAGGACACCATTGAGGACATTCTGGTGCTGCACTTGGATCGAGGCAAAGACTACTTCATCACCATTTCCGGGAACTACCTGCCCAGCTGCTTCGGGACCTCTCTGGAGGCACTGTGCCGCATGAAGAAGCCCATCCGTGAGATCCCTGTCAGCAAGCTCATCGACCTGGTGAGTGTTAAGGTTAGGGTTAGGAAGCCAAAGTAGACATTTGGGGGACGTCTCCAGACACAGATCGGCTTATTTCTTCTCGAACCATAGAAATATATGTAACCCCCTAGAAGACAATACTCAATATCTGCTGCTCTTAAGCAAACAATGACTAGGAGGCTGGGCCAATGTGCCATTTACCATTGTCTCTGTAGGCTAGAACTCTGAAATATTCTGCTGCCATGCTTTATGCTTTTGGCCCGCTGAAAGGAAGTGGGTCTGTTTTTAGGAAGCTGTGGTTAAGTTTTGGCTGACGCATCTTTCCTCTCTGACTTCCAACACACTTATTGATCTGAGGAGCTTTTTCCTGAGTTAAGCAGGAAGTCGGGCTGTGCTGAGTCTTGGCTGATCTTCGTCTGCCACGCCTTAAAGCACAACGGAGAACGTATTGCGAAACTGGTTTATTTTACTTGCGACATATCCAGAGCAGCTCACCAATGATGGCCTGTAAAGGCATTTTCAAAAACAGCATCAGAGCTCTGCTTCCCTTCCCCCACCTACATCTTTCTTCCTTGTGGTTCTTTTACTGTAATTTTGTGTCGGGGCTGAAGTTCTGCAGCTGACTTTCTCTGTGGTACTTGATTGTCAGTGACTTTTTCTTTTCTCTTTTTCCTTGATTTCTTTTCCCTTCCTTTTCCTGTCATGATCACTCTCTCTCACTGTTTGGCCTGCGTGGTGCTCAGGGAGAAGACAGCTTCTCAGAGAAGGTAAACAGTTTGGTGCAGTCTAGTAGCTCTGTGAATTTTCTATGAACATAAAGCCTTTCTGCGGAGCTGAAATGAAATGTGGTCGCACATTAGAATTTTCTAGACAGGGTGATGATGATCTTTGGAAATGGATTATTCATGTAAAAGTAAATCACCACCGCACCTCTCTCCTCCTTAAACCACAAATATTGATTTTAGGTCTATATATATTTGCTTTCGTGTAAGCAGGCCTGTCGTGAGCTAGACTCTTTATTTCTGCAATTCACTCTAGTTTTTGTAGTTTTAAAAAATATGAAATGTTTTTATTCCTCAGGTTTTGGATGGAAAATATCGTATTTTATATTTTAGTTTTTAAATACAAGAATGAAAACACTGTTTCTTAGAAGATAGGATTAACAGGTGCATTGAACGGCTTAGGAAATGAGGTCCGGAAGTGAGTGAGCCAGCCTGTTACATTAGCCCTGGCTAGCTGTTACAGTTTCCTTCTATCGGGTTTCTCCTGTGTCTGAGCGGTATTCCTCTAGGAGTTTATTTTTAGCCCATGCTGTGTTAGCACTCTACTTACGAAATCTGGCGGAATGAGATACTGTGGTTCTTCTCCATTGGGCGGTGGGGGGGGGTCCCTGTTTTTAACACTGCCTCTTTGTTCTGGCAGTAAAATCTTAACGTAAAATCTTTTATTTATTTATATAATATGCTGGAATATAGCATGCTTTGTAACTGTACATGGTTAGTTTGGGTCTGGTCTGCATATTCGTGATCATATCTGGAACTCTTTGATAAATAGGAGAGGATCAGGATGAACACCCTCCTGGTAGACCCTGATGGGACCGAGGATAGGCCCCTGAAGATCCCCAAGGAGGTCTGGCTGCTGGTGGACCACCTGTTCACCAAATCCTGCAACCAGGTGAGCTACACGGATGAGGCCGACCTTCCAACACAGAGAGTAGTTTTAAGTTCTTATCTTTGCTCATTGTGCCACCTGGTTCCAGGAGGACCTCTTCCAGACGCCTGGAATGCAAGGCGAGCTTCAGAATATTATCGACTGCCTGGACACCAGCATTCCTGAAACCATCCGTATCCTTTCCAGCCTGGACCTGCTTCCTGTTTGTCTTTGCTAGTGTAGACGCTTCTACAGATGACTGTGGGGACTTACAAAAGAAATGCCCATATCGCTTTATTTCTTAACCCTATTTTGAGATAACACAGCACTATTTAACGTAATACAGAACTATTCCTCTGTCTGTACACAAGAATCCCTGTCTCTAATAGTTTGACCCTTAGTCCATTACATCTGACAGAGAGCAAGAAAATGTTTGCTTTAATCCAACTGCATGTTCCTTTTTAAATGGGGTGTGTTTGTAGCATTTCAGGGCTTCATAATGGCCCGTCGTGACAGTATACATTATGTATTCATAAAGTGCTGTAGTCTTATGCAGAAAGATTACCACCTGGATACTGTGTATCTGAGCAGCACCTCCTTTTTTTTGTCATAGCTAAGCTCTGAAGCAAACTGCAGTGTATTTGGATGTTGGGTTTTTTGCAAGCATGCTGGGGCTTTTTAACTGTGAGTCTCTGAGCCTCGTCTCTCGCTCTGTCGGTCACCGCCGCGGCCCCTCTGTGGTGCGTTTGCCCCCTGACTAGCTGGCCTCAGCCGGCAGTAACCACTCTGTGGCCGAGGCCCTGCTGATCTTCTTGGAGGCCCTGCCGGAGCCCGTGGTCTGCTACGAGCTCTACCAGCGCTGCCTGGAATGCTCTCTCGACATCCGTCTCTGCAAACAGGTGCGTGGACCCCTTGTCCACCTCCCCCATGCTTTTCTAATGGAAGATCTCTCATATCTTTTGTGAGGTGCACCACAGGTTGGCCTTTCATCCTATTTTGTGAAGTTCAGTGGCAGTTTTCAAACACAGCAGCCACTCTCTGTGTCATTAAAGCTCTAAGTGATTGTAGTTTTACTTTGGAAGCATTCAGTGCTCAGCACTGCTGACGGATCTGATGGTCCTGTGCCCCTCACAGCTGATCTCACAGCTGCCTCGCGCGCACCGCAACATGTTCCGGTACCTCATGGCCTTCCTGCGGGAGCTACTCCGCTGCTCCCGTAGCAACAACCTCACAGCCAGCCTCGTAGGTCAGTGCTCTTCCTGATGGCTTTGTGCATATATTCGGGAGTGTCATTGACTCTGACCCTCCTTGTCCGTCTTCAGCAACGCTGTTCGCCAGCCTCCTTTTACGGCCCCCGCCCAACTTCGTGGGCAGGCAGACATCGCAGGACCGCCAGAAAGCCATCAACTTCATCCTGGTCTTCCTCCTGGGTGGCGATGAGGAGTGAGGGCTTCTTTGGCGGGGCTCTGAGGCCCCTCCCACGTCTCCACCGGCCAGGACTCTCTTCACTACACGGAGGGTCAGATGTCCTGCTGTCTGGCTCTTCTGGTACTTACAACAAGGCTCTACGAAGCATTCGCATCTCATGGATTTTCTGTGCCAAAAGAAAAACTATATTTGGCCTGGATGTGCGAATGTGCCCTTCATCACTGATGATGTTTGATGACATCATTATTATCATTATTATTATTATTATTATGATAGCGATTTGTTAAGCACTAGTGATAAATGACACTAATGACTATATGGCACCGGTAAGCATTGAAACCTTGTCAGGCATTTTTATACTCATCTAACGCATAAACTCTCAGAATTCCTCATGTATGGATATCAATGTTGAATCACATTGAACTGCTTGCTGAGGTCCATTTGAGGTGAACCAGACAATCCTCTCTCTTTGGATCATCAGTCATGTAATGAGTGAAGATCATCAGCGGATGCTGGGATTCTCCCTGCCGTTACAACGTCTCATCGAAGAGAAGGGAGAAGTATTTCATTCCTATCTGTAGCATCTTTGTTGCTCCAGTTTGCCATTTCGACTTAGGAATTTTTAAGAAGCCAGTTTTAAGGGTATATTTATTTTGATTTGCTTCGTGCGTGTTGGTGTAACACGTACCCCTTCATGTTTTGTATTTTCGGGAAGTGTAGCGGTCGCGTGTTCGCGCATTCAACAGTTTAGCTCTGTGTGTCGCATCTCTGTGTGAATCCTAAAATCACCACGGCGACCCTTCACCACAATGGCCGTCGAGTGTGTCCGTGTGGCCCTGGCTTTGGCCCCGCTGCTCGTCACAGCTCATGAGATGCGAAGAACGGGAAGTTGCCATTTATCCACCACGATTCGATTACTTATCTACGATTTGTTGAAGTGACTTTGATCGTAAACCTCACTTCGTGTCTGCCTTCTACATTTCAGAAACCAATCACGTGCACTACAGTCTTGGTGCCGCATGGGGCTGATGTCTTACCCTTCATGGGGAAGTCTACTGTTGTCTCCTAGCTAAAGGTGCACGAATGGCATTCTCCCTTCTGTGTGTATTTGTATGTAGGATCATGTATTATGCGTACTAAGCTCTTTGTTCAAAATGCATTCTCAAGTATTTGCTTTTCAAGTATGACGTCAGAATAGATGAATATGATTATTGTGCAGACTGGGTGTTGGCGCTGAAGTATGACCTGCCGCAAACGTTAATGACAGCTGCATGGCCGTCGCTATAGGTGTCATGCTCAGCTTTCAGATGCAGAGAGGGCTACAACCTTGCAAAAGTTCTTGTCCGTGTAAAGCGGTCAGGGTTGGAATGTCCCCACAAAACACTATCAGCGACTCCCGTCCACTCCTCAGAAGCGCTTATGCAATACCTTACCCTGTCGCCATGGCAGCACTCTCCTCACCACAGTATCTAAATGCGAGGTGGGGCTGTCCCCCGTTCCGAATGCTACGCGAGTCTAAGACGACGGGCCGATTTTGTATCCTGGCACGTGGTGGACCACGCTGCCGTCATCCACTGCTTGTAATCCATAACCTCCGGCGCTCGCTGTCTGCCAAATCAGATTGCCAAACGGTGACTTGTGGTGAAAAGAGTGGTTTGCTAACAGCCACTGCCCGTCTCTTCCGGCTGCAGATGTGGACCCGGAGACCTACTTCTATTCAGTCTTTTTCGCAACACTACTCTGATCTGTGGATGAGATCAAAATTGTCCACATTCCCAGAGACGTTCAATATATTGTGTTTCGGTAATCCTGGCTATTCAGGGTTAATCCCTTCCATGATTAAGCAAACATCGTGACGTGTCCTGCTGGCTGACAGGACCAGTGTTGGGTACGGCCTACGTTTATGAATCTTTTGGATTGTCACAAATATCCTTAAGCAGGCTGGGAATAATTGTTAAATCAGTTACTACACTGAGATTGACTTTGAATCTGCCACTCACTTTTTTAGGGCTTTTTTGGACCTATTCTATCCTAGGATTCACTCTTATGGTACGTCTGTGGATGTTCTAAATGCACACCTATTCAAATATTTGTCCCAGTTTTGGTAACTTTAATTTATTAAATAGAAATAAAGTTTTGTTGCTTTTGCCGAGTTGTTTTTTCTGTTTACTACCTAACTCACAAGTGAAGTTTCTTCAGGGAAACACAGAAGGAAATTGATTCCATTCCTCTTCCAGGAGACAGAGGGCACATGCATGTACTATGGGTATTGTAGAGACCGTGTCACCCAATTCCTCGGTGCAGAACAGTGGTCTCCACACTTGGAAAATAACCTGGGGTGCTACAAAGTACACAGTATATCTGACAGCCGGAACTTTCTGTGGACCTTGGAGGTAGTGTCAATGCACAGAGCTCAAAAAGGTTTTTTTTTTTTTTTTTTTTTTTAAAAAATATAAATTGCAGTGCATTGAAAGTTCCTGTGACCTCTATCATAGTCAGGAGTGAGGGATATTCAAACAGAGGGAAGTCCAGGATTTGTGGAGAGATCTGTACAGTGATTAGCAATTTGTCAGAAACATAAATGGGTGACACCGACCAAGTCCAGATGTGTAATACAGGTAGAAGGTTACCCAAGAAGACTCGCAGCAATAATTGCTGTTAGAGCAGTGTGAAAGGGTCTGAATACTTAGGAAAATTAGTCATTTCACTTTGTATTTTTAATACATTTATTGAAATATATATTTTTAAGAATGTTTCAGTCTTTTGGATGGTGAGCTGAACCAGTATAATTCCTTATAAAATGAGCCTACAAGATAAAATGTGGAAGAATTTGAGGTATCTGAATCCTTTCTAAACACACAGTATATTCATATCTCTTTAAATCGAGTAAGCAGATTATTAATATGTGTGATATTGATTTTCTTTTTTTCCCCATTTTGTAACAGAATGGCAAAATTGGAGATTAAGCAACTAGTTTTTCTTTCTGTTCTCTATTCTTTACCCTGGCATTATTTATGCTGGTGTTTGGAAAGCTTAACGAGTATTCATGTTCAGGAGTTGGACATTAGTACATAAATATTTTGCTGTTTTGATTTCCTTGCTTTACAAGGCACCCAAAGACAGCCTCACCTACATGGAGAATGCTTACATAAATGGCCTATGATGGGCAAAGATTAGTGTGTGTCTCAGGCTTAGAATAAGTGACCGGTCAATGGCATGCAAAATTAAGTCCTCTGTTGGGCAGTCTCATCGCTTAGAGCTAAATGAGGTTGTGCTTCTCTGTCTTTGGACATTTAGTAGCTAGCCTTAGCATCATTTGTCCATGATGCACTTTGTCTCAGCTTTGTGTGAAATCCCTGCGGGCTGATGCCTGTCCCATAGTTGGCTCTGTCAGCAGTCCATGAGACATCCCTCAGCTACATGCGAGATTGCTGCTTCCCTGCTACATAAACGCCCATCCCACCCCAAACACCGTTTTCCATGCGGTCAGCTTGTCCTCCACCTACGGCCATGCTGAGGGTGTCTTCCTATCGCCGTCTCTTTGAGGAAGAGCAGTGGACTGGGGCCGGTGGGATCAGCCGGCGCTGTGCAGAACAGTACCGCTCGTCTGCAAGGTCGGTGTCCGCTTTCCCCGTGTCCCTCTCGTCTTTGTCTGTGTGTCTTGTGATTAAGGACGTGACCCTTCATTTGGCAAAAAATCAGGCAATAAAAACATACACTGGACAATAATTGATTTTAACCTAACCAAGTGAGGAATGTAAAAAATGCCCTTAAGTGATTTTTTTTGTCTTGTTACATTAACTTTGAGGAACTAAGATTTTCCAGGAGGGTTAGTTGCAAAGGGAAAACAAAGTCAATACACTGGAATGTACTTGATATATACTGTGCAAGAAGGATATATTTGTCTAAGGAGTTTATGCCAGAATTTGAGCAGTGCATGACTCTTGTTGACATGGAAGACACGTAAGTAACTGAGAAGGGACGGTCTGCATGATTGCTGAGAAACTGATGGATGGAAACATGGATCTGTCTCTGTGTTTTTGAGCAATTAAATTTAAGAATAGTCTGAGCTGACGAGGCAAAATGTTTTTCTGTTTTTTTTTTTTGCAAGCCGCATTTTCATGTTCCGAGTTCCTCGTATCAGCTCACTGACACTCTCTGTGGTCTGGCAGGGCCTTAGATGGCCCCTGGGGGGAGCCGGACTTTGAAGAGGCACGCACGCAGAACAAAGATGCCGTGTCTCGATTTGTGCAGGAACGTGGCGTTATCGCTGCACTCAATGACCGGCTGGCTGTTCTTGTTGAAATGGTGAGCTTACCATTCATTACTTACATCGCTGTTGGCCAAGCCTCGCAGAATATCATACAATATTTCCCTCACTTAGAGTTGTAGGTAGTGAAGCTCCTACAGTAATTACGTTTGCAATGTAGCAGTACGTCGCTAGCTGCTGATGTAGAGATCTTCTGCGAGGAGAGTGTGACTGTGGTCACTGCATTTCTAGGTGAGGTGTCTGGAGGAGGAGAACAAGTCCCTAGAGTGTGAGATTCTAGAACTAGAGGCGAAGCAGAGCGGGGAGGGGACAGTTGACCACAGAGGACTTCCTGACTACAGCTTGGAGGCCGTGGTGGAGAAGCTGAGACGAGAGAAGGTAGTGGATGAAAAAAATGCTGCTTTGCTCAAAGTATACAAAGACACAGGAGAATCCCCATCCTTTGATAACCATCGGGCTTGTAAGTCTTGTTGAAATATTCCATCGCAACAGTTAGCTTGGGTGAGCAGGAATTTGAAGACCTATGGTACTGCAGTTCCCTAACTGACGTACAGGTGGCACTGCCACACAGTTGATACACTTTTCACCACTGCTATGCTGACAGAACTTGGACCACTTGCCAGTTTCCAGTCCTGTTTTACATGAAGGAGATTTTCTTGCGGTGGGAAAAAAAAATCTAGTGGCGTAAGGGGGACAGGATTAGCACCATATGTTTACTGCATTCTCATAGGACTAATGGATTGTGATATTGATCAAGGTGTGGTGTGAAGATGGAGTGTGAGAAGCTCTCTGCTGACCTCTGCCTGGTCTTCCCTGCAGGGGGAGACTCTGTGTGATGTCACTGAGCTGAAACGAGAGCTAGAGCATTTGCAAGTGCAGCATGCAGAAGTGGCAGCTCAAAGGTCCTTCATCCATAAAGCCAGGGAGGATGTCGCTTTGGTAATGTGGTTCCACCTCATATTTTCTTTTTGTTGGCTCCCTTCAGATTGCTTCCTGTTATGGTTCAGACATAAAACCCAATTTTTTCTACTTTACACAATGTGCTTTTAAGTTTAATGCAAAACCCATTATTTCCATTGAAGTATCTGAAATAGTTTTGCTAACAAATATCCAAACCAAAAGAATTACTGAACTAAATACATGCAAGCACGCCTCAGGTTGCAGGGACATGCTCTATCCACCAGATGTCATTGTTAGTCAAGCGCTGGACTGTTGCTGCTAGCTAACAGAAGCCTGCTCCCTCACATAGTTGACTTTGCAGAAGTGTAAATTTGGGAAATTGTGAAGGTGCTAGAAGGGGAGGACATTTTGCACATATGAAAATACTGGCCATCATTTATGGATTAATTTCTGATGTATTTGTATGTAATTTAAATTTGAAATATATGGTATTTTACCACAGTTGTTTCCTGGTGAGTTTCACTCATTGCTGGCCCAGTGGCTGTTATCAGTACGTTACTTTTTATTGCAGACCTCATGTGAAGCTGTTCAAGTGCCCTCCATCAAAGGTGGCTGGAGTGGCTGAAGCTGTTAAGGACATTGGTGTTCAGGGTGATGGTCAAGATGACATCCAGGGTGGTGTTCAGGCTGATGGTCAGGGTGACATCCAGGGTGGAGTTCAGGGTAATGTTCAGGGTGGGGATTGGGATGAGGTTCAGGGTGATACTCAGGGTGGTGTTCGGGGTGACGTTCAGGGTGGTGTTCAGGCTGATGGTCAGGGTGACATCCAAGGTGGAGTTCAGGGTAATGTTCAGAATGGGGATTGGGATGAGGTTCAGGGTGATACTCAGGGTGGTGTTCGGGTTTACGTTCAGGTTGGTGTTCGGGGTGACGTTCAGGGTGGTGTTCAGTGCTTGGTATCATGACTGCTTCACAATGAGCCCACGGCAGCTCAGAGATATGGGAGGCAGGTGCTGCAGGCTAGTGCTGCTGTCCAGGAGCCTCCATCAAAACATCACAGCCTGAAGCGTGATTCTAAAGCTTCTACACAACACTCAACAAACCCACCTCCCCCATTTACTGGTTGGTGTTTTTTTGCAGATAACATAGACTGCATGCCTGTTACATGCATGAGGGGCCCATATGTTTGACTACTAAGCGGAACCTGTAAGCTTTGTAGACTCTCTAATACAATCAAATGCAAATTCAAGTCTAGGGTTATTAGAGTCATCATTAATTTGTCAAATTACTTACAAGACTGGGTGAGCTAACCATACCCTGCTGTTAAAAGGATTGCGGTTTGCGATATTAGCAGTGACCCTGTTAACCTTTCTTCTTCATTGCCGTGGCTACCGGAGAATGGCCAGGGTGTCGTGGGCTGTGCTCCCTGCCTGCTTTTGATGGATCCCATTCTGCCCCCTGCAGGATGTGGACGCGGTGACCGCGGAGTGCCTGGCCCTCAGGGATCAGCTGAACATCTTTGAGCAGCAGCTTGCCACCATGCAGGAAGCACATGAGGTGGTGAGAATCTTCGGGGGGTTGGGCCTTTGTCTCCAGTCCGCTGAGCTTAAACGAAGGCCTGCTTGTCCCAGCAGTAAGTGGAAGAGCCAGGATGTATCGCAGGACTTGAGGTGCGGTGACCCTAGCTGCCACCCCATTTAGGACCAGCGATGATGTGCTAGGTATTGTTACAAGGCTGTGCGGGAGATGGCAGGGGTCACTGGCTGGGGACAACTCACGGAAAAGCCAGATGGTGCAGATTTCCTGGGCAATGGAATCGGCTGACAATCCTTACTACTGCGTGCCCTCGCCTGTTCCCTTTCCCCCACTTCTAACAGTCCTCACTACCGTGTCCCCTCACCTAGTCCTTTTCCCCTACTTCTGACAGTCCTCACTACTACACCCCTTGCATGTTCCTTTTCCTTTGCTTTTGACAGTCCTTACTACCGCGTCCGCTTACCTGTTCCCTTTCCCTCGCTTTTGACAGACCTAACTACCGTGTCCCCTTACCTGTTCCCTTTCCCTCGCTTTTGACAGTCCTCACTACCGCGTCCCCTTGCCTGTTCCCTTTCCCCCTGCTTCTGACAGTCCTCATTACCGCGTGCCCTCGCCTGTTCCCTTCCCCCACTTCTGACGGGCCTTACTACCGCGTCCCCTTGCCTGTTCCTTTTCCCCTGCTTCTGATGGTCCTCATTACCGCGTGCCCTCGCCTGTTCCCTTTCCCTCGCTTCTGACAGTCCTCACTACCGCGTGCCCTTGCTTGTTCCTTTTCCCCTGCTTCTGACAGTCCTCACTACCGCGTCTCCTCGCCTATTCCCTTTCCCTCGCTTTTGACGGTCCTCACTACCGCGTCCCCTTGCTTGTTCCTTTTCCCCTGCTTCTGACAGTCCTCACTACCGCGTCTCCTCGCCTATTCCCTTTCCCTCGCTT
>JAODKE010000040.1:6429297-6439525 GCA_026779605.1 Mormyrus hasselquistii | reverse complement strand
TTGACAGTCCTTACTACTGCGTCCCCTTACCTGTTCCCTTTCCTCTTTTGACAGTCCTCACTACCGCGTCCCCTTGCTTGTTCCCTTTTCCCCTGCTTCTGACAGTCCTCGTTACAGCGTCCCCTTACCTGATCCCTTTTCCCACTTCATCACTTTATGACTCTACACTCTTGCTGCTTGTGACTCTCCCGACTTTCTTCCTTTTGCATCCACTTCACTGACAGACATGCTTGTATCAGATCGGTGGGCCGAGTGTACCAACACAATGGGAGGGCATCGGAAATAGCTGTAGTACCGCTTGTGCCCAACTTTTCTTCCAAGCCTGACCGCACTGCGATTAGCGGACTCCCGTTCAGATATGGCCTTTAACCTCGGGCTGTCAAAGCATATCGAAGCAAAATAAAAACGGCCGTCTGCTTTGCTAGGTCACCTCCTGTTATCACTGATAATATATATTTTAGATGCCTCATACTTGTATAATACCTTTCATGGTCTCCAGAAGTCATAAAATTGATAAGTGATTTATGTTTTATTTGTAACAAACCATCTGCTCATTTATGTTTCTTTATGAATGAAAACCTGAAAACAAACATGTTATGTCTCCCAATTTTGCATCTTCCCCCAGACTGTTGAGAACCTGGTAGAGCCTGGAGAAAACATTGTTGCGCTCGCCCTGGAGTTCCCCAGGCCTGATGTTACCCCTGCCATCCAGGAGATCAAGGAGTACTACGAAGAGCTTGCAGAGAGCCTGCAGGTATCCTGCTGGTCTCTGGTACCATTCAGTCATTTTTGAGCTCGATTAGTGTACTACAAGGTGCGGTGGTTTCAAACACATTTGATTGTAAGTAGGATTGGATTGTAATCATGATAACAGGCCAGACTCGGCACACCTGCACGGCCAGCAGCATTTCATATGAGTGATTATTCCAGAAGTCTGCGATGGGACAAAGGCGAGCTGAGCCGCACTTGACCTCCATCTCACCTTCTGTACTGGTGCATGAGGGGAATGTTGGAGAGCTCATGGTTACCAGCCGAAAGCTTCCCGTCCCAATTTTGCATGTTTTGTGCCTCCAGTATGAACTGAAATTGGCAGCACCCTCTGCAATGCTGGCAGAGAGGGAGGTAGCCGCCGTCTCTGCCAGAGCGCTTGATGCTGGCAAAGTGGCTGATGTCACTGAGGCGATGGACACCGGAGAGCTGAGGAGGCAGGTGAGTGATTCGCCTCCCCTAAATCAGCAAACAGCTGCTCTCTCGATTTTGACGCTCCTCTATCTGTCTTTCCATTAATTCACTTCCTGGCTTTAATTGGGCTGCCCCATAGCCTTCTTCGCTGGCATGGTTATTGAAAATGACTGGTTCCGTCAGCCAGAAACATTATCGTGGGGATGCTAGTGGTGGCACGTTTAAATATTTAGTAGCCAATTAGAGCAACGAAGCGGCTGATTTCTTGGCGACCGGATTGTTTATGTTGAGACATTTAGCCTGCTGTTTCGATGCAATCCTGTTTCTAGAGCAGGAATTACACGTTCCTCTGTTTTGTTGTTACTGCCAATGAACACCACATGCTTGGAGCTGCAGTTTAATAAATGTAATGCATTTCAGAGAAAAATCTTCCTGAACTGAAAAATAAACCAATAATGAATCCTCAGTAGTCACTTGTCTTCTCCACGGTTCTGCGTGGACCAGACGGTTGGAGGTCATTGAAGCTCACGAGCATTAAAGAGGCGGCAAAAGGCACTCGTTATAAATCAGTGATTTCGCTGTCATCCTGTCAGAGCGAAAGAGCCCTGCTGGTGCGTGTCCACAAGCTATACCAGGTGCATTTTTGCGTCTCATTATCCTGGATACCTCTCTAAAGCACTCCCACCCCCCACACCCACACACACAATTCTGAATTCTGACAGCAGTCTGTTCGATGCAGAAAGCATTTAGCGGGAAGTTCTGGTTACCTTCCAGCCAAGGACTGGGAAACAATTGGGATTGTCATTGATCCGTTAAGAAAGTGTTCATGGATCTCACCTGAATAGGAGTCACATTCCGGAAATATCATCAGTCTGAGACTGGTAATTGTTTAAGTTGCTTGATTACTGTAATTATTCACAACAGGGACTGTATTTAGCAGAGCTGACTGAAACCTGCCCCCTTTCTGTTGTGGCTGAAGTGCATTGCGCCCAGTTGTTAAAAATCCTTTGTGGTTAAACTGCATTAGTACATGAGTAAATAATATCAGAAACATTCCTTTTGAGTTCTTTGAGGTTTCTCCCGTCTGCATTTTAATCCGCTGCATTTGCTGCGTGCTGCGCTGCTATGTACGATTGCCCATGGCATGTTCTATCCCAACGTCTTCGCATGTACTCAGGTTGAAACCTTGCGGAGGGAGCTGGCCCAGCTGGAGCAGTGTGGCGGTCAGATAGAGGGCGAGATCGAGCAGAGAGGGGAGGCCCATCTGCAGGAGATTGAAGAGCTAGAGGTGAGGAGGTGGCCTGGCCACATCTTAGTAACGATGCAGGTGGTAGGGCAGCCCCATCAGCAGCGACGGCCCTAGCTGTTTCATTCGGATTTAATGTCACGTTGGCTCCGTTGCCAGAAAAAGCATCAGCTGCCTGCGCTTGTTCCCTAGTGCTATGCTGCAGACCTGAAGGCCATTCAGGAGGACCTGGAGACTGAGATGAGGGAGCACTGTGGGTGCTATGATGAGCTGCTCAATGAGAAAATGGCCCTGGATATCGAAATCTGCGCCTATAGGTAAATCATACCACAGGCTAGTGCTCACACTAAGAGAGAGGGTGTGTAAAATTTAAACCTGTATTCTTAAAAGAACCTGAAGGGATTATCTATTCTAAGAGGACTTAGGTAAGTCTTTTAACGTGTTCCTGTTCCATGAACAAACCACCAAACATTGTGCCTCTTGGTTCATGAGCAGCGTTAAGATTCTTCCTACAAATGTCTGCTAAGTGAGGCTTGGCAAGGAACGTCAGAGAGATTGGCGGGAAGCCCAAGACAGGAAGTATGATGTCATGACGGGGACTCTTAATTCACGCAACAGGAAGCGGGTGGAGGAAGCATGACCTGCACTTGCCAACCTGGGCTGAACCGGGTCAGATTCATTCAGGAGCCAAACAGCACATGTGTCATGTCTTCTAATGTTGGTGCATTTTATCAACCTCATCTGGTCTTTTCCTGGACTTACACACGTCTGCGATTCCTGGCCACCTCAGGAATGCCGTAAGCTCCCCCAGGGACACCACAAAGCTGTTTTAGGAAGTGCCGGCAATAGAGAGGCTAATAGGAGGTGTAGCAAGGGAAATGCTCTGCGGCTTATTCTTTTTGGTGAAGCTCCAACATTTTCCAGCTTTTAAATTTCTGAGGAGTTACTCAACCAACATCAAAATCTTGGAAATCGGAAATCAGGATGACTTTCATTTTTTAATACGCCTTTGTGTCTTACAGTAATGAGACCCAAATGGTTTGTTGAGCCCTGCTCTCTGAGGCCTGGAAGTTGGGAAAGCAAGCATGAGTTTTTGATGACTGCAAATCATTTTACCAAAGATTTGAATCCTCCCTTAAAGCTGCAGGGAGTGGAGGGTACGATATCTAAGATTATGTAAACCAAGGGAGTAAATCTACATGAGCACACTTACTTAAAGATACTAATGGTGGGGGGGTGGGGGAGGGGGGGCGCGACACAGTGGTGCAGTGTTATGTAACTGCAGTGTTCAAGTCTTCACCAGGGTGTGGGGTTTGCAGGTTCTCCCTGCTTGTTCAACCCATCCTGGGTTGTTCCCTGCCTTACCCACACAGCATCCAGGATAGGCTCTGGACCCTCCATGACCCTGAATAGGATAAGTGGTTCCCGAAGATGGATGGATGGATAGATACCAATAGTAGTCCTTCAGTATTTCCACAAAGACATCCATTGATTAGGTAACAAAACAGCATTACTGCAGAAAGCAAATGTTTCTTAGGAGAAATAAAATTGAATCCTGAAGAGAACCTTGGAGGAGAGGATATCTTTCTGTTACTCTCTAAAGTACTCAGTGTTGAAAAGGGCTCTTTCATCATGGGATGGTGATGATTGCAGCCTTGTTGACGGGCCCCACTGAAAAACTAATACATAGGCAGTGTTGCTGTAACTACAGCCATGCGCAGAGTCGGTCCTGCTGTGTTCCGTCCTCGGTCTTACTGCTACCTAAGATTGTGACTCAGAGTAGGTGGACACTATTAGAGGAATTATCTTATTAAGCCGTATCCATTGCTGACAGAAGTGTATAGTTAAGTTCAGCCATATGATCTCCAGCAACAAACACTGACATCAGAATGGCTAGTCATGCAGAAAAGGTTAGTGACCTTCAACGTGGCGCCATCACAGGATGTGATCTTTCAACAAGTCACTTCACCAAATTTCTGCCCTGCGAGAGCTGCCCGGTTCAGCAAGTAAAGTGATAGTGAAATGAAAACACCTGGGATTTCAGCTGTGAAATGGTCAGTCATGCAAGCTCACAGAGAGGGACCTGATCACCCAACATCAACAGCCAGCCTGATCAGCAGCAAATCCCACCAGCAATGTTCCAGCATCTAATGTAAAGCCTTCCTAGAAGAGAAGAGGCTATTATAACAGAAATGGGCAGACCGACTTCATATTAATACCCCTGGTTTCATAAGGAGATGACAGACTTTTGTCCACATACTTTTGGCCAGATAGTGTATCATTTGAAGTCTCAGACGTTAATATTTAATGGGCCACTTGTAGGGGATATTCTGTACATTCTCATGTTTCCTCCTGTTATTCTTTGACTAAAGAATTCAATTACATCAAACACGATTTATGCAGATTGGCAAAACCACACCTTTATGTGATCATATTTGGTTCTAAATTGTCTTGGTTCTAAGTTTGTGATTGTGATGTTTTTGTTGCTTTTTAGGGGTTTAGTGCAGCAGGAAGAAGAGCGATTGTGTTACCTGTGACACCAAACGGAGATGGGATTTGCAGGCTGACAAAGAGGCACGTGCACGAGTGATTAATTAGCTTCTTAGAGAGGTTAACACTAACACACATACAAAGCCAATGCTTGTGTCATCATGATTGTGCAAAATCTGGCCGTTTTCTTTAGCTCGCTGGTCAGGGGCAGGTAAGACTTATCCAATAAGAATGATGGGTGTTGCTTGTCAGCAAAATGGGAGCGGGAAGCAGCATCCTTGGATTACAGCATGACTGGGGGCTGGTTAGGGAAGGTCACGACGTCCCTTCTCGAGTTTCCCTAACCCCCCACTCCTTACCACAATCACAGCCACAACCGCTGATATCCCTCCCCTGTGTTTCCATCCACCCCAATCTTCACAGACAGTGTGCTGCTGAGGCACTGAATGGCTGACTCTAGAGTGGCAGGCAAAATAAATGGCCCCCTTGTGCAAACACGGACTGATTACAGCCACTTAACCTCTGCTTCGTCCTGAAGTCGCCGGATATCATTCATGCTCAGATAAGATACCTTGAAGTCATGAATCAAGCAAGTGATGCTAATTACCTTGGTTTGTTTCATAGTCGGGCTTCTCTTAAGACGCCTAATGGCTTATCAAGTCATGCATATGATATTTCACTCTGTGTCTCTGTAAAGGGTTAATGAAACCCTAAAGCTCTTATTCAAACATAAATTTACTTATAATAAGCTTCTCAGTACAGGGCAGCATGACAATCACATTTTTAGCTGGAGTGTCAGTTTGAGTGGATTTTCATAGTTATTATTACTGTACTCCAGCTGCACAGTGGTACAAAACCCACCACGGCATTTGTGGCACAGTTTTCCACTGCATTTCCTATTGCGATGAAATTTAAATTCCTGTAAATCCTGTCAGGACAGCCAGAAAACGGAGTATGACTATCGTAAAAAACAAGACCTCGGACAAATCAAGATTACTTCACCTCAGGCCTCTCACAGATATTATGGTAATTAAACCCTGAATACGTGACCGACAGCATGAATGAATCCTCTACTACAAGCGGAGGCTCTGACTGAGCCCCTGACTGGCACACGAGCACTGAGGACAGGGGCAATACTGCACAAACTTCTGCTGGATTCTGCCGGTGCCCTTGGCAACGGTATCAGAGGACTGGAGAATGCTGAAGGGTCCGTTTGACGTCTTTATTGGTGGGCGGGAGAGGAGGCTGCTCCGTGTCTCAGGATGAAGATTCTTGGTTCTGTGCTCCTCTTCAGTAGATTTGACCCTCTGGGCTTGTCTCCAGACTCTCTGTGGACTGCCCCATTTTTGTGACCCCCCCACAGGACTGGACATGGGCAGTGGTGCTGGGAGGGGGAAGTAGAAGAGCTGGATATGTAATAAAACCTTGAGCGGGGGAGGGGTAATCATCGCAGGGTTATATCCAGCTTATGTTCCTTTTTGGGAGGGGGGGGGGGTTTGATTTAAGGCACTGCATTCCTCCAGACTCAGACCTTAGCATTTTATATAGAAGATAATTCAAATTTATTTCTTGTCTCACTTTAGCAGAGCTTAACAGCAGAGCTATTAACAGAGAATAAAGTTTATGGAAAAAATATAATGACTCGAACTCTATTTTAGGGGAATCATGAAGGAATCAGTGTCGGAGGATGTTCCACATGCTTTTTTTCAGTGAAATTGAAAGTGTTCCGATGGAAAACCCAATACCTCTTGCAACTGATCCTCTCATAATCGAATAATTCCCTGGCACCATGATAGACTGGGTATAGAATAAAGAGCTTAAATTTGCAGCTGTTGCTGTTCGTGGCTGCCTTGTGTTCCCTGTTTTCCTTTTCACAAAGACTCTGTCGTACAGTGCACCGCTAAATGCAGGACCAGATCACCTTCCCTTACGCCATCCCAGCCCAATCTTGGTTTGTTGTCAGGGCCGTAGTCGTGGGTCACTGGCCAGTGACTGGGCCGACCTTTAATCCCGCTGTCCTAGTCGTGCATGGGAGGCCGGTGCAGTCTAGTGACACGAGGGATTTCACCTTTCAGTCTGTTATCACAGCTGCAGTGCCTGCTAATTATTATATATCAAAGCACAAAAACACTCCCTTCAGGCACTAAATGCAGCATTCTCATTCACACAACAGAATCAAATAGTTGCTTTATGTTTATTATGCAGTAGATTCTCTGCATTTACATAACGGCACATATTGTGTATGTGCGGTATTTGTAATTTTCATGCTTTACACGTTTTACCTAGATTTTGAGGTAAACAGTCAGTGAGCTGTACAGTAAATTTCCATGTTAAATGAATGAACAGGATTTACTCTTTAAAAAGGGTTGTCACTGTGTGACTGGGAGGGTTTACGCAGATGTGGCTTATGTCCACGTCTGCTTTTTGGGGACTCTCTCGTAATGGTGACAATCAAAATAAGTTAATGACATTGCCTGAGGCCTTTGAGTAGTGCATCACATCCTTTGACAGCTTTCACTGTCTGACGGGTCCTTCAGTGCGATATCAACCAGATCCATAAAGTCAACACACAACCTCCTCTGGCCAATAACATTTGTCTAAGTATTTTGGGGTTTAAAGTAATTTTTCCTGAACACAGCAGCTGTGACCTGGGGATAGACCTGGTGTTTATATAGGGAAAAAAAATAGTGAGAAAAAAACGGAAAATCAGGGATGGAGAAAAAAAAACCTATGAAAACATACTTAATAGAGTGGCAATTGAAAAAGTGTTTCCTTCTCAAGTGGGGGGCTGCATAATAAATGGTGCCCTAGCAGGGTCAGAGAGCTGGGAAATGGACATGGGGGGGTCACGGTCTCCCCTCCTCCGTGGGAGGAAGCCCCCCCCAAAACGGCGGCAAACATTTCCCCGTACGGGGGGGGGGGGATGTTTTATTGAAGTGCTATGAATTAATTGTGAGAAAGGCCTGTATTATTAAGGCAAAGGAGGCTCTGGAAAGTACCAAGGAGGGGGGCTGGCCTTCTAGAACCACCTAGAGCTTGATATAAGGCAGAGCACCTTGCGTCGCCCTGACAAAACCAAGCTGCCGTGGTGCTATTTACGGCCAAACTGCACGCCTCTAATTCCCGTTTTTCATGCCTGTCGCCATTAGCCGTTTCCAGGGCCAATTAACACCTAGACAGGCACTCAGACTGCGGTCCAAATGTGTGCTGGCAATTAAGGGGAGGAAGCTGGCCACGGATGGCAGGAAGAACCGGTGCTGGCTAGCACGGTGGGGCGTGGCCACCAGCGCTTGCCGAGGCTCTCGTGGCATCAAGAATAAGATGGGCGACATCGCACTTTAGATTTCATGGCGATTTTTGGAGTGGTTTTGACGGACGGAATCCAATCGCCTGCTTGATTAGCACCAAGCCTGTTAATCCAGCAGATGGGCATCGCCCACAGAGGTGGCTAGGGGCCCTAGCTAACAAGGATGCCATTGAGTGATTTAAAAAGGTCCCATGGGGAAAACAAAGAGGGGGGCGGGCGTGTTCTCATTCATCGGTCCGCCTCTCCCATACCCTCACCCCAAAAGGCTGGCGCCAGCGGTTTGGCCGACGTCTCGGATGCAAGCTTCCCCGCGGCGCCCCCTTTCAGCGTGGAGGTGTCGCACGCAGATGGAACGCGGGCCTCATTAGCCACTAACCATTAAGAGGGGCTTTTACTCTTCGACCGCCAGGGTACATCAAAAAATATCGCCGCTTTTTCAAAAAACAAAAAACAAAAAAAAGAAAAGAAAAAAAAAAATCGGTCTTTCTGCACACTTTGATGTTAGGCACGTTGCAACTGCGGATTATAGACACAGATGCGCTCAACGGAAGAGATTAACTGCCATGGAAAAGCTGACTGAGGCTAAATTACGATGAAGTAGTTTTTGCAACACCTCTGTTGGTACAACTTACCATCAAGACCCAACCTGGGTGGCAGGAATTCACCCCATAGCCACGTAAAACACGGCAAAGAATATTGGCCAGCCGATCAAAGACAGTAGCTACTATTTATACATTTTTCAGACTGAGAAGACCAGCGATGTCTGAGATTCGGACCCAGGTTGGGACTAACCCAAGAGCTGGACCTAGCTCAAAAAGGTTTCCCTCTAAAAAGGATCCAATTGTACGACAAAACACAAACTGCTGCATTACACTGAACGTTCCAAACTGCCAAAAGTGTCTATGAACATACATTACGATCCTTAATGATCCTGAGTAAAACTAAAACAGTAAGTCCTTTCTCTAATCTTAGCGTTTGCAGTGCCCATCAAAAACAAACAAAAAAAAAGGATAACAAGATTAGCAAAACAAGAGCATACAATGACAGGAGAAGGGGTTTATTTTCTCCCTGCTGGGGTTTACATTTAGATCCCCCACACCCTCAGCCGGGTCTCCATCGTGGTTGCGGTGATGACAAAGCAGACGGACAGCCGAGGGGCTAAAACATCTCAGAATCTTCTGCGGCACCTCATGGTGATGGGCAGGAAGCTGATTACTGGCTAATTCCATTACCGGAATGACAGACAGGGAGACAGGGAGGTGGGGCCAGCAGCAGTTCAGTGTCAGGGTGGGATTCTGCAAGGAACAGGCAAACACCGCTGGAGGAAGACTTGACAGGCCTCAGGATCGATCTTGGAAAAATGGAATCAAAGGGAAAGCGGACGAGATCACAGTGAACGGGCTGAAGATGCCTTTAGCAGGCAAAACCAACTGGATGGCTAAACACCCCAGGCCCTTGGTGGCTTGGGCGCTGATGGCTGGCCTTCCTGACAATTTCCTCAGAATTGTGGGGCGGTTGTAGAAAGGCACTCTGGGCCAGTGGGGGCCAAGAAGCATGGGAGGGCGTATATTTTAAACACATTTCGTCAAGTTGAAATTGTCAAAAGACAGAACACCACCTGGCAAATCAAGTTTATCAGGTAAACAGATAAAAACGACAATTCAAGCACATTTTCAGCTTTTCAGGGGGTGAGCTTCTACGGTCCAGGTTATAACATGGTCTAAAGCGAACAGAGTGCCCTGGCATACACTGGGTCTGGTGGTGTCCCCTGTCACAAGCCATTTTTAATTTGTTTTGGGCTAAAAATGACAAAGCAGCCAAGGAGAAGGGAATAAAAAAATAATAAAGTGCACCCCCCCCCAAGGGAGGCTGTGTTGAGTGAATTCTTAGCCTATGTACAGCTGAACGGGTGCTAAAACTGTTTGTTTTTAGAGGATGCTGGGAAACGTTCAGACCTCTAGAGAATTCAGTGATGATTAATAACGGGGAACCCCCCCCCCCCC
>JAODKE010000040.1:6409520-6428100 GCA_026779605.1 Mormyrus hasselquistii | reverse complement strand
CTTGGAGTTTTATCTCTTCAACTCCATTGAAAATTAAAAAATATATTCATGTTTTCTATATATATATATATATATATATATATATATATATATATATATATATCTGTGTGTGTGTAAAATAATAAAACTGTTTCAACCTATATGACGGAGCCTGTCCCTTGTAGAAAGATGCCTCACATTTTCATAACTGGGAGAGTTACTTTGATGAAACAAAGATATGGAATTTTTCTGCTAATAAAGGTACTCAAATGAAATTTCTTTATTAGCAAAAAATATTGAGTATTTTTAGGTAATCTTAAGTGAGTAACATGCAAATGTAGAAAATTTCAATGCGTGCAAAAACTGTTGACTAGTAGTGTGTACACACACACACACAACTCAACTCAGCTCATCAGTCCATTGGCTAGTTAACAGACTGATTTGACAAGGAAATTCAAAAATAAAAAAAAAGTCTCTTTAGAGGTTAGTTATGGTTGCTAACTAAAAGACACATCGTACATGACAGCTTAAGGTCAAGTACTAATAATCTATCACAGTATGAGCTTTGGGACCCCGTAAATATTAACAAGGGTAGTATGAATAATGTTAACGCAGCATGTCATGACGTTGTGTGCTGACATTGCAGACGCCTAAACAATTTACCCTAAAGGCTTGTCGATCATTCTGGCTTTCAGCTTGGGTCTGTTCAGCATCAGCCATGACAGGATAGGCAGGTACAGAGGAATACCAGGTAACCGAAAGTCCATCTCTTAGGAACACCAAATTACATCTCGACTGGGAGGCGGACTTGAGAAAGCGGTCTATGTTCCATGTTTCCTGAATGAAAAACCAAACAAAAATACAGCTTCTTCAGAAGGAAACAAACCTTGCTGGGAAATGACTTTACCTGTTCAGTTTGTTTGCCAATCGCCTATGAAGTGACCGTTAAACGTCCGCTTAACGTCACTGTCAGCCGTGCTCCTTTACATCGGCCACCAGTAGTCCCAGCTTCATTTTGTCTGATGGCGATGTTGTCGATTCCGTGTTATTTTGCAGCTTGGTCTGCAGATAAAACCACGCTCGAACAAAACCACACATCTGCTGCGAATTTAAGGAACATTCCTGCAGTCGGCACTGTTTAATATTCAGGAGGCTGGGAATTAGCACTGGCATGGGGATGGGGGGACAAAGAGAAGCCTCTCTGTAGGACACAAAACAGTGCTGAAAATGGGGTTAAACTAGAGGAGAGCTTAGGAGGGCTGGTTTATCTGAGCCAATTTCCCAGTAAAATAAATTACTCACTTCTCCAGCCCTGTAGGTGAAAACATACAAAACACAGATCTGGACTTGTGCTAGGAAGGAAGTTTATGGGACGGCCTCCGTGAATCAAAATGCATTTAATCTTTGCAGCACATGGCCAAGAGCCATTAAATATGAATCACAGGGATACCGTGTTTGTATTACCATCTATGAAATACGTGCATGTGAGCTGATAATTAGCAACTAACATTCCGCAGGCTGCACCAACATTAATAAAATTAAGCAGAAATATTGTCACTCGCAAAAGAAATGCTGTGGTCAAATAAATAATAATAAAAGACAGTAAAGGGAAAAACAAAATATCCCCATACAGAGATCCCAGCAAAAAGCTTGACCGAACATATTGTTTTAACATGGTTCTAAATATAGCACCTTGTAGAGGGAGCTGAGTACTGTTTTGTACAGCTCTGCCCCCAATAAACTTGTCTCAGTGCTGTAGGGAGAGGGATAAACCCCCCCCCCCCCTTTTAAATCAGAATACACTGCAAAACCGCTATTAACATCAACGAAATATCAGGAGCACTGCTTACTGTTTTTGACTCCATAAGTGAATTGTAAGCAGGTATAAATCGGTCACCACTTGTGCTACTGGTGGAACTGGGTGCGACCAAAGCCTGGACTTCCGTCCACAGCCTCGGCCCCAGCTGCTCTGATGCAGGACTCATGCTTGCTGCGTTATGAGGGCATGAATCAATAGATGTTCAGCTGGAAGTACGATAATGGCAGTGAAGTTTGATAATGACCTGGCTGCTCCAGCAAGGAGACAAACTCGAGGAAAAGTAGTCATCAGTGAAACGGATACTTCTCCTCTTTGATTGTACTAACTGGATATAACCTAATGGATAGCATAACAAATGTAACTAATGGAAGGATTTATATGAAATGCAGTGAAACCAATTAGATTTTTTTCTTATTTTTTGCTCATGATAAGTTCTCCATACTGACTTTACCTGCATCCCCAACACCAGTGCAATGAAAACACTTCTTTCTTCAAGACTAAAAATTTGATGCCTTTCCAATCCCTATACAAATGACACACAATACAGTCCCTGTAACATAAAATCAACGGAGCTTATACTCATGACACATACAGTAAAGACAGCCCTACTGCGCGTGCTGTCCTGGTGGATATGGCGATAAGGTGAGCTGCAGGCTTGCGCGTTGTGTCAACATGATGCTGACCTGGCTGATTGCAGGAGAAGGTCTGCAGGAAGAGATCAATATTCTTTTTTGGTATAGAAACACTCTCCAGACTCAATGTCTTCATCAGTTGTACTAGTGGCTATTCTTGCAGATTTGTCATTACATTGTCACTCTTAAGGTTTATCTTGGGTCTTCTGGGATGATGCGCTTAACTGTCAATAAATGCACATCGTCCAGCACACAGAATAATACACTGTACTGCCTTCTGCAGATGTGCATTTCACTGGCAAATAAATGAAGACGTGCGAAGAAAACAACGAGTAGAGGAATAATCCTATTCAAGACCTCAAATCTTAGATTGTCAAAACAAATGATATGATTATTTGTCCTAGCTCATGAAGACCAAAACACCAACGAAGAACTATTTTTCTTGGTAGTGGTTCTACTGCAAAAAAAAACAACAACATTCTTTTTCTGTTCTGATTTTGAAATTGCACCCCTTGAGTCAATATTGAAAAAAAATATCATTTCAAAACAGTGTTGTGTTTCTTTATTGTATATAGCTTCATATTTAACTGGAGCAATCAAGCTAAGCACCCAGCTCAAGGGTATAAAAGCAGGGGTATAAGAGCAGTGGTATAAAAGCAAGGGTATAATAGTGGGGTATGAAAGCAGGGGTATAGGAGTGGGGTATAAGAGCAAGGGTATTAGAGCGGGTGTCATGATCCGCTCCGTTCGATCCTCCCGTGTGCCACGCCCACCTCATTACCTTGTGTTCCTGCCCGATTGTGTTCACCTGTGTCCTGTTAATCCCCGTTTAGCTGTGTATATGAGTCCACGTCTCCCCTGGTCTGATGTCGGTCATTGTTGTTGTTGTATGGTGATGGTGATTTGTGCCCGTTTATTGAAAGTAAACCCTGTTTTCCCGTTGAATCGTGCCTCCGTGCCTGCTTGCCCGCCGCTAACCGTGACAGCGGGGGTATAAGAGTGGGGGTAAAAGCTGGAGTATAAGAGCAGGGTGTAAGAGTGGGGTATTAGAGCAGGGATATAATAGTAGGGGTATAAGAGTGGGGGTAAAAGAGCAGGAGTATAAGAGAAGGGGTATAATAGCAGGGGTATAAGACTGGGGTAAAAGAGCAGGGGTATAAGAGAAGGGGTATAATAACAGGGGTATAAGAGTGGGGGTAAAAAAGCAGGGGTATAAGAGAAGGGGTATAATAGCAGGGGTAAAAGAGTGGGGGTAAAAGAGCAGGGGTATAAGAGAAGGGGTATAATAGCAGGGGTATAAGAGTGGGGGTAAAAGAGCAGGGGTATAAGAGAAGGGGTATAATAGCAGGGGTATAAGAACAGGGCTGTACTGGCAGGGTGCTTCTAGGACTTACACTGTATGCCACCTGCTGCCCTAAGATCAATTACAGGTCCTCCAGCAGCTGTTTTTTTCAATGATTTATTCTGTTTTTGCTTATGGTTGGTTTTTCACAGCATCCCCTAATGAGACCTAATTGATTTATTAGATTACATTTCAGTGGGGGGGGGGGGGAAATAACATTTTCTTTTGTAATAAATTGTGGAATTTAGCAGCCCAGCCTAAGCAGGGTGAGAGAGTCATTCAGGTGAGCGACCACAAATCACAGTCATGAAAGGCTGGCCTTAAATTCTCAGGCAGCCTTAGGTCTGCCTGTCTCTTACTCACTGTTACTCTCTCCGTTGCTAGGAGCAGGAAGCTTGCTGCAAATGATTGGGCTTGGACTATTATAATGAAAAGCATCACGTGGCCAATGTGAAGATGAGAAACGCCAATGAGATGTTTGCGTCCTGTTCACTGTAAAGCAAACCAGTCTGCAAATAAGTAATGATCGAGAATCGACTAAATGACAGCATTTTACTGCTAGTGTTAAGATTAATGCCTCCTTTTCTTATTAACAGAATGATTTCACTTTGTCTAGGTCTCTGTCAAAATGCATTTTTTATGCCAAGACACAATCACTATGAGAAATAAATCGCTGATCACGTTACATTGCGAGAGCTATTTTTGTTAAACCAGCAGTGAACGATAGCAGACCTCAAAGCTGTGTGTCTTGTTCATGTGAGCTGATAATAATCGGATTACTGGAAAGAATCACCTGGAACCTGTTGCTTGGCAGATCTACTGTTTTATGTGTGTGTTCACTACATTAAGCTTTTGTGATTAGAGTGCATTGCCATTTTTGCATGTGGAATGCTGTTCTCTGCATTTGAAGCATCAAGGTGCCCACGACCCAAAGAGCCCCTCAATCCTTACACCCACCCCCCCCCCATGCTAAAAGCACATCAACTATCAGGCTGCTGCACCACGGAGCAGGATGGACTCCTTTTAAAATTGGCGCCACACTGTAAACTGTGGGCGGAGTCATCAATCACTTGGGTTGCTGCCCCCTTCATTCTCAGATAAGGGAGTAACTTTAATCAGGAGGTCGGAAGAGATTCCTGACACCACAGACACGAGACACCATCTATTTTCCAATTGGTTCCTCCTTTTTGACGGGGGGGGCTTACAGATGAGAGATACTGCAAATGTCCGATTGGCAAAGGATTGTTTATCGCTGTCGAGACGGACAGGTATGTGGGATGTTCACAGGGAATCACTGCATGTCCCTCTGCTTGTGTGTGTGGTGCTTTCAGTTTGCAGCACAGAGCAGGACTGGATCTACTTTAAAAGAAATCCTAATGGACAGTTTTGCAATCGACATCAGATGCATTGTAACTCATAGCATGTTTTTCTTTAGAAATGTTGGCTGGAATTTTCAAGACAATAAAAGGTGATGACCTTGCCTTTGGGAGCAACCCCCCCCCCCCCCATTTACTGTGTAACGTCTGGTTTTGGAGCTCTAAAGGTCCCCTATTACCCCCCCACAGCACTGCTTATATCCCTGACCTATGCCCTATGACCTATGACCGGGCTGTCACCTGCAGATAATGGTAAGAATACATATAGAAGCTCAGCACAAACACAGTCAAAAACAACCTTTACTATCTAGAGTTTAGTAAAACTTTCTCTGAATGTCATGTCTATGGCAATATATGAAAACATTCACAACACGTTATAATACATTCATAAGGAATGCCTAAACCTGTCTATAATTATTTATAAAGAGGCATAACACATTAAAGCCATGTATATTATGCATTGTAAATGCTTTATGAAGTTATCATCTATAATGCATTATAGATACCTTTGTAATGCAGTACAAAGCATCCTTAATGCTTATACTGATCTTTATAATACATTATGAAGGTATCTATAGTGCATTATAGATGAGAGCTTCATTGGAGCTTAATGAAGTATTATAATCAACATTAAAATGCCTTATGACTGTCAAAAGAATATGCTTTAATGCTTTATTAATTCTTACACCAAGCCATTATAATGCATTATGAAGGTATATTTAATGCATTATAGATGACAGATTGAAGTAAAGTGTTACTGAACCTATTTGCACTGTGGTTATTCTTGGGTTTCACTTTTCCACCAGCCTCATTCCATTTTGAGTTGTGCATGGTCTGGCAAGTTTTACTTCAACAAAATGGGTCATTTTGTAAGACCAAGCAGCTCTAACACTGTGGCTCTTATTGACATGCGCCCTTGACATTTGAGATCGGGAACATCTGCTAAATGGTCTCACTTGAGCAAGACTCTTATCCCCGAGCTTGTGTACACCTGACTTGCTTTATTTGCTCGTGCTGTGATTGGCTGAGCCACAGCTGGTCAGGGAGCTCAGTGATGCAGCCCTCTGACCTTGGGTGTGACAGTGTTTGCCTTTGATAGGACGGCGACCTTCTGCAATCTCGGGGCGGCGTTAAAACCTCCCAGTGGGTCTGTCTCAAACTGCCCTGCGTTTATGCCCCCTATGCTTCCCCTCCTAACAGTGCCTTTTAATAAACCGTGGCTAGATGACACCAGAAGTTTTAGTAAAGGGATTCATGGTTTGCTTTAGAGTGCAGAAATTATCCATGGACATTTTTGTTGAGCAGTGTATAGTGCTGTAAGAATTTAAGGTTGACGCTGCACGTGTCCTGCAGGTACATTCCTTGTTGTTATTATGGGCTATTTCTGTCCTTTTTTTTATTTAACCTTGTGAAACTGAAACGAGGAAAGTGATTCACATTGCATACCATTCTATTTTCATGTGTAAAAACTGTGGAAAGTGTTCAGAACAAGAATCTAGCAGTTTCTGCTTATTGGACCCTGAGAGAAAAGTCACACAACCGGTTCCTTCTAATCTCTAATGTTTTGTTGGACCCAGAGGTGGCTGTGATTGTCCTTTCATCCCTCTGAAATGGCAAAACAAGCAGAGTGGCTTAAAAAGCGCATTGCTATGCGTGTGGCTCCAACAGCTCGGCTAATGTAAGTAGATAAGGGTGAGTGAGCTGATTCCTATATAAACCAGCTGCTCTGCTCGCGGATTCGGCCCGATGCGGCGCCTGCGGGTCTCGCTGCGGTAGACCTGTGCTAAAGCCATCGCATGCTAGAATGTTTTGGCAGCATTTTAGGAAGTTAGACCCTATTTTCTTTTACGAGCCTTCATTTTGACCTAATTCATATGGTCAAACTGCCTAGGAACCTGCTACACTGTGACCAGTTCCCTCTTTCTATATGCCTATGTGATGCATCATACGCCCAAGAGCTTATTTTAAAATTTCATACAAGAAATGTCATAGTTCTCTTTCTTTTTACTAATACAATAATAAAAAGTGCATGCACACTAAAATAAAGTTTAAAAATTCAGTTCCTCGATAAATGTATCCTTCTGTGCTACCACTGTTGGGGGCTCTGTGGTCTCTAATCCAGTGTCATGTGACCTTCCTTCCCGCATCCAATCAAACGCAGCTCAGCTGACTGGTATCTCTGCATTGCCTGCAGCATGTGCGTCTGTCTGTGGCCTGGGATGAACTGCATGCACCCATGCAGTAGGGCCTCACACGTTGCTGACCGGGATAAGTAGCCGGGAGACAGGTGGGGGTGGGGGTGGGTTTCATTACTTACAGTAGCAGCACTGTTAAACTGCAGATTCCATGAACACGGATTTAAGGCGCGACGCAATTCAGGCAGATCAGGCTGGTCAAAAAAACAGCATGGAGATGATTTCTGTCACCCGATGAGGAGCGTCACTAGAGATTTATGGAAAGCGGGGCAGAGCCTTTACTTCGGGGGGCTTTAATGAAAATGAGAGAGAACACCCTATTTAAATTAATTAGTGAACATTTATTTGTGGGGCAAATGCCCCCCCTAAAACATCCCTAATGACGCCCTGCACACAGCCTGCCTTAGAATGTTCATCGTTCATCTGACATCTGACGCCACAGTAAAGTGAAATGTTGCCTTGCAAGTGAAAACGCCTTGACATTTTAAAGCTGAGTAAATTGCAATATTCACTGTAAATTTGTGCCTATTTAGCGCAAGACGAATGCTCAGTCTATGGGTGAGACATCAGCGTACATCTGACAATGATCATGAGTAATTTTGGGATGATTCTCACCCCGAGTCACCGCTAACCCTCTCCCCTCCCCCCCCCCACCCGGCTGGCCAACTTGCAAAGCTGCCAGCAATTATAGGTCAACATCTGTGTCAGTGTCATTGTCTCACATTTTAATTGCTTGTATATCCCGTTCCTCTGCAATCTGTATTTTATGAATATTCTCGATTTCCCTACTGTTTAGATTGTTATTATGGCCGATTTCCAGCTAATTTCTTTAACCATTATATTTGGGAACTGGGAAGGAGCTCAGGGCGTCAGGAATTTTAGGAAACATGTGAAGATTTGGATTTTAGCCACTTTTGCGTTTTTTTTTTTCAGCCCGGTAGGTCTTTCTGGCTTCGCTTGCGAAGGGAAGTCATCTTCGCAAGGTGAAATATCCCGAGAATGAGGTCTATCTCCCACCCTACACAGCCCACTGGGGTCCTCCTGGCTTCCTGATGACTGTGCTCCACTACTCCCTAAGTAGGACAACTTCCTAAATGTTATAGGAGGACAAAAACTTACATTCTACACCCCCCCCTCCACCCCCGAAGCTGAAAGTAGATACGGATTTCCCACTTGAAAGAGCAGAGGAATAGCTCGAGGGCGACCAGTCACGGTGCTACATGTCTGTGGGGGCCAGCTGTTAGGACCAGCCTGGCTTGGCCGCCCGCAGACCCCCCCGCTCCCTGAGTGCCCCCCCCCCCCAGCCTTTGAGGCGCTATCCTAAACGACCTTAACTAGATAATAACACTTGAAAGCTAGCTTGATTAGCAGCAAATTGTTCCATTAAATGTTTTGGGTTTACCAAAATGACCCCGAATGGAATCCATCAGTGTTGCTGTCAGGGTCCGGATGCCTCTTTGTTAGGTATCAGGCTGTAATCTTCCCTTTATACCTTGTTCATGCAAACCTCACTTGTGTAAGACCTGCTATTTTCACTCCCTCAGGGTAAGATATGCATGAATTCTTATGCATGGGAATTTCACATAAAAAATGTTGAATTTGTTTATCAACCAGTAATTTGCTGGGCTTCCAGAGTAAGTTATTAATTGTCGTTTATCCAAACTTTTATCCAAAGCAACGTACGATTGATTGGAGATATTGAGGTTTAGGGCCTCACCCAAGGGCCCAACAGTGAAGCCACTCTGCCAACCACAGGATCCGAACCAGCGACCTTCCAAATCACAGACACTGTTTTAACCCACTGAACCAGACGCTGCCCTTTAACAACCTAAAAACAAATTGCTTGTTTCCTCAAAATGGGACGTCATCAAGTTAATTTTCAGCTTGTATTGAAAGTCGGTGAAGTAGAAAGAGGACAGTGACTGCAAAAATGATCAGTCTATTTCTGGTATCAGTATAAAGAGCCACAGCATGTATTTCTGATTATCTTCAGACGGTCTGCCTCGCTCGTTTCTATGTTATAGTACACAGTGAATATTTCCATCCATACATCCATCTTCTATGTGCTTATCTTGGTCAGGATCACACAACTATCAATATTTAACGATATTAAACACGAAAGAACAGCAACGGGAAAGAAAAAAATCCTCACATTGTTTAATGCAGATACTCCCCACAATAACTCCGGAGGCAGAGTGTGAATGATGCAGTTAATTTTGGCAGGATATCTTTTAATTTTGGATATCTTCCTAAGACAGGGGATATCAGGTAAAACGATTCCTACATCAAACATTTTTATGACAGCTGGGACCTAAAGGAATATATGTAGCTTACTATGCTTCCTGTAAGCAGTGAAGAAAAGGCCCTCTGCCTTCGAATGAAGTTGTAAGTTCATTTTCAAACAGGAGTGAGTCTTAGTTTGTGGGATAAAAAGGCCGGAAAATGAATGAATGCATGCGATCCGATTTCCCTGAGAAGCGCAATAAAATGCAATTTTATAATCCATTAATTTCTTACATGATGAAATTTCTACAACAAAACAGAATGGAATTAAACAAATTACCGTGAATATACAATAAATAAATGTACAATATCGGTTAGCATGCACATAGGGATAATCATTAAAAAAAAATAACTAGAGGACGTGAATGCAATACAGTTAGGAAAACAATTTGGGAGCTATTGTCAGGGGGTCCCGCTACCGCTGCAACACTCAGGTGGCTGGCAATTAAAATCTAATGAAGCCAAACCCAATTAGCACTCGCACCTGTGGTTGGTCACGTGTCTGTTACTGCTTCTGAAAGAGGGTCCACGGCCGTGTTGGTGGGCCACTGGCTTCTCATCAATATCTTGCTACAGGTTGCTATTTATAATAAAAAACAAACATCTTTACACATTAGGGGGAAAAAATTTAAACCTATGCAAATTGTTTTTTTTTCCCGATTGGCTAAAAGGTTTCTCTTCAATCCCTCAAACCTTTCGCTCTTTGGTTTCCAAAGTGGGTATCTGACTGCTCCGGGGTGATTCTTTTAGAGTTGGAGCCATGTTCAATGGTAATAGCCCCTATCTCATCAAAAAGATTCATGTGACTTTATAATTAGCATTCGTGAGACATATCTTAATAGTCTGTGCTGCACCTTATGCGATGTACCTAAAAGCTGTGCAACAGTTTACATAGTTGTCAAAGGTAACAGAGAGGGCACCCTTACCTTACTGCCACAAAACACAGTGAACATGTGAAAAGTAAATAACACTACATCTACTATACAGCCATCACAACCACTAATAAAAACCAGACAGTCAGTGGTGAAAAGGTAAAAAAATCAGACAAGACAATGATAGCTACGTGCTATATGGCTTCATCTCACGGAGAGGGAATGGTTTGCGCCCCAAGTGGGGAAATCTGATCTGTAGGTCAAGTTAGCAAATGCAGCAATGGTGCCGGATAATTGAGCAAGACAAGACCCAGGGTGCATCTGTTTCCCTGTTTGGCCAGTTGGCGTCACTGGCCACGCCGTGTTGTGTTACCCTAGTCTTACGTACCTCACAGTCCCTCCCCAGGTTGCCATGTGGCTGAGTTCGTGGTAGAAAACTGAACGTCTTCCCCTGTTTTTCCAACTTTGTTTTGGTTTTTCCCTTTGTTAGTTTGCGCTCATGTTAGTTCTGCATTGGTCCTTGTTTTTGTATCTGTTATCTTAGCCCCCAGCTCACTATTATGGGTGGCTTCCCTACATGGGCAGCCTGCTTTCACTTATATAGAGCACGTTTGGGGAAAGCATAAAGGGAATTTCCTCACAGGGACTGATAAAGTATCAGTTATCCCCTGTGTTGCCCTAGTACCTAGTGTTTGATTGTTATTACCCTCACCTGTTCCTTCTTACCAAAATTCCCAGTGTTTGGTTAATTGTCAATGGTTGCTTGTTGGCTAATTGTTCCTTGTCCTGTCTCATTAATTATATATACAGTTGCCTGCCTACTGTACGTCATGTTCCTTGGTCAGTCATTGTAGTTGCTGTTGCTCTGTATTTGTTCCTGTGTTGCTGTGTTTTCTCCTTGCTTGGTTTCTGAATGTCTAACTTGCCTGTGTGGTACCCAAATGTGTTTAGTGTTAGATTTGCCTCAAGTTTATTGCCGAGTTAGTTCTTATAGACTTATTTTCTTCCTGCCTTGGTTTGACACCTCGTGGTCCCTTTGTTTCTTCTTTGTTTGTAATTAAATCGCAGTGTTTCGTAGGCTGCAGCATGGGTAGTCCTTCCTTCTGTCATGCCACACCCTTACAATAGTCAAGGAACAGCCAGAGAGATGTTGAGATGTCAGATGAGTTCATTTGAGGCTTTTCCAGGAAAAACATTCATTAGCATCAAGGAGTGATCTTGATGTAATCCCTTGAAATTTCAGTGTTCGCCCCATTGAGGCTTCCCCTATGATTGGGTGGGTGAAATTGAAGAAAAACCGTGGAGAAAAATTCCAGTGTTGTGGTAAAGCACAGACAAGTGCCCACTGTACGCCCACTGAATATGAAATTGTTCAGTACACTGTGCAGTGAAGTGGGGTACCAGTGTCTGCCTCAGCATAGAGAGGTGCATGGCACTCTCTCATCTATGGCAAGAACTACTACTATTAGCAAGTGATCATAACCAGATTGACTGGCTGAAATTGCTTACTTATTGACATTTTGAGTAAAAAAACACAAAAAAGGCAAGAATGATCTCCTGATACCAACAGTCAAAGTCAGTGAGGTCCAAACCAAACTGCATTTTTTCTTGACAGCTGTGCATCTGACTGCATTGAAAAGAGTTTTGAGACAAGAAAATGATTCTGTCCAAGACTTATTACATTCTCTTCCCACAGGATGTTTGACTACAAAATTCAAATGGACCACGCGTTGAAATTAAAACACAATAAACTACCTTTGGATGCCTGTTTTGGGACAGCACTGCTCCTGCCTTTCTGAGAATACACTCCTGGTTCTTTTAATGTTCCCCACCTCCTACCGATGGGAGCTGGCTTTCTCCCCTCTCTCATGTCAAGAATAAAATGAGACAGTGTCTGTCAGTAGAACAGGGCCTCCACATGGCGATGTCTGCAATCCCCCTTTGCACTAAATCACCCTGTTCTCAAAGGATTCATCTTTTGGGGTTCATCAGACCAAGGAAATATTTTTCCAGTCCCCTAATGTCCAATGTTCCTTAGCCCACTGCAGCTGCTGTTTCTTGCTTTTCTTTTTGCTCAAAGAAGCGTATTCTCTGGTCATTCGCTGCCATAATCCATTCACGCCAAGATGTGATGAATTGCACAGTTTGTTTTTGATCTTTTGGCTCCAGAGTTGTACTGTTGACTAACTTTAGAATACATCAATGAATCAAACACTGGCCAGCTGGGTAGTGAACCATCCCAGCTACATAAGGCAGAGTTCAGAGGCACTTAGCACTGTATTCTTACACATTCTCTGATTCACTATCAAAGCCTCTCTGTTCATTTTTTTCTAGTATGTCTGTGGCAGTTTTTCCTGATCCAACGAAAGCAGCACGACTACTACGAGCTTCTGATTTGCCATTCAGTTATTCTTTCTGAATGCGCTCTTGAATTTTATGGCTTTACATAACAGACTGTGGTGTGTTTTAGGACTGGGCTACAAATCAGGTTTATGGCTTGTTGAAGAAAAGTTAGCAAGTACCTCGTCTTTTAGCTTCCATCTCAAGAGCTAGATGCTCTCCTGGGCATGCACTGCATTGCCACGTTGTGACACATGTAGACAGTAGAGAGTCATAATATCATAGAGATAGTGTGTATTTGTTTTTTCTTGGACAAATATGCTAGTTCACTGTTTCCTGTTTTTAACTACTAATTAAACTTTAAATAAAAGAAAGTGGTTCTTTTATGATGCTAATAAAGTCTAGTTATGTGTTTTTTTACTGGTAGTGCTTTGTGAACCAAAAAATGCTATATATTGGTTTTACCCTTATTTTGAAGTAGAAATAGCCTTTTCACAATTCTTCTATTCTTTGTAGGAGCTTTCAATTCGGATTAGAGAATTTATAAAGTATTCAGCCAGGTAGTTGTTCTAATATTTGACATAAGGAATCATATATTTGGGAAAAGTAGATAGAACTTAAATGTGCCGTGCAGAGAGCTCCGGCTCGTTCTCTGCTGCCACGCCCACTCGCCTTGTCACCTTCTCCGCTTCACTGACAGCTGTTCTGCATCCTGCCCTGTCATTAACCTACATAGCCGGTGGAACCGGTCTAGACACTGAAGAATTGTTGAGGTATGTTCAGTCACTGAGCGCTTCCCCGCCCCACCTTCCCCCAGGTTCCTGACTTTCCTCTTATGTGCTTTAGAGTGGTGTCGCTCCTGATCCCCAGCTCGGTGAGTGCGTGCATGCTGAGCCCCGTCTCCCCATCTACATGAGGGCCTGCCTCTCCCTTCACTCTCCAGGACAGACACCCCCCCCCTCCCCTCCCAAAACCAAACCTACCAGTCAAAATTGAGTTTACAATACACACATTCAAATGAACTATGTTGTTGTGTCGAGAGACGTTTTACTATAATTTTTGATTATTATCCCACCCTGGGATTCCCCCAGAAAATAAAGTTTCAGCACGAAGCTTGACTGTGTTTCAGCCGGGCCCAGGGAGAAGAGGAAGCCACGTCTATATGCTGGCCTCATTCTGGCAGGAGACAAGCTTTCACCCAAAGGAAGGTAAAAGCAAATCCAAGTCAGGTGGTACATTGCAGGCAGTGAATATCCAGCAAAACATGTTAGTAGCATCAGAACATGAATAATGCAGTATGTACAAGCATAGCAAGTGCCTAATAAGACAGCCGTTGAAATCAAAAGATGAAGTGTAACACTAAGAGCTTTTGGAATCCAGTTTCCAACTGAGGCGGATCATGGAGCAGCACGCAAATGTAGGGCTATTAGAGGTATTCCCACAGAGGATGGGTTTTGGGTTCTTTTTTGAAGATTGTGAGGGAACTGGAGACTTCTCACTTGGAGGGATCTCCAAGTGGCACTGGTTCGCTGCCTGAAGAAGGCGAGATGGGATGCAGATTTTGATGAGAATCTTTATGGAGATGGGTGTCTGTCTATTATTGGCTCTGAAAGCCAGCACCAAGGCCTCGAATGTGATGTGAGCACCTATAGGGAGCCAATGAAGAGAGACAAGGGAAGTCTAACGTGAGAGAACTTTGGCTGTGTGTATATCAAACGTGCTGCTGCATTACAAACATCTACTGTGCTTTGAGAGTACAAGCTGGTAGCCCTGTCAGTGCAGAGTAGCAGTAGTCTTGTCGTGAGATGAGCTGCAGACTCAGACAAATAAGGCTATGTGATCAGCAACGGTGAGGGGATGGTAGGGACTGGTACAACCGGCAGCGAAGACAAGCAGTTTGGTCTATGAACTTCAGCTGGAAATTATGATCCCTCATCTGAACAGAAGCGGTGGTATCGTCAAGTGGGAAGATCAGGTACGGCTGGATATCATCAGTGTAGAGGAGAGAGGGGAAGCTATGTGACTGGATGCCTGGACCCTAGTGGTGATGGGGTACAGAGAGAGGAGGAGGGGACCGAAGATTGAGCAGTGGGGGCACCAGTTGACACCAGCTGTTACCTGATGTGGCTTGGACACCTCCGTACCCCTAGACAGAGGAGGATCTGAGAGGCCACTGTGTCAGAGGCAATGGAAAGGTCTCACAAGATCAGGAGAGATAACCGAGATGCTCTTGCTGCTCTTAGGGCATCTGCAAAAGTCAGGCGGCAACCTCAGTTGACCCCAGGCCAGCTGATATGATATGAGAAACGCTCAACACTCAAGGATTTTTCATGAAATCTAGCAGGAAGTATTTTTATCCAGAATGTGTATTGGAAGTAATATGCTGTGAAATTGAAAAACACTTAATAATAATTTATTTTACCATTTGTACAAGCATGTGGAAATTCTTCAGTTTTCACAGACAAGCGTGAGGGTCAGAGTCCTGGGCCAACTGTTTCTGTCAGGCCCAAGGGCCCTGCTTCACAGCCCAGCACTGACGTGATTACTCTGCTGGCTGTAGGATCCAAACCAGCGATCTTACAATCACAGAAACATCCTGAGCGCTCTCCCTCACTAGCTAAACACCGCCCCATATTTACATGCAGATGTTTAGAAGTACAAAGAAGTTCTTTGGGTGGAATACTCAATTATTTTGGTACTCAATTATTTTTCCCCAAGGTAAAAAATTCATCAGCTGCAAAAAGCCAAGATCTGCAGTGGGGAGAGGGTGCTGGTAGAAGAATGGAGGACTTTGGCCGCCTGGGGAGGGGAGTCAATTATGAAGTCCACATTACATAGTGTTTCAGTCCAGATGTGGACTGGACTTAGCCATTTGAGTTGCCCTGCTATAGAGCCTGACTACAAAAAGATATACCTAGTTTTTACAGTGAAAAACAAAAAAAGCAAACAAGTTTGATTTCTAATACCAAGATAGTGGTTCAGCAATTCCAAGTAGCTTCTCTTTAATCAGCGATTATTAACTATTTCACTTAAAAATGAGTGGTTAAGGTAGGTAGCTGAATGAGGTATTTTGAATGGCTGGGGGTTGGAGAAATACTCTCGCAGTCTTAAAGGGATGCCATACAAGAACAACCTCAGGCTGAATAAAGGATTGTGCATATTCCAAGTGTGCAGAAAACAAGTATGGCCGTCTTACCAAATCAATAGCTCAAGACCACGAAGAACCACTTAGGTAGGGCTCTCAAGCGTCACTCATTCACCATGAGACACACGCATTTCAACCAGTTCACACACTTACATGCCACACCTTGTGTTTCTCACGCTGAGAAGTAAGCGATAGCACCCTCCAAGGTGTCCCGATATACAGTATAGAATTAATGGACCAGGCACAAGCTCTTGGGATGGAGTTTTCCATGAGTTCATAGCTGTTCCGCTCAAGTTAATAGCCACCTACCAGCCAATCAGAAAATAGCATTTGTCCCATGTGATCCCGCTGCAAGCAGGTTATTACTTGAATGTGCGCAGATACGGAGTGCAGACCAGGTGGAAATGGCACAGCGAGATCCAATGACTGCAATAGGCAGGGATCTAAAGTCTCATGCACTGACTGTGAGACACACTGTGCTCTTTACAAATGTAACCTCACTCCAAACTTTTGAAGAAACTTGAGAGCCCTTCATGTAGGTGTTTGGTTAGGAATAAACAATAAATAATTGTGGGTATGTATGCATGTAGCTAGGAGCCTACAGTAGATCCACTGAAATGGTATTGCTGCAGAATGGCTATGTTCTGGTACTGGTGAGCCTTTCATTCCCAGGGGATTTCTCAGAACTGGGTTCAAGAACTTTTGCCCAGTGACAAACTACTGTAAACCATAAAAAAACGAAACGATTGGTAAGAACTGGCGGACACAGGATCTGTCTGCTCCTCCACCATGATTAAACAACCAGTACATGCTTCTTGTTTTTCTGTCCCTTGTGGAGAGCCTATAATTGCTAAGCTAAGCTAACCGCTGCATTCACTGCTTACTGCAATTATCGGCTTTTGATCTCTGGCTGTCAGTGCATGTTACTGGTGTGACACACTTCAGTGCTGCTTGTCCTGCTCCTCAGCACGTTCTCAGGACGCCTGCCTGCCGCTGTGTCTGACCTCAGTCGGCTGTCATTATCCCATCACTGTTTCACTCACTCCATAGCTGGTTGTCATTTCATTAAAAACAGCTTATATGTCAGCCCTCGTCCCACAGGTAAATGACCACGATCTCCAGAGCACCGGAGTATGTGCTGGTTTCCCTGTTGTCTGAGGTTATCATTTATTGGCTTTGATGGAGATTTTGACAGAATTCATCCCGTAGCGATGTAGTGCTTGAAGGAGCTGTCACTCTGTATTGTATGAGCAATTAAGACGACGAGGGTCCAATTTTCCGCACAGCTCTAAGTGTGTGGAGTTTGAATACCCCCCGTGTCGTCGTGGGGTTTCCTCTGGGTTGTCCAGTTTCCCCCCACTGTCCAAAAACATGCTGAGGTTAATTGGAGACTTAATTGCCAACTTGTCTATCAATGTGGATGGCATGTAGGCCTGCGAAGGGTTGGCGCCCCGTTCTGGGTTGTTCCCTGCCTTGTGCTCGTAGCCTCTGGGACAACCTTCCCAGGGCAGAAATGCTCCAGCAGACTGTGATGTTCAGATTAGAAGCATGTGACCCTAATTGTGGTTCTACATGCTATGCTACATTCATCCATGCTCTCGGTTACCTGCCAGCAAGATTCTGCAGCTGAGGATCAGGAATAGGAGCCGGCTACGCTACCCTGCTGGGCTGAAGCAGCTGATTAAAATCCACGGCCCTTCTGCCTCTGGGCCTCTAGGGACTTTCTGAGTCTAGGTTCTGTTCTGTGCCAGAGGCGATGAAGGTGTCACTAGAAGAGTTTTTTGTGACTTCACAGCCCACTGGGTGAGCAAGAAAAGGCAGTTCTTGTAACGTGCCTCTCCACATGAGGAAATGATCAATTATTAAGAAGGCTACCTGTGAGTCAGCTGTGTGCAACCAGCAGCCTGACTGCTGAGTGACTCATCCTCTTGTTATGCACTATGAGAGCTTTCCTTTTCATTTTTCTGTATCTTTTAGCAAAACCTTTTGCGCCTTGACATTTGTATGAGTAAGAAGACCATCACTGTCCCATCTTGCTACATCCGGAAAGATATAAAAGATGCAATTATAGAAGTAACATTGTCATTGTCATGACCTGCTCGTCCGATCCTCGTGTGTGCCACGCCCCCTCATCATCCCCATGTGGAATCCCCGTGTTCATCAGCTGTTTTGAGTTGTCCTGATTAGTTTCATGTATTTAAGTCCGCGTTTCAGTTTGTTTCCCCAGTCCAGTCATTAATGTGCATCCTGGTGTGCTTTGAAACCTGTATACCCTGGATTTGCGCCTTCCTGCCTCGTCCCTCACCATAATGTGACAGAATCCATCCATCCATCCATCATCTTCCGCTTATCCTAAGTCGGGTCGCGGGGGCAGCTGCCTCAGCAGGGAACCCCAGACTTCCCTCTCCCCGGCCACTTCGTCCAGCTCCTCTGGGGGAATCCCGAGGCGTTCCCAGGCCAGCCGAGTGACATTGTCCCTCCAGTGTGTCCTGGGTCTTCCCCGGGGTCTCCTCCCAGTGTGACATGCCCAGAACACCTCACCAGGGAGGCGTCCAGGAGGCATCCTAATCAGATGCCCGAGCCACCTCATCTGACTC
>JAODKE010000040.1:6383411-6394010 GCA_026779605.1 Mormyrus hasselquistii | reverse complement strand
AGCGCCACAAAGTGAAAATCTTCCAGCAGCAATTCACCTTCCCTCATTATGACAGAATAATATATCCATGGGATTTTATACACATGGAATTAATAGGCTTAAAAATATCTTATTTCAACTCCTTTCTCTGTCTTCATCCAAGCTCTGCCTAATAAAATGTGCAGGGCTGATGGCATGTGTCTGTGTCTATTGCATGTGTCTGTCGCATGTCTCTGTGGCATGTGTCTGTGTCTGTTGCATGTCTCTGTGGCATGTGTCTGTGTCTATTGCGTGTGTCTGTGTCTATTGCGTGTGTCTGTGTCTGTTGCATGTGTCTGTGTCTATTGCGTGTGTCTGTTGCATGTGTCTGTGTCTGTTGCATGTGTCTGTGTCTATTGCGTGTGTCTGTGTCTATTGCGTGTGTCTGTGTCTGTTGCGTGTGTCTGTGTCTGTTGCATGTGTCTGTATCTATTGTGTGTGTCTGTTGCATGTATCTGTGGCACGTGTCTGTGTCTGTTGCATGTGTGTGAGCATGAATGACATTGTGTGTATTTGTGTATGGATACGTGTGGATGCCTGTATGCTCTTTGCCTTTGTCAGTGCACTGATGTTGCATTAACCAGCCTTTTGAAAGATGACAAAAACCCTATGGAAAATGGAGCAGCAAATGGATTCCTAACAGGACTAGTTTTCTATATAGCCTACACTGAAATTAAACATGTTGAAAATCACTAGCATTCACTCAGTTGTGAAGAAAAGCTGGAGGTGGTGACACCCTCTGTCAGGCGGCTGATTGGGTGGCGACACCCACTGTTACGTGGCTGATTGGGTGGTGACACCTGCTGACATGCGCCTGATTGGATGGTGACACCCGCTGTCACGCGCTTGATTGGATAGTTCGCCAGTATCCGATCCCTGCATTCTCAGTTGCCTCTCAGCCGCCTGCCTGCCACTTTTGTAGGCCCTGCTTGTGAGCCATAACAGCAGACCCTTGGCGAAAGGTGCCACCCCTTGCTTTGTGGACTTTTAAACCCACGTTTCCATGGCAGCGTCTCTGAAAGGCACTTGGTTCTGGGTGAAAAGAGTGATATTGTCAGTGGGAATGGATCATGTTTCCTGGTTTTCACTGATTTTAAGCAGACCCCCAGCCCTGCTCAGGCACAGTCCAGCTTTCCCCGCTGCCGCCGTGCTCATGGTTGCTCTGTGATTGGTGGTTTGCTGCTGGGATAATTGTGAGCCGGTGGGGGACTTGGCTATTTGCCTTGTCTCCTGTGGCCGCGCAGAGAGACGAGGGGTACAACTAAATGCTGCTTCACCCTCCTTAACTCCCCACACACGGCTGTCCAGGCCAGGGGCCCCGTGGTGGATGGAGAGATGAAGCAGGGAGTCCCGTGTTACACTTCATAAGGTGGTGTTACGGATTAGGCCTGGCCTGTGTTAGCATTAGCATTAGCTGTAATAACCTGTTTATTTATGAATAAATCACTAAATATAAATGACACTGTTAGCATATGAATTTACTTCGTCTTGACACTGCAAGCACTATAAACATTATTGAGGCTTGTCATTTTCACATTTCACATTACATTTATACTCCACTTGAAACATTTTTAAGGTGTCTGCATTTATGGTTCAGGTAACTTAATCAACACTATGGTGCATCTCTATACACTGTAGATCAGGAGTCACCAACATGGTGCCCGGGAGCAGCGTCTAAAGTTTAATTTTATCCTCTTGCTATTCTTCTTTAATCACATTTGCATTTATATAGATTTAAAAATGACAATATCTAAAAAAAGCATTTAAAACATGTATATTATGCATGAGGTTTCGATAAGTTTAGGAGGGCATTTCAAACTGGTAGCTCTTCTTATGGTTCAGTACCTAAGAAGCAGTTTCAAACAGCTTATTGACCCCTGCTGTAGATTTTTGTTATGGTAACATTGTATTGACTGTATTCATTATCGTAGTGGTTTTTCCATTTACATTACGTTAATCTTTATTGTCCTAGTGGGACACATATATAATTACATTTGAGCTGAATAAAGAAAGTGGTTGACAACCAAGCAAGTGTGTTTAATCCATAGAGCTGTTTACAGTGATTATTTATCAGTGATTACAATTATTACTGAATTATTACTATTATATAAATTTACTTATAACATATTTAACCCCTGGTCTATTCTATCCCTGCCATATCACTAAGAGGCTATAGTGTAAACACCCCAAACCCACCCCAGCACTAATTCTCTGCTTCATGTTACCAGAGGTGGCAATTTCAGGTCCAGAAATTAAAAATCCAGACCATGATTTACTTTTAACCAACTGTGTGTCTAGGACTCTTTATGCTCAAGTGGTTGGTTGAAAGAAAATCATGGTCTGGATTTTTACTTTCTGGACCTGAAATTGCCACCTCTGCATGTTACCCATCATGTGTTACCGGGAGTTTCAGGTACGTAAAAGGCAGCAGGATAAATGTCTGTGCTCCATATGCATGGGAAATAACTAATGCCTTTAATGCTGAAGTGTGAAATCACCTAGTTAAAGTGTAATCGCAAATGCCGAGCAGCGTAAGACAGGCTAATAAATCGTGAGGGAGTGCTACGTCGTTGCCTTGCAGTCGGGATACGGGTGAATCTGTGGGCAGAGGTTACTGTTGGTCATCCGTTTACTGCAGAGGAACTGTGGAGCATTTTAATTTGAAGAATGTCTTATGCAATGTCTCAGATGGACTGCTGCTTTCCCAGGCAGGCGGCAAGCCGGCTTAACGGGGATTTAATCCGGTGGACAGCAGCCTCTGTTCGCGGCTGAAATCTTAAAGATGGGAGTAGCTGAAGTCTCTGCGTGACGGTGATCGCCGGTGAGGTCCAAGTCCCGCTTGGCTCCTTAATCTCCCTGAGGCACCGCTGTCGGGTCCGGGGATGTTCTGATGGCTTGTTTCCATGGTCACCCTGATCTGGTCTGGCCCTCATCCTCTTCCTTTTATGGGCGGCAGATAAACTCTCCTGTGAACCTTCTTGCGTCTCTCCTTGCAGAGCAATAAAGGGAAAACGGACCCTTTGATTTAAGGGAACGTTGCTGGCTGTTACTGAGTTCTTCTGATCCTTAAGCATGTCTGTCCCCGTTTGGTCCATATGCGAGTAACGCTTCTCCTACTGTAAATGTGCTTCTCCTGACGCTTGCGCTTGAGGTGTTAAATGCACTGTTTTTATGCAAATTTCTTTCAAACCTAGATTTAAGCATATTAAGATTGCAGCATGTGATCCAGTTATAGTTTTACTGTGGTAAACAATACGTATATACAATAACTCATTTTATTAATGTCTGCCGATTTAACAATAAAGTCACGTAATAAATAGGGAATCTTCCACTGGCAAATAGTCAAAAATGGATATTATACCAGTCAAAAGGATCAAAAAATAAATGGGAAGATTTCTCTCATTTTAAGGTACTCTTTCCGTCTGCTTCCTGCTATCCATTGTTCTTTCTTTACCTGTCAGTTTTACAACTGTTTGTCTAGCTAACAGGAAGCATGAAACCGGATCAGAAAGGAAATAATCGGTCGGAGAGCTGTTCTCCGGCAGGAGGATCCCCACAGCAGTGAGTGTCTGCACATTTATATATTTATATAGCACCTCCGTCGACTTTCTGAAGCTGTCAGTCTTCACAGGCAGGTGAGGATGCTGGGACACAATCTTGAGCTTGTAGAGCTCATTATCTCGACTCCTCACCAGAGTCCTGCCACTCAAAATGAGCAGAGTGCGGCTCCCTCTTCTCACGCAATTATCACTGACGATGACGGATAGGGAGGAACTCGCACGCGAATGTAGGGCAGTAGCTTGCCGGCGGTCACAGTGCACTTTCTAAGGTTGGTGAGGCGGGCCACGGCACAGGGAGAAGAAAACAAAAGCAGAAAATTACCTGGAAGGGAGCCATGCGCGAGAAAGGGAAAAGGAAAGGACCTCACAAGCTCATTATCAAATTTTCTTGAGGCACAACCAAGAAACGTCACTGGGGATTCTAGGAGTTTGCACATTTACATTCACAACCATTGGCCTGGCCGTTAAGTCATCGAGGCTTCACCGGAAAAAGGAAGAAAAAATGTTGGAGCGACAATTTAGTGTCCCTGAAGGACCCAGAAGCGTGTGCCCCTGATGTTGTCTGATGATGCACTAAATCTTTGATACGACACTCAGCCTAACGGTTCCAGCGTGCTCGGGAAGTGAGGATAAACGCTCTTTGAAAGCGACAGGTGAACTCTGCCTGCCAGATGAAGGGGAAACAGCCGTAACCTTTCAGATGCCACCTGTGCCGCAGAGGTTAGAGCATTTCATACATTTTAATGATCCGGGATGCTTAAAGATCAAAAGGGGAGGGGGGCTTCTTCAGGATAGCATTCGGTTTCACAAAGCCAGCAAGGCTCTTTTCCAGCCTGATGAATGTTACCTGTTCGGTTTGAGTGCGACTGTAAGCCGTTCCATGTCTCTTAAATGATCCATAAAAGTACCTCAGCCACAATCACTCAATTAATCTTGCCATTTATTCCCCTGGCTTGCCTGAGTTCTTAATAAAAATGTCCAATACGACTGGATCGGTGTAAACGTGGGTGGAAATGCATCACTTTATGGCACAGAAGGGGGGCAGTTAATCATTTTAATGCCGGACTCGTGCGCCAGCGACACGACTTGCCGACTTTCTGGCTTTGATTAAGTCGCCGGCAGGACCTCAGCGTCCGATGCGGAGGGGCCGCGCCGGCTGGCTGAGTGGGACATGAAACCCTCCCTCTGTCCCGTAACGCTCCTTTGTACCTTCGCCTTCCCCTCCTGCCCACCTGCAAATTAGGGGAGAGGCCACCAGCTGCGAAGTTTTACAGGCTTTTCAATATTTCAGCGTGCACGTGCTCCTTCACAACTGAAACCCCACAGGACCTGCACCCCCTCCCCCCCCTCTCCGACCCACTGGCATCTCGCCCCCTCCCCTGGCATCTGGGCCCATGTAAGCTGATTTATTTGCTAAGCTCTGCATTGCGTTAAGAGACACTGATGGCCATATACACCAAATTATTCAACAGGCTGAAATCCCTTCTATAGTTACAGCAAGACTTTGTTTCAAATTCCTGTAAAAATGGGGCATCGTATACCTACTAATGTCATCATACACCTACGAATGTCATGGTATACCTACGAATCTCATCATACACCTACGAATCTCATCATACACTTGACATGAATGTCATCGTATACCTACTAACGTCATCGTATACCTACTAATGTCTTGCATTTACCTTAAAATTTCCCTCAACAAATAAATTAAATTAAACTAATTTGATATTTCAGTCAGTGTTCAGCTCATGTAATCTGTGGCTGTTGCACGGCGTCGTTAGCTGGGCGTTTGCCTCCCTCCAAATTAATGTACAATAATTAGTTTGAATAGTGTGTTCTCACCCATTTTTATTAAAATCAGACCCCCTAGTGATGGCTTAGTTCCCCCTCCCCCATAAATCTCTAGTGACACTCCTGTCTGAGAGTGTTAAAATTAAAATGGACATTTCTGCGGAGGGATCCTGTGTATAAAATGTGACACAGCTTTACAGTGTTGCTCATTTGCATTTTTTAGGCAACAAAAAGGCAGTTCTGTGTTCAAGGCAGGTTCCTTCACGGATATGCAGTAAAATATATTATATTGCATGCATCAAAAAGTACTCAACACCATTTTCGTGGTGGATTTCATCTTTCCACTCTAGCAGGATAATGCAGTGTAGTCTTCCTATCTTCAGGTAAGAACAGCCCAATGAAGTAAAGGAACAACACAATTCACTTTGTTAACCACATTTGAGAATATTCCTGCTGCTTACAGGGGCCCGTATGACATTAACCTACAAGCCTGCCTTTGTTCACACTACAGGGCCAAAGCACACAGCATCAATTTCCCTTTTTTTAAGGAGGAACCCTGAAAGTTCCATCCATAAAAAAATCTCCCCTGCAGTTTACAGTTCTTTGAAGTAGGCTGCTAATCACCAGCTTAGCCAATCCAGCGCATGCCCATAATCGCCTCCACGTTTTCATTGATAACTCTTAGTGGAAATCCAGGGTTTTCATAAAGTGTATCTGAACGGTGTGAGGTACTCGCGGCGCGCAGGGGCCAGTCTCGCTGTCGCCTCGCCACATAGGTACCACGACGTAATTGCAGTCTCGCGACGTTACCAGCCGCGGAAATCTCTCGGTAAGCCACCTGGAGAAGCGTGGCCACTTTGGGTTCTTTTTACAGCCCCAATAATCGCCACATTGGACCTGAACACCTTGTTTACATTAAGGAGCCGTGATTTAAGGCGCATGGTTACTAAAAAGCCCAGCCGAAGACCCTGGCCGCCTGCAGCATGCTTAATGAGCCTCGCTCCGCTTTTTCAGTGGCCTCGCTCGGTGACTCTGACGAAGGAAGGGTGTATGTCTACCAGGCTGCTGTCAGGTCCCTCGTCCACCAAGCAACAAACTTTCATTTTTTGCTCTGGCTTGGTCACCTGGGTTTTTCAGAGACCTCACTTGCATTTTGAAGGCATGTTCATTATTTTTTTGCTGAAACTCCTAAGGGCGTTGTTTCATCCTATTAGGACTGCATAATCTCAGACAGAGGGATAAATCCAAAAAAAAGAGGATTCCAAATTGTAATATAAGCTGTTTTTTAGCTGTTACTCTGCAAACATCTTTATGTGCAATGTATGAGTTCCTGTTTTATTTTTTTTCTCATGGTTTAAAAATTTGTTTTGGAGAATGAACAAGCATGCCATAATTCAGGTCTGTCTTTCCCAACCCATCCTCCGCCCAGCCAACCAGGCACTACTGGTGGTGAGACACAAAAGCAGCAGGTTCCCACCGTCTCACAGCAAACTGAGAAAACTAAATGTTTCCGAGACATGTAACCCCTCAGGACCCATCTGCAGCCCAGCAGGGCAGAGCGGTCGCGGGAAGGTCCCTGCCGCATCGGTGACAGCACGCTGGCCCTACTGTTACCCAGAATGCAATGTGAGCGATAGGCAACAAATCCCACTTACGCCTCGGGCAGGGAGCTGAGGTTTCTCGACCGTGGAAGACGTCAAGCAGAGCAGCAGGCAGTGCCAATGCGTGAGCGCTTTCATGTTCAGCGGAAAACTAGCATGGATCTCAACACCTGAACCCCCCACCCCTAAGCCACACGCTCACTGACTCACCCACTCACTGCCTTGGTGTTCGTCTTGAGATACTTTCACGGGAATTTACCTCGACCCGTCTGGTTTCGCACTCAACTGTCACACGCATCACTTTAGCTATCAATCAATCCATTAGTACTTTGTTCCCATAAGTTGTCCTGTGGAAAACTCCTGCCAGAGGTGTAATAATCACTGAATGCTACTTTAGGGCATGTAGTTATATTTTTGCTATCTGAATTTAGCAGAGGTGGGTGTTAATGTGCTAAATCACAGCAAACAACATATCCACTGTTGATCAGACACGTTCTCAACATTTGTCTGACACTATTTGCATTAACATTCACCAATGATTGCACTTGAATGCCAGTTGTATCACCATCATCATCACCATCATCATCACCATCATCATCCACATCAATACTATAACACCCCCGCATGCGGTTCTAACATGGTTGCTTACAGGCGTCCGTTAGGTAGACAGGGTTGGCGAATGAATCAAAAGAACAGAGCAAGCGCTCGACTTCTGAGACCGTCGGTTGAAACCGGAGCCCTTAACGCGCTAATGCCAACGCGCCATATCAAGTTCTGACAGGGCAAATCAATAACCTCCCAAAGTTAGGGGAGAAAAAATAAAAACAAGTGCAGTACAATTAGGAGGAGAGCACTGCAGTGCCGGCAGGTGCTGCTTTAACGCTGGAAACGCCAAACGGCTGCTAAGTCAGCAGCTGGAATTGCTTCCCTGACCTGCGCCCCCCGCACCCAACACACAGCCCCCCCCCGGGTAAAAGCTGAGAACATGCACCGGGGCGGCAGCTAAACCCCATGGCGATTCCCCTCAGTGAGACTCACCGGCAGCGGCGATCACCAGCAGAGACACCAGCAAGACGACAGCCAGCGTCAAGATCCTCACATTCATCTCTGCACTCTCCTCTGGCTCCCTGGGACTTGCTTTGCCGAGACAGGGGTGTGTGTGTCTGTGTGTGTGTGTGTGTCTGCGTGTGTGTGCCTCGGAGAGAGAGAGAGAGAGACTGACAGAGGAGAGGGAGAGAGTGAGGGAGCGTTCGCTTTTTGCAAGACTGCGCGCGCGCGCGTGTGTGTGTGTACCTCTCCGAGCTCGTGGTCGTGGGGCGTGTGTGTGCCAGTCTGCGTCTACACAAATGGATTTAGATAGCGAGGGTGACAGTGTCTCTTCGAGTCGGAGGATCTCTCCAAGCGCTCCGAAGGAGGTGTGTGCGGCGGAGCCAAGTTCAAGCGGAGGTGGGAATGTGCAGTGAAGCAGGATCACTGTGCGCGTGGGGCTCGCGGACTCTCATGGGGTTTATGTATCACGGACTCCGGGTCAGAGAAGGGGGGCAGCCCTCCTCCTTAAGCTTACACACACCCATTGACCCTCCCACTGACAGCACAAGGGGAGGTGGGGGGGAGGCGGTCACTGAGGGGTGAGCAGGTTTAGAATAGTAACCAAACAAGCGGCACTCTTAGTGCTTGGAAGGACACTTTGTCAGGAATAAAGGTGACTGCTCATACGAATAGACTGGAGGTCAGAGGGGAACAACAGTTTTCCTATTTTTGTGTCTTTTCCTGCTGCACAGAGTTACAGAGTTTCCCTACAGTGCTTCTGCCTGGCCTTTCTGACAAATGACATTCAGGCAGGAAGAAAATAAGCATTTCAGCTTCTGTTCGTGACTGAGTGAGCTACAGCTGATTCGATTGACCCTGTTATTTCCTTTCTTGATTTAGTGTGTTGGGGTTCACGTGATTTTCTGGAGCAAAACTTTTTTGTGGCTCAAAACTGTGGATTGGTTCAGCCTTTCATGGTTTTTCTCTTTTAAGTATTTGTCTGCAGTAAACAGGAATTTACGAAATTTTGTACAATGAATTATGAGGAAAAAAGCTTTATGTAACCACGGCTTATCTGTAATGGACATGAATGGAAATTTATCACATGAAGTTATGGGCCAAAGTTCATAATCACTTCAGTGATGTTTTTAAATGAGTTTTCATATTGTGAGCATATAAAAAAAAGAAAAAGAAATCTTCAAAGATATTTTTTTAATCAAATTTTGCCCATGACATTCTCACCCCACCCTGCTTTTTAAGGCAGTAAAAAGTGTTTTCATCTGTTAGCCAGAATAAATATCCACATGAAACCAACACGCTGAACAGTAACTTCCACTCAGACGCGTACAAATCGTTTCACCCCAGTGAGCAGACTGTGAAAGAAATGGCACAACTGACATAGTAAATACCGCCCTTTTGGGAAGTCACAGTCTGATATTCCCCGTACATACGCATCACTTGGCTCGGCTTGGACTGTCAGCCAAGCTGTCCACGGGGCTATAGAAAATGCCTCACGTGCAAATCTACATGGTCCATTTCAGCTACACGTATATTTTTAAGTGAACATGACAAACAGACGGGTACTTTTATCAAGAGGCACTTACAAAGAAGCGGACTCATAGTGGTCATCATAGAGCGGTTTGCACCATCTGCGCAGACGTGCATGTGTACACATGCACACAGGCCGCTACGGTGGCGTGTGACGATCCGAAACTGTCACACGCGCAGCCTCAGCAACAAGTCCTGCATCTGACCTCTGAGAGCCTGCGCAAAGCAAAGGCTGTCTAAAGTTTTAAAGGTTTTCATGTTAGTGGCCAGCACTCGTCAATCCAGACCTAACACACACACACACACACACACACACACACACGCACATTAAGTATCTATATCTTCGGGGAACTCTCCATTCATTTTTATGGGCATAACCCTAATCCCAACTATGACAGCCTTAATCCTTTCCCAGCCCTAAGGTTAGCTAACCAAGCAAAGAACATATCTTTTGGTTTTTTTGATTACAGTCACAGACGTTTTTTGAAATAAAATTGCCCCCCACAATGTCAAAATAACAGGCTTTTATCACATTGTGGCGATATTTAGTCTCCACTATATACAGTAATATATACATGAGCCCCCCCCCCCCCACCCCCACACACCCACCCCACAAAAAAAAAATTATGCCGCAATCTGCCCCATATGCTGCACTCAAATTCGTCTGCATGTTTATGGGTATATTCTGTAAATTACAGTGTACTACTACTCAGTTACAATGTCTTTCTGTTTGTCGGTAAAGAGCCTTTTTCATACAGTCTTAATCATGCTGAAGGAAGCACATTATATATTAGTTTCGTGATTTGCAATTCTGGAAATTGGGATCATAATGAAAGTCTTTCACAGTCTGTTTCAGACGTGTGCCATTCGACTAATCAGCCTGAAGCAGTGATCCATGTGTGTTCAGCTCCAAACTCAACATACACTTAAGCACAGACAATGCGATTGTTCCCATTTACAGTCAAGAGCATCTTACTGCTTTATGAATTATAACACGTATTTCTATTTTAGAATAATAAACCATTCCCCACCTAGAAAAAAACTGATGG
>JAODKE010000040.1:6370104-6383311 GCA_026779605.1 Mormyrus hasselquistii | reverse complement strand
TTCAATTTTAGAATAATAAACCATTCCCAACCTAGAAAAAAACTGATGGAGATGAATGATAAAGGTAATAATAATAATAATAATAATAATAATAATAATAATAATAATAATAATAATAATGCAAAAACTAATAATATATAATCACAACTTTTCTCTCTACAATGATAAGTTCTGATTGCTTGACAGATGCAATGCAGATTAATTAAAGTATCCTTTGTTGAACGATGATGTATTTGCCACTGCACGTCACACATTGGGCATATTACTGTTTTTGTTTGTTGATGTTTGCCATAAGCACTCTTTGTTTCTAAACGCAGGTGTACTGCTATTCGAAATTCCCAACCCCTGAGAAGGCTCTGGGGGGTGCAGGCTAGCAGAGTGCCTGTCCAGATCACACAGGACGTGAGCAGAGGGCACACACGGCATTTCCTCGACATCTGTCCTGCCACAGGAAACCCTTGGATGTTTATAGGAAATGGGCGGATAGAAGACTTTCATCATCCCTTCCGTTTTATTGGCCGTGCTGATGCTCTCGAGCCTTGCCATGAATGACAACCAAAGTAGTCGTCATTGTTTACAAGTGAGTAATCCTGGCGTTTTTATTAATAGTCTGGAGATTACCACGCCAGCCCTATCTTAGGAGAATTAGCCAATGATTCTGGAATGCAAAATAATACCCACAGATTACTGTCTTTGTTTACTTTGTGTTTCCTTTCTTTAATTTGCATCTAATATGTCGTCATTTCGGAAAAACTTCCTTTACTTCTCTATAATTCAAGTCTTCCTCAAAATATGTTTAAGATTATACCTACTTTGAGCAACAGCGAAAAAAAAATAAATGAAAATATCTGCTCTGTCTATAACTTTGGCTCAAGTATTTCCTAGTTTTTGCTTCCTGTTCTGTTCTAGTGACAGAACATGTGAAAAGACGCGTCTCTGTGCCTTTTGACAATGGACTGATGCGTGACCTTCACCCGGATTATTTTGTACTGACATGAAAGGTTCCTTGGGCGTAGCTTTGCCAGATAACGTTCCTGCGAGGCCGTCGGAGTGGCGAGCAGTTGCAGGTATCTTCATTTTGCGGTTTGTTCCTCCAGATGGTTCAGTTGTCTAACAGTAGAAGATCCGAGGAGCTCAGCCGCAGCGCCCTGCCGCACCTTGGTTTAATACGATCCAGCCTTTGTCTCACAGATGTCTGGGATCAGAAGGCCAACACACTTGCTTATCTTTCTTTAATCACAGATTTATCCTCGACCGAGCATTTTGGCTGCGATAGGGAGGGACTGTCAGCCGTGAGGTACAGCAGCACCACAAGTTTTCATTCGTCATCCTTTAGGTCGCTGCAGGAGCAGATCAGGGGTTCCTTACAATCGCATTTTGTTGAGAAGGTCAGCCTCAATGCTTCTGTAATACACTGGCTGGTCCCTTTGGTAAGTTATTGTAAAAAAATGTAATGGATTCTCTTACGCCTTACCTGATGGAGAGGTGGACGGTAAAAGATGTGGAGGGTTTGCTCATCACAGGAGCTCCCTTGAAGATGACTAAACTGCTGCACTTCTAGAATAGCTAATGAGCAAAGCGAAACTCTGAGCGCAGCATTCGGCCAGGGGTACCTCTGATTACGCAGCCCTCTGAACTCTCTGTGCCGCCAGAGGAGAGGCATTCGCAGTGGCACACATGCGCAGTCGCAAGCTGCATTTATGCTCCTACACAATCATGCCTCTGTTTCTATAGCATAAACATGATTTAATCATTGTTATTTTCTCTCTGTAGAATAAACACCTCCGTCCGTGGCTGTCTTGCATGGATTTATATCAGGCACCGGATAATACGAGTGTGAGTAAATGCAAACTGTCACTGTCTCAGGATGGCTTGTTCACAATCACTAGATCATGTGGCATTTGCTTCTAGGTTAAATGCGATGGAATATACGCCACAAAAGAGCAGTGTAAAACTACAGAGAGACTGAACACACGCATAAAATATGTAGCTTACTGATACAATGGCCATCTGTTCCAAGGTAAGTCATCATTCAAAGTCTTAGATTGATTCTATGGCCAAAGGGCTGGGCTCCGAAATAGTGCAATACTCATGAATAACGTATTGAACGGCTTTGACAGGAACTAGAGAATTATCTTACTGTACCTTTCCTAGCTTGTAGACTGATCTGGACGTAACGTCGGGGTTGACGGCTCTGAGCGTGGTTTTGTACGTTTCTCTCCAGCTCAACCTACGCAATTTCTTTCCGGTGTCCTCCCACCATCCCGAGACGAGCGCAACCAGACTCAGCATTCTAAATCGCTCTTTGTGTGCCTGTATGCGAGCGACATTTTAGGCTTGCTTGCTTAGATTTCCTACAGATCTCTCTTGGATTAAATGGTTATTGAAAACGGATGGATGGTCCTTCCATGTTATGTTACAAACAAACCTTTGTTTTTCCAGTTTGCTCTTTCAATGACAGATCATTGGAAGCTGCCACGAGCAGTAAAACTCAATGTGTGCATATGGCTTCAGACTTCATGTGCAGGATGATCACTGCACCATCATCACTGTCGAACATGGCCAGCTTTGTGTTCACAGCAGCATAAACTCATATACTCCTCTTTATATCATTGTTCTCTGTTTTTGTTTTTTCAGTTATATAAATGACTGTTTTCCTGTAACAGTATATGTGCAAATGATTCCAGACAAAAATATCTTGTGAGAAGTAATATAAACATTTTATTGTGAGATAATTCATAAGAAAAAATATATTAAAGCAAACCTTTGCCTTAAAGAGCATACCTTGACATCAACGCATCTTGCGTATTTTCTTGTCTCGTGCAAACTGCCCTTATCAGACAGTTGAATTCAGTCAATCAGATCTCTTCAGATATATTAAAACACTAAAGACAGGGGCACTTTGAACTCATTCATTGTTATCATCTGATAGGTGTTTCTTACGCCAGGTGGCAGGTGATATATATCTGGTGATGTCACCTGTGTCTCTGAATGGTTGCCCAGAACAGAAGAACTGACAGCAGCAATAGACAGAACTCTCTCTTTAGTTTGCCTGCATTGTGCGGCTGCACATCTTTGGACTCAGGCCATCTTCTCATACGCTCCCATGAAGTTCTAAACGCCTGGGTCCCAGCATCCAGCTCACAGTCCAGTGTGACTCTGTGTTTTGTTTCATTTTCCTAATGTTTTCCTAGAGTTGTTTTGAGCACAGATCTGGGACTCATCTAGAGTCCCTTTATTCCCTGAGTTCAAAAGCAGCCAAAACACAGTCGGCCTTCCAGTTGTAGTGGTGGGAGCCAGTTGTTCGTCTTTACTTGAATTCCGCTGTGATTATCACAACTTTCATCGCTTGACGCCGCTAAACACCCTTTGGTTGTGGCCTGCTGTTTCCTCATGGCTTCCAATGGAAATAAACAGTGACCCGAGAGCCAAGTATGAGGCGTGCTCTGACGTTACCCTGCCGCACGAGGGGCCGCTGCGATGAAACATGATGGATATGAGGAGAGCTTTTCCCTTCCAGGGGGCACTGAGGGGGGGGGGGTTCAGCGCTTATAGTCTCATCAGAGAGATTTGTGAAGGAGCACAAAGCTTCTCCCCGAGGTCAGGTGACTTCCTCTCTTCCAAGTTCACTAGTTCGTTTTGTTGGGCTTCTCCTGTTTGTTCCATTCTTCTTCTACTAACCGTGAGTGTTATAAATTTTTTTGAACAAAGGGATTCTTCAAACAGCAATAAAAAAAACAAAAAACAAATGCATGGTCTGTGATTTTAATGATCGTTAGAAGATTTGAGTGTGATCCAAAAAACGGTACGAAAGGTTTCTTTCTGTGTTGTGGGTTACGTTTATTTTTTATTTGTTGTTATTATTTCGGAAAATAGGTTTAACTGGAGCAAGAGCAAAGTGATTATAAGAGTTTGCCACTGAACTTTGACGTTAATAAATGTATAAGGGGAAAAAAAGGTCTTGTAGCAATTTTCAATTTTGATAGATTTTTTTCCTGAAACAAATCAGTAATCAAACGAGTTTGCCATAACTCCTAAACTAATAAACCAAAACAAACAAGCAAACAAACAAGCTCCATAAGGACCTGCAAAGACATCCTTAAACGATTTTAAAAGATCCAGATGATCAATCTCATAGCAACCTGGCAATGTCTTTATAAAGACACAATAATAGCTCTTTGTTAAAAGTTATATCTTTTCAGCAGACATTGCCTTTGATGTGCTCTCGCCTCTTTATGCACTTTTGCATTTTTGTTGCTCCTTTTGTTGCCGTAAAATAGCAAAAGATTTATTGTGCAGTGTTTTCCCTTCACTCGTCTAACGGTAATTTATGTTGTGCCACTTATAAAGTCAAATCCAATAGGTTGTACGACATGTATATTTTTTGTCCCAGCTGCGAACAATTGCTAAAAAAAAAAAAAGATTCGGAAAATTACCTGTGGTGTTCAGTGACTGACCCAGAGTCACAAATATTAAAACCATAAATCAGTTCTCTTTGTTATTTGCCCTCATTGTCCCCACGTGCCTGAAGAAGCAGGATAGCCGCCTGTGTAATATGGTGGAGCGGGCCTCACTCGGCGTAACATGTGAACATGAGGACCACTTACGGCATTTCAGCTTCAGGTTTGCCCTGGCGCAGCGCTAAAACGCCATCAGACCCAGAGCCGTACCCTGCCAGGGCTGACAGGAAAGGGGGGGGCCGGATGTGTGCTGACATTACTGGTACAATACAGCCAATAAATGCCAAAGTGCGGACAGGTACATTTGTCTGGGGCGGTCGATGCCTTTGTTCCCCCTCGGTTTCCCACGAAATTAAACACAATAGATTTTTCTCTCTTTTTTAATAGTTTTCTGGTGATTAAACTAGACAAAGGCTTTCGAGCAGAGTGAAAAAGTGAGTTAAAGTGAGGAAGTCAGAGAGAATAAAACGGAGCCGGCACAGGGATGGGTCCGTTGTGGGTCTGGCAAGCCGGTGGTGCGACAGCCTTGTTCCTAGCAAACCACTATTACCCCTGACTGGTTACATGGCAACCAGCTTGACCAGAAACAGGGAGACTGGGGCATTTTTTTACCCATGTACATACTCTTCTAAGGAACTATCATTAAAAGCTATTAATCATGGTTTTATTTAATTGCTTTTTATATTATTGATTTAACTAGCAACCACCCTACCAGTACACACTGCTTCCTATTAAACATTGTACCCCCAAAGATGGACATTTTATGTGGTTATTGACATCCCCACGATGTCATAAAAACCTGTTATTCTGACGTTTGAATCTTGAGAGGTAAATGAAGGCAATCCTGATCACTATGTGTCGCCTTGGATAAAAATCTACTGAATAAATAGATGTAATGCAAATTAAAAGCTAATGGTGTAACAAAACAGGAAAATTTCTTTAATAAAGCATAGTAAAATTAAATTCTTGATGGCTTAAGGGAGGCAAAGTTTTGAGATTAAAGTCAGCACTACATAATATTGTCCTTACAGTTTAATATCGCAGCGAAAACCTGAGTGCAAACCTCAGTTCTCTACCAGTGAAAAAGCAAACAAAACCCAGCGAGGAGGTATGACCGTCTGAGGTAAGCCATTCCTTTAGTCTCACACCTGCTTGTAGCTCCTCCAATTAGCACAGCTGCACTGAGCAGCGTCATATTATTATCGGTTCGAGAAGAGCAAGGCGTCACCGGGGTGCAGATCGCAGGAGCGCATGTCAGGCTGTCAGGTGGCAAGACTGGGCCCGGCGTCGCGGGCGGCCAGACACACAAATAAACACGTCTGTACGGGGAAATCAAGAGTAGCTAATGGAGAATGCTAATGCTGTTTTTGTTTGGAAGAAAAGCTTCCTCAAAACCACAACACCCCAAAAATCCCACAAACTGGAATAATACTTGAATAATAATATATGTACAAATATTATAACAGGGACAATGTAACTAATTTTAATATGTACTGTAGATATGAACTAAATTATTAAAGTTACTAAATCACTATCAATGTATCACTGTTTAGCATACAGAACAATAAATGATGAATAATAAATAAGCCTAATAATAAAATCCTGCATCTGCAGTATTGCATGTTTCCTGTTACGGACAGTATCACCCACAATGAAAGTGAGATGAGTGAGGGTGCTGCTTTCTGAGCAGTGACACGGCTCTGCAGCGCACGTGGGGTTTCACGCTGCAGATACGCGCTGCACTGCATACACACCAATCTGCTCCCCTCATCTGCCTCACACATCCCCCCTCCACAGAGCTGCCGGGCCGGTCTGGGATGTGGCACAGTCACAGTACCACGAGGAAGCCTCCTGGGGCTGTTGGCAAAATTTCTATCCCAGGTGGAATACTATCAGCTCACAGAACAAGGCAATGGGACGGCGGAGCTTTGATTCTGCAGATTTGACATGGAACTGAATGTGCACCACACAGCCACTTAACAAAACGGCAAGCTGCCACGGCAACACATGCCAGGTGACTGGCCGTCATTCATGAAGTGGGCAACATGCTCAGGGTGCTGATATCCAGTGGTGTTGTAGTCAAGGCCGCCTAAACCGAGACCAAGACGCTGCAGAGACTTGAGGGTACCAAGACAAAGATCAAGACCAAGACACACTAAGGCGAGACCAAGATTGAGGCTAGTCGAGACCAACACCAAGACCAAGACCGAAAACAGACTAGGGCTAGAATCAACATCACATTACTCAGATCAACTGTAGATAAAAAGGCATTGCTGTAAAGTGTCATGACTCATTGTAACATTTGTAGAACAGATGCATCTAACTGGTTGCATTTGAATCGAGGCACGTAATAAATAATGAAACTATTCTGTTTTCTCCCCCATCCCATTGAGACCGCTATGTCTGAGAGCAAGACTGCCACCAAATAGAGTTGAGACCAAGACAAGACCAAGACCAGAAAAAAAAAGAGAACTACAGAACCAGTGAACATAGGAGATCCAAAGCTCGGAGGTCTGGGTCACATGTTCCCTGGAGTCTCCGGCTGATCCCTGCCATGCTCCTGAAAACTGCTGACATCTGAGGCTGTCCAGGACCATCCCGAGTGAAGGACACAACCTTACCTCCCCCTGCTGCAGGCCCTAGATAAAGTCCCTGTGTTTGGAAGGATCCAGCCCAGGAACTCCTGAGTACCAACGCTGCCAGAATAGCTAAGCTTTCATCTCACTGCAGACCCGTCCACACTGACACTGCACTGGCCTTTGGCTCCCCCCTCTATGGCTACACACGGGCTGCTCTTCCCACACCTTCATCATTGGAGATAAAAGTGAAACAGCTCCATTAATTAAAGCTGGGGCGGGGGGGCAAATTGTAGTGCACATTCTGTAAAAAGTGGACGATCCAAAACATACAAATACAGATTCCAAACTGGTTGTTTGCATTAATTTCAACCCATGGAATAGATCTGCGGTTTTTTGGGGGAGTCAGACAAGATTATTTTTTATAGTGGATTCTCAGTCGTGCTTTGACTAGAAAGCAATACAGTAACTAGTTCACAAAATGTCTATAAACCAGCAAACAGCAATAACTTCAGTCCAGATCAGGCAGGCTGCCTTAATCAATATTTAGAGATGAAGAGATGAAGGTAATTTGCTGATATTTGAAATGATTTGATTTTGAGAATAACCTTACAGTTATTACCTGCATGGCTATTGACACGATATGGAATGCGGATCACAGCAGGTGCTGACTCACAAAGAAGATATTTACCTTTTAAATGGGGCTAATAGAGACAGAGGGTGTTTTTGTGCTCCTCAGACCATTTGACAGATTGAATCACTATGACCGAAGCCTCGCAGGGGTCTGTCCTCAGCTGAAAAATGTGCTTTCTACAGCGACAGTCTTTGCTAGACCATCATATACCCAGAAATGTCACATAATTTAAATTTAAAGGGCAAAATCATTTTTATGCGAAGGAAAAATTTTACTGGTAAATGGCAATTTCTTTGACATCACCGGTCACCATGGTTACTCAGTTTCATGCAAACTTAATTCCATTTTTTATGAAGTTGAAGGTATAACTATTTTGCTTTTTCCTTCTGCTTAAAGGCCATTGCACAACATTAACATGAATCACATTATTTTAATATAGGACAGAACATATTGAAACCAACCATGCATCTTCTACTGCGGCTTATCTAGTGGAGGATTGGAGCCTGTCCGTATAATCACTGCATACGCTGCAGGGCACAATACAGGCACATAGAATCATCAGTGCCACTGTACATCGCCCTGGGGAAACCTCAGAAAAACCTTTATCCCACCATGAAGACCTTAACCCCATACCCAGCCCTAACCTTAACCGTAACTGACCAAACAAAAAGCTTCAAAACAAAATTTTTATCAAACTGATTCTCTGCTTGCGGGGACCATTACACCAAAATAACAGCGTTTTACCACATTGTGGGAACTAATATATAGATGACCAACACACTCATACACAGAAACTGCAGACACACAAACCAGGGCTGAGAATCAAACCCAAACCTTGGAGGTATGAGGCAACATTGGTAACATGATGGTCGGTCTTTTACACAACCTTGGTTTTATATCTGCTAGCTGCTATGCAACATGGAATTTCAGCAACGATATGCAGCAAACAATTCTATGACTTTCTTCTCCGGATGGCGCTGAAACGGCTTTTTATGGCGCTATACCTTTCATTCTATTCATACTGTAATAACCGAAGCACTGAGTGATGCGACTCGAGGTCAAGTCAGACGTTTTACTAAGAGCAAAAACATTATTATCATCATGGAATACAATGACGTCAGATTCACGTTTGGCCTCCTGAAGCCAGTGGCTTTCAGCTTCAGAGAGAGAAATTGGTCGGGTTCTTTGAGGAAAAAGAGTGAGGCAACATGGATAAAAATAAGCGTCCAGCCTAGCTTTGGTGTTCAGATGTTTGCTCACCGGAGGAGCTTCAGTCAGCCATTCTTAGTTACTCAAAGTTACTCAAATTTTATGTCAATGTTCAAAGTGTACGTTTTGCCCCTTTGTGTATATTTTAAATCATTTATATTTCATGCCAGACCACTAAAAAAATCGTTGACCTCAAACTACCCTTCAGGAAAAAAAGTATGTAAACTCAGTCATCTACAGTCCGCCAAGACTCCTGTAGTTTATCTGAAATAAGTTCCCTTGTATCACAAATAGAAACCGTATGGAAGTCTTTGCGGGGGGGCCATGATGGCCATCTGTGTGCTATTTAGATTACTCCCAACAGCTATGGATGCTTAATGCAAGAGCTGTCAAGGATCATCATTAGGCACTACCATTTAAGGGCTTCAGATTTCATTAGACACAGGAAGGTCCACATTACCCTCTGGATTAATGTCAAGCTTCTTGGTTCAACCTGGCCACCACAGCTCTAAGTGTGAGCCCTTGCTCATTAGAGATTATGCGGGGCCGAGGGTAGCCTTCAAATAGCCTACGAATTATGAACGCTTAGGCCACACGCACAAGATGCATTCACCAAAAGAGCACGGCATCAGTGATAGGTCCCTCATGTTGTCAACGAGATTTCTGGGTTCGGAACTTGCATCGTCATTGTTTTCCCCGGTCGCCACTAATCAGCTGCATCCCAGCCGGAGTGAGGTCTGCTGTTACCCGGACGACGGTAGGAGGTCCCTCGAGTCCGAGAATGGAAGCTGTGTTGTTTTCTCCGCTATCTGCAGGAAGATGCAGGGAGCTGAGTCACCACAGGGTGACGGATGGACGGCTTATCTGGCCGTGATAACCTGGGGAAGGACGTGCTCGCGGCTTTTAATGAGGAAGCGAGACCACTAGGTGATTACGAGGAGTTCAAGTATTTTTTTTAACCTAAGCACTGGAGGAATATGATGTATAAAACGCACAGAAATGGTGGAGAAGATGAGGAGTTCTTAGAAGGTCTTTTTGGGGGGGGGGGGGTCTCACGGGGGGTATTATTTATGAGGTGGCTTATTCGCAGGGAAGACGCCTGGCTGCTGTAGAGCGTCTTAATGACTGACCTAAATTAGCTATCGGGCTGTTCATCTCCAGGTCAGCTTCATCAAAGTGACATTTTCCGAGGCCAGAGTAGTCAATTAGACTGGTGTATTTCCAGGAGGAGTATCAGCCTTGTGCAGAGGGCGGAAAGTGGCTGTGTTTCATCACTTTTGGCAAGTATGAGATTATCCCTCACATACTCTGCATGTCGTATTAGATGCAAAGAGCGCCAACAATCTAAACTTCAAAGAGAGATTAGGGAAACATGACCTGTGTTGATTGAAAGTGCTGTGAGAATTCCTTCATTTTGACGAAACCCCCACTCCCTTGGGGGGGGGGGGGGAGGGGCGCATGGCTGAAAAGCACCGTCGCTCTCGAGCACAATCTGTGAAACATCTGTGAGCAATGTTTTGGTTAAATACTGAATGCCCACATCTAGGGTTTGCGTGAAGGTTCCCACTTTGTACCTTAAAGACACCTTTCATGAAACGTTTGGCAATGCAAGTGCTTCAAAATACTGTTGATCCCAGTTTGATCTATATTTGAGCTTAGAAACGTGGCCTTAACTGAACTCATGGGGTGGAAAACATGGTGCAGCTCGCTGAAGGTGCAGACATTTGTTAATGTCTCTTTCTGAATCTTTATTAGTAGAGAGCTCCAGTGCTGGCAAATACCACTCCAAGGAAATGATTCATTATGTTATATTAGACCACATCACTAAAGATGTCTGACATCCATCCATCCATCCATCCATATTTTATATCTGCTTGTCCTATGCAGGGTTGAGGTGCTCTGGAGCCAATCCTGAATGCTACAGGTGCAAGACATACATGCCATTCGAAAAAATGTTTGCACATGTTGTTTGCACACCACAAATAGTATAATACTGTAAATACCATCAATAGGATACAACTGCAATCTTATACACTTATATGTGCAATATTCTGCAGTGTTTCATATACGATACTTTTACCTATGACTGCTCTCTGTTACTGTAACCGGAAATGCGTTTTCCTTGGGAGGTGTTTTGCTGTCGTGAAGTTGCGTCGCTTAGTAAGTTTCCATGCCGTGGAGAATCTCGCCATAGCATCTCCGCAGCGATGTGCTGGATAGTCTCCACGGAGGACTGGAGAAGCATCCGTTTTCTTACATGCCCAGGGAAACCAGTTGCCCATAGAGGCCAATGAATTGGAAACGGGAGGCAGGGAATATTTCTCTGGAAACAGACTGAGGAGGAGAACATGAAAAGCCATAAAGACAATCTTGAGACAGAAACGAAAGCAGCTGGAAGCAGAGCAGGACAAAACAGGCCTTTCAGGGAAAAAAAAAATACCTGGGCTGCTCAAAACGTTTGTCACAAAAATGTCTTTTAAGTGGCACCTTGTTCAGCGATGTACCGACTCCCTGATTTACAGCGTGCTTTTCCCTATGGTCTACACTTGTTTGACTGAATACTTTTAATGAGCAGAAGAAAGACACGTTCCCGCAGTGGTCATGATTTGTGCTGCAAATGAGGCATTTGTAATGCACCTGCGTGGCTCGCAGGCTGACCCCGGGTTCGATTGGCAGCCAGATTCCTCACTCACATTCGGTTATAGCTCCTGCCTCTGTGCTCCTCACGCATAGGGACCGGCACGACTCAAACTGGGCTTTCTGTTTCTTCTTTTTCATACAGGGACATGCGGTACTCTGCAAATGTCTTCGGGAGTCAAGGTAAATGTTTAAGACTATTTATCAGATTGGTAAGTATGTAATTGCTCGGAACAAAAAACACAATTTAACTTTAGAACATTCAAATTTATAGTGACAGACAAAAGCTAAGAATAATTTCTTCTGTTCTCTAAAAGGTTACTGATACCATGTTGGATGGCTAGATGAAAAGGGGTTCAGTTCCCAAACCTCTCCTCAGGGGCACCTCAGCCGTTCCATGTGTTTATTAAAGATCATCATAGGCTCAGTTAAATTAAGTAGTTAAAAAGATATTAATTAGCTTTATGAGATGTGGTAGTGTTAAAAAAATACATGGGTGCATTGTCCAGTGGCTGCAAATCCTGGGGTGATTTTAGCAGTGGTCTGGAAATGGGTGAGTGGGGTCTGTGCCAGTGACTGGTAGGTTGCTGGTTCAAATCCCGTGAATGCCTGAGTGATTCTATTCCGCAAGGCCCATAACCTGCAATTGCTTTGTCCTGGGTATGATGTTAGTCTACATCTGTAAAAAGCAAGCAAAACCATATTCTGTGGTATTTCCCATCTAAGTCCGTCTGTCTCCAGACTATGACAGTATCTGTGCTGTTGTGTGTATCAGCCTTCTTAGGGAGATTATTCCATCCATTGTCTAACCACTCAGGGTCACAGAGACAGAAATCAGTAGCATATTTCATTAAATAATGCAGATGCAATACCCTATAAGTACATGGTAGCTGAATAATCATATGTTAGCTGACTACCATGTTAAAGAAATGCCATGAAACAGAAGGCAGACTGTAAAAGTCCTGGTAGAATTGCCTGCATGATTTAATCAGTTAATGAATGACTTTTCCCATCTGTACACAGCTTAGAATGCGTTTTAATTTTAACTGGCAAAAGCTTTTTTGTTTTATAACAAATAGCTATTGCCTCTGAAGGCTATTTGACTATATGAATATCTTTATTATTTTTATTACAAAAGTTACTTCTTAGAGAACTATTACCATATGAACGAATTTCTAAGGCACCTTTAGTCAGATGTTCTCTCTAAACTGGAGAGGCTGTCGGTTTTTCACCAGCCCCAGAGCGGACATATTCACTAAAGCACATGCAGTTTTCTGCATATCAGCTCTGGGCTGAGTCTCCCAAAGCCATCTAAATGTTCCGGCATTCCTAAGTTCTATCTTTTATCAAAGAACTTCATAATGACATAGTGCTAAGAGGGCTTCAGGAAATCAGCCCTGGTTAGTAAGGTGACAAGAGCAGGGAGGGACAAAAAGGTAGAAACTGCCCTGGAGATGGCGGGCACCTCCAGGTGTGAATCTGCTGGTCCATGCGGGTCCCGGTCTCTGGACGGCCGTTTGGTGGCGGCCTGCACACCAGTGCTTGTGACTCAGGTGCTCTCCGAGGGGTTGAGATGCAAGGCGACGCTGACGGGCTTCATGGGAAGAAGTGGACGTGAGGGACACCTTCACGTGAGAATCCAGTGGGCCGTGAGGGACACCTTCACGTGAGAATCCAGTGGGTCGACAGCC
>JAODKE010000040.1:6357200-6370004 GCA_026779605.1 Mormyrus hasselquistii | reverse complement strand
GTGAGGGACACCTTCACGTGAGAATCCAGTGGGCCGTGAGGGACACCTTCACGTGAGAATCCAGTGGGTCGACAGCCACCTGTGAGGAACAAACAGGATACAGAGCATGCACAGGAATCAGCAGAATCAGGAAGGATCTCCGCGCTCTAATGACAAATCTGCCATTTCTCTTCATTCCGATATTTCACACTACAGCTCACGTCCGTAACCTCTTCTCATGTAGCCTGCTATCTGCAAATGCCAAGTCGCCAAAACCAAGAGAAATAACAATAAACTGCAAGTGGAATTTTGATATACAATGAGTTTTTGTAAATGTTGACATTATTTTGAATGTAGTGCCTTTTCTGATATGGTGTCTTTTACCGAGTGCACATTTCTGATTGTAACGCTTCCTTGGAAGTCTAATTAACATTCACTCACATCTGGATTCTTTTTTTCCCCAAGAGAATTTGTTCCACCACACACGATAATCTATGTGTAAATGAGCTTTTGAAGACATTTGTGTTTTAAGTGAAACGGCACCTGGAACAACTGGCAAAGGCAAAGGAAAGATCTGCGGAATTTTTTATTAAGTTGTTACTTTAGCCTCTGGCACAAAATTGAAAAAATGCAGAACAAAAAAAACATTACTAGCATCGATCGGGGTGGGGGGGCTTTTTAACATATACACCTGCTGGCAGAGGTGGGTAGTTCAGATCCAGAGAGTAAAAGTCCAGGATTTTATTTCAACCAACCACTTGAGTCCACAGTGACTGTGACTCTATACTCATCTGGTTGGTGGAAACGAACCACCTCTGCCTGGTGGTTAGTACATGGGTTAAGAATGTAGAATGATGTACTGATCCAGTGGGAGGGGAGAAGGACCACAGGCGCTAGAAAGCTGCTATATTAATTAGAAACATAATCATTTATTTCAGTTTAAAATATTGCTGTTTTATTTGGGTTTTCATTAAAGAGCAGAAATGAGCCTCGGCTTTCTTTGGAGAGTGCACTTTCAGCATCGGTGAACATACCTTTCTGCTGATAAACATGTGACAGAATTCACTTTTTCACCAGCAGGAGGACACCCGCGTAACGCCAGGAGAACAGGCCAGCTCAGCACACATTTATAAAAACAGGCTGCTTTCAATAGAAATGAAAAATGTTTAAGCAATTATATATCAACATGAGCCATCTAAATACATATCAATAAACTGTCACTAAAACTGCACTTAGAACATCTGAGAGATGCCTGAATATACAATGTATCAGAATGCGTGTGAATATACAATGTATCAGAATGCGTGTGAATATACAATGTATCAGAATGTGTGTGAATATACAATGTATCAGAATGCGTGTGAATATACAATGTATCAGAATGCGTGTGCTACCTTTGGAAAGGTGACCGATGCCAGTCTTTAAGGAGAATCAGGAACTGGCATAGAGAAGCTAGTCAGAGAAGTTTTGCACCAATCCTGCAAGCCAGTCATTGGTTCTGCTCTTCTGTGGGGTCGGAGTGACTGTAAAGACTGCTGTGAGATACTCTGTATGCTGATATCTCCGCCCCTTCAGGGGTCTTAGCTAACCCCTGTCTCCTTGCATCTCAGCACATATCAAAGCATCACACAGCACCAATTGCCCTTCAGTTGTTCGTATATGTGGTATGTAATGAACAGGACAATTATAACTCGGGTTTCTACTGGTTAAATAATAATCTGAACCTTCTTAAACTGGTAAGTCAGTTTGCATTGAACATTGAGAGCTTTTTTCTGCAATATCCTCTTAATCAGAATTTTGAGGATAACCAGATTCTTTTGTCCGATATTATTAACCTTCAAGTCCAGTAATACGCAAAAAAGTACAGGGGGCGCCTGACATATACACTTTTATTCAGACCATATGAATTGTTAGTTTCTTCAGAAGAAGTGTCTGAGTTATAAATCATTCTGACAGCCTGGTGGTTTGGGCCAAGAAGCTGCTCAGAACCACATCACTCAATTTGGCCCCACAGCAAAGCTCCTGTTCTCAGCCAATATCTGTCTGACAAGGAGCACCGTCTTTGTACAGGACACCCCGTGACTTTACAGGCTTTGTGGAAGCTGGTTTGCTATCTCCAAAAGTATAGGGGGTGTCAGAAGGTACATTCATGTAATGCCTGACAGACGTGTGCATTTGTGAAATACAAGTAGTGAATGGTTACAGTAGGATCACTTTCACCAAAGACAAGTTTCGGGACATAATCACTAAACGTGTAAAGACCCTGCTTCAGACCTCAGAGAATTCTACTGATGGTGGTCAACCATCCAAGAATATTTGTATGAGGTTTGTTTTTCTTTTTTTACCCCTTTTTCACCTTTTTTTGGCGTGGACTGAGAAACTCCTGATGTCTGTGCAAGTCCGGTGGGGAAAGCCCTGGACTGTTTCTTGAGTTTGATGCAATTATCGTTGACTCAGAGCATGGCCCCCCGACTCAGGTGAAGGGCTAAAGTGACATAACAATCCAGGACGTGGACTTCAGGCAAAAAACAAAAAAAATAGAGAGGGTATATTCCAGATCGTGTATGGAGATGTTTCTGAAGGAAAGTCTGATGAAATTTTTACATTGTAAATTAGAGCAATTTCACAGAACACTGTTGAGAGAAGAACCATATGCCCCGACCAATACTGGTGGTCTGCAGTCTTTAACCTTTCTCTTCTGGCTGATTCACGAGAGTGACGTCCCACTTTTTGCTGAGATCTTCTGGAGATGTGGATTGTCCTCCTGTATAACCTAATCTTAGAAGGGAAGGCCAATGTCTATTGTCTTAATTTCTGTAATATTTTTAAGGTAAGTTTCGATTTATTGCAGATAGTAATATAAATAAATATAAATAAAATAAATAATAGAAATGAAAAACAAGTATATAAATAATATAAATAACATAACTAAAAATCATTGCTAAAAATGTAAAAAAGCTCTTTGTCTCCTCCGTGTCCGCGGCCGCCAACATCCATGAGACATTGTAACAGTTTTGGGGGGATGATATATGACAGAGCATCCATGGAATTGTGAGCGCAGAGTCGATTTCCTACGGGTGAGAGATCTATGGGAGAGTGGGGGCTTCTGGGGGCGGTGAGGGCAGATGCTGGGCGATGTTCACCAAAAACAGGTGTCTGAGCAGATGAATCTCCGGCGAGGTTCTAAAAGAAGGGATTGATGAGCAATAAAGTAACGGTTCTCCAGCGAAACACTTGTTAGGCCAGCCATTACAACATTTTCCCCATATAAAATTATCGTTACATTCATGCATTTTTCGTGTGTGTACAGTATGTGAGCATATATGTGGGCAAGACGCGAGAAAACAGCATATTACGTTACTGGTCAGAGCACCAAGATTCCAGACCTTCTCAGTGTACATGCACCTAAAATTTATTTCAGTTTAATTAGATTAGAAATGACATTAATTCTGTCGGTATTCTTAATGAGGTTAATTTATTTAAGTATAAAATACAATAAATACTTTTTTAGGGAATTCACTCTCCAAAACCGGCATTATCTTCTCTCAGACATACAACATGTCAAGTGTTTGGCTGAAATTATAAACAAAAATCTCAATACTTATTTTTGAGTTTATTATTATTTATTTCCTGTTAGGTGACCTTAGGAGTGTTCCACAAAGAAGGATTTCTCAGTTAGCTGGGTTAACTTAAACTAGAAGTCATGATTGTCCAATAATATTTTAGGTAAGAAGCATTCCTATTGGATAGTCATGACTTCTAGCTTAAGTTAACCCGGCTAACTGAGAAATCCCACTTTGTGGAACACCCCCCTTGAGTGTCTTGAAAGGTGCCCTTAAGTAAATAATAATAATTGTTATTATTATTATCATCACATACATGGACATAAATTGGCCCCATGACAGTGCTTGTTATGTGTCATCTGCCTCACTTGTGTGTTCTAGATAAATAAATGAATTAATTAATCCATCTATCTTCATATTGATCGTCTTGGTCAGGGCTGTGGGGCGAATAGGTAAACGTAAATTTAAAAGACAGAGCAGAGCGTTAATACATCACCAAGGTGCATCGTTTGGTCATGGAGAAACCCTGCTGTCCTGGGACAGGCGGTAAATCTATAGCCTACAGTTCAAAGGGTCAGAAGGCTGCGGAGCGGATGCTTTGTGCATTACAGACAGCTGCCGATGGGGCATTAGACAAACAGCAGCAGCAGAAGGGAATTTACTGTGCCTCTAAAACAACATCCTCCTCTATAGAAACACCTTTCCTCTTCTGCATACTGATCTGAGATCTGATTCCAGATCACCGGTTCCAAGAACTTGGCTCCTGTGCCGCAAGAAAACTGTTCATTTGTTGGCAAGATGTGTCATTTTGATTCTTATCATCAGGATGTTGTTGCATGGAAGACATTTCTTCTGGTTTGTTTTCCTAATGTATTTCTTTCCTGTGCTGTAAACATGAGGAGGGACCAGCACACGTCAAGCCGTCAGGTGCGATGCGCAGCTGCAGATGTGCTGTAGAATCCAGTCGTTTATCTTCTGCATTCACCACACCTTTGTACTGTAAACAGTGAAGAAATATGCTTCTTTTGCTCATGTCACGGCGTTCCCTGAAACTGAATTTTTGACCAATATTGACTGAAATTCTGGAAAAGGAAATCGTTTTATGATTTTGTAAAAGTATCTTATTTGCTGATTCGTGGAGCGTCAGTCTGTTTCATGTATAAAAGCACATTTCAATCAAATAAAATATAAACTCCTGAGGTGCGATATCTTGAATTTGTTTTTATTGCATTTGAGGTTCCTTTGCTGACGCTGCCTCTGCTTTGGTTGCTTCAGGGTTACCTGAAAGGCACTAGTGAAGATCTCAGGGTAGGTAACTGGAGAGCATGGAAACGACGCTGCCCTTCCAATTAATGTGCGAAAATACTACGTTAAACGCGTCAACAATAAAACTCAAAAGGACCAAAGATAGCTCAAATCTGCCAAGCAAAAAATGACATCCAAACAGGAGCTTCACCGAAATCAAATCATCACCAAATAATTCCCAAGCAGTCAAAGAGAATAGCATTCCTCGCGGCCTGAACACTGACGCAAAGCCAGAAAGTATCTTACCCTTGGACATCAGTGATGTATATCAGAAGACTATACAGCACAGAATTTATGTCTCATGTCCAGCTGTGGTTATTCTCCTGGTCTTTATTTCTGCGTCTTGATTGTCATTCCATGTGTACAGATTTTTAAAGCGGTATTCTTATAAAAGACATAAAACATATGGATTTGAAATATCCAAAATGCCAAGTGTTTGCCAAAGGCGTTTCAGGACTATTTTTATACTTGTAATCATGGACTACAGAGGGGTCAGGCAGCTTTTCTCAGACCAGGCAGCTAAATTTCCTTTGTCAAAGTGCGTCCTGCTGCCTTTGAACAACAAAGATTAACAGAGGGGGTCTAACTGTTTGAAATGCCAGGGTCAAAACGTGGAATTTTCCATTATTGAGTCCTTTTTAACTGAGACACAAATTAAAAAGATTTGAAAATAAGGGGAATTACTTAATATACTCCATACGATTAAAGGAGTAGGAGGAACAGTTACGGGCAATTTGTATGTAAAACAAACCTCAGGAATTTATTGCGGAACAATTAAATGTAGACGAAATAAAGAAACAGCAGACTTAAGTGTAAATTGACAGCAGATTGGGGCCTGCATTGCCAGATAATCTCTGGAAGTCCAGTGCTGTGTTATGCCCTGATACGTGTGTGGTAGCCAAGCTAAGCATTTATGCATCGCTGCTTGAGACAAAGTGCACCTTTTCTCACTGAGCTCCATTTGTCAGCACGCCAAGAGCGAGACAGCTCGGAGGAGACGGCTGCGGTTGCTAACGGGGAACAGATGCAAACGTGCGGTATTAAAGAACTCTTCCTGCACTGTTTACAGGGGACACGTTCAAAACAAACTCGTCCAATCTTCAGAAACTCCACTGGAGCTGTCATCTATATACATGGTCACCACTGATACTTTTATTAGTGCTTGGAATATTATTCATAATAATATTGGATGGGCAGCAGTGGGTCACCCTTCTGCGCCATTCCTCCAGGGCCGCGGTTTGTGTGTCTGTGTGTGTGTGTGTGTGTGTGTGTGTGTGTGTGTGTCTCTCGGTGGTCACTGCGTTTTCCCATATTATATAGATTTCATTCATTTTCTCCTCATAGTCCAAAGACTTGGATTTGTGAGAATTTAGCACAGAATATTTAGCATAATTACATAGTGTGTCTGCCCTCTGATTAACGGGTGTTCCATACAGAACTCCCACCTCGGGCCCCATGCTACCTAGGACAGCCCTCGGGACCTTGGATGACCCTCTGCTGGATGCATCTTTGGAGGATGGATAAATAATGATGAATGAATATGACATGTGATACAATGTCACTTCTTACAGTACATGTGCAGAGCAGCGTGTTCAGTCTTGGCTCAGGCCCTGTGTGGAGTCTTGCATGATCTTCTTGCATGGATGGATTTCTTCCCATAGACAAAAAGAACCGACTTACAAAGCGTCACTTGGCATGCAAAATCATACAATAGAGGGTATTTACAAAACCCTAGCAGCATGTCTGTAGATTGCCTAAGGGAACCATCATAGCACAGGGAGAACATACAAACTGCACACACAGGAACCAAGGGCGGGGTTCAAAGCCCCAACCTGTACGTACAAACGACCATTGCTATCCTCTCACCCAAAATGCAATCTGCGTACACTGGCAGGAATCGCATGATTATTCAAATAAAATCTCTAAATGCAACTGGAACCAAAACAAACATCCAATGTCCCATTGACCTGCGCTAAAAACCACTGATCTGTGAGGTGTCACATCATACATGAATCCATTGCGTTTTGTTTACAGGTTTATAATCAGCTTCTGATTATGAAAGACAAATGTCAAAGACAGGGAGATCCCCAGCAAATTCTTGGCTATAAAATCCACATGTGCATTGAAGGTCCTTCTTAACAATGTACGACACGTCGGAATCCATGCTCAAATTCCGCTTGCTTTGTTTTCTAACTGAGGAGCATTAAAGTGACGGATTTGTTTACACAACATCCTTGGAAAGTCCGTCTTGGCCTGGCACCTGCTACCTGGACCTTGACATTCTTTCGAGCCCCACTAGATAGGAAGCGTCGTTTGGAAAATATGCAGTTGCTTGAGGTCCCTCAAGGCTGCATAATGTCCGCTGGAGGAAATGGCCAGGAATGTCCTCCAGCTCGTCGCTTCCTCATCCATCCCAACGGCTAAATCTGCAGCCATTGTCTAAACCCCAATGAAGTTAATCGCAGACCTTAAACACCTGTAGACTTAATGCACTCCACTATTGTTTAATTGGAAAATGTTCCCCTTTCCTGGCCTGCTGCCCTAAGAGGCATTCCAAGGCCTAATGTGTCTTGGCATAAAGGGTCCCAGTAAATAACTAGACGGTAACAACAATTATTTCCCTATATTTAACAGTGTTTGTGTGTGTGCCAGGTGAGATTGAGCCCATTCCTGCCCTGACTGTCTAAGCATGAATGGCTAGGATGTTTGTTGGTATTTAATATGTAGGTGCTCTGCAGGCATAGAGCTCTAGGACATTGGTGAGCTACTCTACAGGGTGCAGAGGCACTGCACTGGCAGGACAGGCAGTAGTAATAAGTCCAGCCTGATCAGATGTCCCTTTGTGGAGCGCCTGCTGCATCATGCAGCACTCGTGCGGCACTTGTGCAGCACTCATGTGCACGTGAGGAACCACGCAGATGACTCCTGGGGCATGCACGGCAGCTCTGCGTTTGTGGCTGACCTTTGACACTGAACGCCTGATTGGCGCTACACTCAAATTTCCATTCTAAGTAACAGTTTGAAACTTCACAGAGCAAAATGGAATGTGTTGCATGATGACACACATTGTACTTGTAGTTCTACCATGGGGTTGGGTTTAGGGTTGGGTGTTGGGGTAGTTCTGTGATACAGTGATTCAAAGGTAGACTTAAAAAATCCAGGTTCTGGCCCCAGTGTTTCCTGAATGCTATTACTCAAATGTTTGGTTTATTTTCTTCTGGAACCAACAAGGCATCTCATATCATCCTGTGATGTGCAGATTTCACAGTCATGAAGTGTGGTCTAGGATGAATTCCGGAGAAGCTTATGGTACATAAACAGCCAACTTTATTACTTGCCATGTTGCATAACATTTCATCCATTTCATGTTTCTGCTTAGTTTACTTCTTGTCATCTTCGGAACTTGACCTTAAAGCATAATGTGAGTCACACTACAGTCAGAGTCCTGGTGGCCACCTTCTCTTTACCAGAAAGGAGAGTGTTAAACGCTGCAAGGCAGTAAAGTGGGTAATGACAGGGTAGACCTGCAAGTAGAAAATACCCCTAATGACCCTCCTCTATCCAGGTACCCCCAATCCACTGTTTAGGCTTCAGTGTTAGGTACAGACCTCTCGCATGCCTCAACCAAGAATGCTCTGGGGTGAGTTACCTAAAAAATGTTTGCCTTAGGGGTAGCTGTTGCATATACATAGGACTTTTTCCAGCTTTTACGTTAACATTAGTGAGTGAGATTCCTACTGAATGTGATGTAGTGTTTTCAAGACGAGATATCTTTCTTCATGTAGCACAGACTTCCAAATGGTGACGCTTATAACATTGTTTTCCCTAATTGACATCTCTTACCTGGGGGTAATCATCCGGAAACTAACTTTATGGCTGTAGATCTAGTCAGCTGTCCCTTTAGAAAAGCTTATTGTCTTGTAATTCTGCACGTTCCCTGGAACAGAGGTGGAACATTCAGTGTTTATCTGCTCTAGGGTCTGCGTACATCATGTAAGCCTACTGTAACAGTTAAGATTTATAATACAAAAACGAATGGAAACCAATATGGAAATGCCGTGTCAGTAGCCTAAAACAATTCAATATGCAATTTATTTTATTACCATGATGTTTCAGTCAGGAGCCTGGTTTTGTACAGCCTGCCAGTTGTTAACTAGTTGCATTGTATGTGACATGTGGACCATGCAGAGAACACGTGCTTGATTGTGAGTCACGGGTAACGGCACGTATTATATCTCCTAAAATGTTTGATGAGGGCTAAATGAAATGTGATCGTCCGGGAATGAGGGCCGCCAGGGAAATAGTAGTCTAAAAATATCAGGCAGGAAAGGAGAGCTTTTTAAGTGGTCAGACCTGACGGCCGGCCAGGCAGTTTGACAGGAGATCATCGCTGTGTCTGTCTGTGCCTCTGTGTGGGCATGTCGACAAGTGTCCTTATGTTTTTCCCCTGTGCTCAGGGTGTGTCCATAGAAGTAATGGGTCCCATTTCTCGGCTGATCACTGCATTATTCCTGTGTGGTGGTATTACTGCACCTTTTTCACTGCGCTAATCTGAACTGACGGCGAATGTTATCTGTTACAAGCCAGAAAATGAACAATGTGAAATATAAATGACACTGGCTTAGATTTACATAAAATGTAAATGTAAAAGACAAGTTCTTTTGGGTTCTTTTTTCATGCTTTTATTTTTCTAACATTTTATTTCACTTGGATTGTAATACATTTTTATGAGGCGATTCTTGTGAAATGCAGAGCTTTTTATTATTGTTTGGCTTAAGCAACAGCCCCGTGGACCACGTGTATGGATTATACTAACACTATCCACCTGTGACACCTGTGGGATGCACATAAAGACTCCAATGTTTCCAACCCACAAAGAGAACACTTTGGGAAAGTGTTGCCAAATTCAGCAAAGAGCACGACCGGTTGGGGTCTCAGCCAAAGAATGTGTCCACGACCTGGAGGTCTGAGGGGCCCCGACAGCACGGCGACCTGGCATTTTATCGCGGCAGGCTGCTGGTCGTGGCTTTGTTTGCGTGGGGGCCCTGGCAGGGACCCCTAAACGGTATCATGTGGAAGAAGAGAAGCTTTCATGCTTACTTCATGAAGCTTTTCTTTCAGTTGCCCTTTTGGGAAAAGTTCACAACACTCATCCTCTGAGGTTACGGGGTCAGCTTGGGCTAAGTGTAAGTCCTCGGCCAGGCCTGTTAAGGTTTTTTAAAAGCATGACGACGAAGACCGAAACCAGAGCCAGCGGTCTGCCGTCAACCGAAGCCCTGTTTTGTACCTTTAACTTCCACTCGATTCTAGAAACATTTATAGACCATCCAGAACTTTTTAAGAAGATCTCTTACATGTTTCTCTCGCATGAGTTTCCTCTGACCTCTGAATTAATATATTTCAATAACTTCATCTGCCGTCATGTGGATGAAGCGGTACAGCATGCTGTGGTAGTGCCGCATAATAAAGATGAATTAAAGACTCAGCTAAAAACATTCATCTCTTATTAGGTCTCAAGTCCTAGCAGCCACAAGGACTGCATTGCATTGTATCTGACACGGGACGACACACGTGGCTTTGTTTGGATGGTTGCCTGTTGACGGTAGCTAGGGACACTAGTGGAATTCCTGCGTGGGAGTAACATCCTACAAAAATGCTCCGACGGCTAATGAATGTTTCCCCATAATAGCCATTCACTGATATGATACACATACCAGAACATGCATGCTTCAAGAGACAGGATGTTGCTCTGCTGGTTGATGAGGGGCGGAGTGGATCGAATCGGCCACAGAATGAGGAAATGTAACCAAGAGGTAGGAAATGATACAGTTTTAGCCAGACGTGTCCCTCTGTCCCTAAAGCCGACGCACAATTGAATCTTCCTTTCCTCCTGAGAGCTTCCTGTTTATTGGCTTGTTAGTGACATTTTTTGTCCTCTATCCCCGCTTCCTAAATTCAGTATCCTGCAGCAGCGCCTCGGATATCCGTGTTCCGCCTTAGATGCCGGGCATCATTTAAACGACTGGCAGCCCGAACGTCAGGAAGTTTGTGTCGCATTGTCATCATGTGGCTTCGTCTCGTCCGTTCTGCTATTTTGAGCTCGCCGTCGGCCGCCTGCACTTCGATCCGCTCGGAGCCGGTGCGGACCCTCGGATTCCACCCACGGTCACGCGGGCCGCGTTTATATGTCCTAACAGCAGTGTGGGGTCTTTGTTCTGTAAAATCTCTTTGACAAAACACTGACTTAGGCAGCGCAAATTTTAAATAGAAAGACAACATTTTCACTTAGCACATATTTGCAGCCTGCTGGTCTTCAGAAAGTCTTTCTTTATTCCTGAATCAGAGCAAGTTGAAATGTTATTGTAGTATCCTGCGCCATAGTGGCACAGTGGTGTCGGAAGGGAATGGCAGATTCAGGGGGCCCAGCACTTTACAGGGGCCCTTAACTATGTAATATTACATAATGTAAAAGATCAGGGGCGCAGAGCCACACCCCACCCCAACTCTGCATTTTCTTTTGGTATTGAAGGATCCTGAGCACAGGTGATAAAGAGCCATGCATCAGGGTCTTTCACCATCACCTTCTCTGGGCTTCAGGGCTACATGTCAGCTCTCTGCCAGCAATCCCCCCCCCCCCCACATGCACACATTGCTCTACACCCCTCCGTATTCATGTCGCTCCTTGCAGCTGCACTCCCACCTGAGATCTGACATCAGCCAGCATGGTCCGGGGAGAGAGGAAGCCCACATGGGACAGAATCTGCTTTTACGGAATCAAACGTTTTCCGAGGTTTAAAGCTTTTTCTTCTCCTGCGCTGGGTGGGGATGTCGGGCCCCTTTCACGGGGAAACAAGGCATTTTAATTGACATGAAATGGTACATTTGCAGGGTTAGTCGTTGTTCTCCTGGACGTGTGATTATGCAGTGTGTCACAGACAGCTGTCCTCTCTTCTGACTGCGTGACTGTTGTCATTATTGTGTGGCATATTTATTAAACTCCACTCAAAGACTTTCTCAGCTATTTAAATAAAGAGATACCGTGAAAGTTGCGCTTTATTCTAAAGTTCAGGGCCCGTATACGCAATCGTGGAATAGGCCCAATATGACTTAAATCTTGACTTTTCCTGAAAAAAGAAGGTGAGATTACTGCCAGTAATGAGAGTTTAACAGATAGTGCACCTCATGAAACATCAAACATGGCTTCGCCTCACAGTGTCCATTGGCTACGTGTTTGACAGACACTTCATTTAAAAGCATAGCAGTTTTTGCATTTACAGTTTCAGATTTACAATAAATCATTTTTCTTTGGAAAATGAATGGATGGATGGAAACAAAATGAATACAAATTTCTGTAATAAAATAAATTGGAGACATAGAAATTATACCATACAAGTATACAATTTAAAAACATATTTTTTTGTATCAGTGCCTGAGTTAACATTAAACTGCTAGAATATAATTTTTCAAAGCATATTCACAGTTTTGCCTGCAACATCATTAATTTCCTTGATTATTTGTGTGTGTGCTTTTGTCCTTAAAATGACCTTTAGTATATATAGGGGTTTAACAGGAGCTGAGAGCCGCAATGTGGCTTGGTTGGTACGGCTGCCTAAAATAGCACTGGCACAGGGCTGTGTTATACTATGGCCTCGCACTCGTGCCACAACTTACGTACCTCATAGTCAATGCCTTTCATGGGACAGCTGTTACTTCTTCATAGTACTGTGCCACGAAATCCCCCAGCCTCGGTGATGTTTTGGATACTGTCACATTTCAGGGCCAGCTGGGTTTTAAACTTAACTTCAAACAAGGAGCACATGGCTGTGATTATTCTAATAATCTACTTATCCAGCTAATGCATTCACCTCCAGATTTCCTGTAGTGCTGATCATACTGTAGAGACTTTTAGGTTTCCTGTAGTGCTGATCATACTGAAGAGGTTTTAGATTTCCTGTAG
>JAODKE010000040.1:6319730-6342866 GCA_026779605.1 Mormyrus hasselquistii | reverse complement strand
AGCTAAGGACCGAGCCCATGCCTGTTAGGGACCGAGCCCATGCCTGTTAGGGACCGAGCCTCGCCCCAGCTAAGGACCAAGCCCATGCCTGCTATGGACCGAGCCCTATGCCAGCTAAGGACCAAGCCCATGCCTGTTAGGGACTGAGCCCCATGCCAGCTAAGGACCAAGCCCATGCCAGCTAAGGACCGAGCCCATGCCTGTTAGGGACCGAGCCTCGCCCCAGCTAAGGACTGAGCCCATGCCAGCTAAGGACCGAGCCCATGCCTGTTAGGGGCCGAGCTTCGCCCCAGCTAAGGACTGAGCCCCATGCCGCCTGGTCTCCACCTTCCCAGACAGGAGCTTGATCTATTGTTTCTTGGAATCACTGCAATTTGCTGCCTCAGCTTTTTCTGCCACATCTCCGATGACAAAACTGCTCTGCAACGGCTTTTTTTATTTGTTTTTTTCAGCATATTTTCTTTCCATCAGGCAGTCGTACTGACGTTATAGGGAGCACATGGCAAGGAAAGGTCCCTGGAATCGGTTCTAAAAGGAACTGTACTGCTGCTTTTTCCTTCGATTTATCACAACAGTCAAAGCTACTGCTATTTTTTCACTGCAGGATAAGGCAAAGCCTGAGTAACAGTGACGTGTTATCAAGCATTTAATCCATTTTAGTGACTGTGGAAGCCAAGGATAAAAGCTTTCTTGGGGAAGCTGCCACGCTCGCTGCCATAGATACAGAAGACAGGCGTTTGATAGAATTCTCAATCTATATCGTCTGAAATTACATCTCTAGACATATTTTTTTGTAGTATTTTCATGGAGAGTTTCACAGGACATTATTTTGTGGCAGAACTTCTCCATAGTAGCGTGCTTGTTGTGTGCATGGTTGTGAACACTGGATGTGAATTCTGAGGCTGGGTTACTGTATCATTTCCACTGGCTGCAGGCTTGTGCCAAAGAACAAAAAGAGAGAAAGAGCAAATGAGGACTAACAGAATACTGATCCCCCTGCTGGGCCCCTGACCTAAGGCCCCGAATTCACCTGATTAGTCTAGGGGTGCTAGATAATGGCTGGTCCTGCCCTCAGACCCCAGGCTTCCCTCTCACCTGAATGTGTGTCTGGGTCTCAAAGAAGCGTAGGATGGCATGTGTGAAATATATTCTGGCTAAGGCTACACTACGCACAGACTAACCTGGGCTGTAGTCCAGGGCCCTGAATATTTTTTCCTGATTGTTAGAACAGTATTTCAGGACTGGTTTTCACTTGGATGTACAGTGCAAACAAGCGATTGTGATGTATATTTCATTACGGAGCTGGTCTTAAGGCGCTTCTGTGCACAAGGCCACGTAACACTTGAACATTTTTGCAACACACGGGCTCCTGTGAGGCTCCGCTCACTGATGCAAGCAAACCTCAGTCATTCATTGGCCAGGAGAAAAGTAGCAAGGAGTCGGAAAGGAGTCGGACCAAAGATTTCACATAAATGACCAGAATGATAACAAAAATGGCCAGCCATTTTGAAGAATGGTTGAATGAGAAAGTCTGGAAATACTGGAATTTATATGACTCCTCACTACAAGATTATGAAGACTCTGAGATGGCTTTGCATACTGTAAATACATAGTGCACAGTTAGTTTTTAGTAATTCTTATTTATTCTTATAACATCCATTCCTCACATCGTAAATGTGACTTTTGAGAACAGCGTTGCTCTATAGCGCCACCCCAGGCCCGGTGTTAAAATATGCAGTTGCCTTGCACGTCGCTGTTGGAAGAACATTCAGGATCACGGACATTGCGTCACGTGCGCCATGGTGCACCCTGGTGTGGTAAGGGCCCCAAAAATAACTTTAGCCCTGAAATTCGGCCCAGACACTGGCCAGAAGGACAGCGAGCTTCTCCCACCTCCTCCTCCATTCTCCAGTGTGCCAAGAGAGCCAGCAGTACTTTGCTTTTTCCGAGAATCATCTCACCGGCATGCTTAAGGTGCCACCACCCTATTGCCTGACCACGGACTGGCGGTACACTAAAACCCCTTCTAAAAAAAATCAAGTTATGTCTCCTCAGAGTGTGATTCTTGGCTGGAGATTATTTTTCCAGCGCTTTCAGTAGGAGGGTGACTCAATCCATCACTAAGCGTCTGATTTATGTGACCTGGCTGCTCAATAAACCTCAGCACAATCTGATGCATGCTTGCCCCCGTTCCCGGACACCGGCGCTGTTGTATCCCTCCTGGAAGAGTCTGGCAGCTCTTAAATCCTTGGCAGCTCGATCCAGCAGCTGCCACTCTCCGTGGCTAAAGAAATTCCAAAATTGACATTTTCGGCTCCATCTAGCTGCTGATGCACTTACACATACGTGCCATCTTCACACCTGCTATAGGTACCTCCCAGCCTGTTCCCTAAATGTGTCAGAAACATGCTAACCTGGTATAACGACTCATAAGGCTGAGAGACTCTGCAGTTCCCTGGATGATCATGTCACATGACCTATATCACATGATAGCCACCTAGATCATACAAGTAAAGCAGAGGGCAGGGATCTTGTTTACTGGCCCTGAATTGGTGCGGGATTATTCCTCTTTCCTCGTGAAGATTCATGGTTGGATATGGGCTGTGAGATTTGGAGTATACCTCCTTACCTGAAGCTTGTGGTGGCTCATGATTCATCTTTACTTTCTCCAGTTGAGCATCTGCATGCTGAGTGGACTCCTGCCATCCAGCCTTACACCCTGGAGTTTGCCTGATGGCATTACCACAGAAAGGTGGCCTGAGTTCAGGATTACCGGGTTTTCCGTCTTTGTAGCCAAATAAAAACCCTGAGACCAGAAGGGGAGCAAAACACTTCAGTGATAGTGACAGAGCAAGTGCGAAAGAGAGCTGTACGTTTGATACAGCTATACTCTAATGTTACACATCATTGCAGGGAGCTCCCGTGAGGCGGCACAGTCTCCTTTACAGTAGATAAACCCAGTGTTACAGACGGACATGGTGAAGGACAGATGATCCACATTCCAAAATTGACATTTTCAACTCCATTTAGCTGCTGATGCACTTGACTAAACCTTACACATTCGTGCTATCTTCACACCTGCTACTCAAAAAATGGGACTTTATTAAGAGACGTTTCGGCGACTCTTGGGAATGTGCCTTTAAACTCAAAAAGCACCCAAGAAAAAAAAACAGAGCAGGTGAAGAACAATATTGGAGGCAGGGAACAGCACAGGAATAACCATAGCAGAACAACAGTGAACAGGGGACAGCAACAGCTGCAAACACACAATGACCAACTGAGGAACAAGGAGAAAGGTATGTAAGCGTAAGACGAGGGACAGGCGTGGGCCACTTATGGAACACTAAGGAGTATGACTAACATGAAACAAGTGTGCACGATCAAGAATCACTAGGAGGTACTAGAAACATGGATACAGACCACAACTACAAGGAGATAGCAAGGTGCGATAATACAGTAAGGAAGTACTGTAAGAGAAATGCATCAAGAGAACCTAACCAGGGTAAACAGCAAAAAATGTTATGAATAGTACATTGGAACCCTGGACAGCAGAGATACCTTTCTCACAACCGCAATCTCAGCCCACTAAGCCACGCGGCAGCCCAAGGAACAAGAGCACACACTAGGAACTAACAAACCTGGGGGATAACGGGAGACAAAAAGAGCAGCGGCACCCACTGGCCAAGTGGGGAAATGACACATGGACACAGGGACCGATCCTAACACCCAGGGTAAAAGCAGCTTTAGCTCCTCACACCCAGAATCTTTTTTGGCTATCTAGCATGCCTTGGCTGACTGCAACAGCCCACCATGAACCGCAGCATCAAACTGGAGCATGACACTCCCACTGTAACCCTAATGGGACTGATACCACTCTGCACCCGTCCTGGGGAGAGTTCAGCCAAGGTCCAGCTGTTGGGTGGCACTTGGTGTCATTCTAGCCATTTGTGTCAACTGCCAAGGCTCTGTTCATGTCAATTCTCCACATAGTGTAACTGACAAGAGGGAAGCATGCAAGGGTACTTTTCAGATGAACTGGGACACGTCCCTGGAATGTCATCCAGAAAATGCACGTGAACGGTGACAAGCACAGCTGCTCTCCTGTGCTGTAAAATATCAGACATGTAATAAAAGCATCACGGTGCCCAAGAATACAGTTATTATACAACAGGGGATATGAATTATGAGCAATCGAGAAGCTAGTCAACTGCAACCTAAGCAAAAGTCTGAAATGAAGAGTCTGACTTGCCAATTTGAAGAATGAGTACAGGTACATTGGAATGCTTCACATGTCATAGTCTGGGACCCAACAGTCATATCATTCTGCTGATACAGTGCCATAACCCCCCCCCCCCTTCCCCAGAGCCACCCCCAAGGCTTGCAGATAAAACAAGTCATTCAGATCCAATAGTTCTTAAAAATGCAAAGCGCGGCGTTTCTGCATTGTATGCTGGCCTGCATTTTTCATCTAAGGCCCTTAAACCCAGGCAGTGTAAGTCTGTAAGAACAATAACAACTACGCAGATAATCCCCAATTAAATGTAAAAGTGTCTCTCTGGAAGCTGCTCCCCCAGGGTTCTGCCATTCGTCACCTTAGCGGCATGGCGGGGGCGGCGGCTGGGGGCTCTGGCCAAAGGATGAATTGCACAAAAGGGAAAATGAATTCTGAGATTTTTATTCGACTTTCTGAGGAATCAGAGGCTAAAAATAAAATTTCACAGGGACATCATTTAAGCAAGGACAGTAGAAAACTTCCCTTAAAACACATCATTTAATTACTGCTAGTTACTTATAATACCAGTGCATGCTGCAAAAAAATCTCATTATCATAAAGAAAAAAGAAAGATCCTCTATCTAATGAGATTACTGTATAACAGATGGGTTTCATGAGGGAGCTGTGAGTCTGGGCTGGGTGTATCTGTAATGCTGTATCCCTCACCAAGCGGTGATATTCTGCTCAGAGTCACACTACTAAAAACAGCTCAATATAATGGCCTCCGTCATAGCGAATACAAACATGAACTCTGGCATGAACATCTGTGCCAAACAAACGCTTACTTCTCCAAAAGACTGGACCAACACAAAAGAAGCTCAGATAAATATTTACTCCACAGACCTTCAAGAAAAGTCAGATCACTGGTACAAAGAGAGTGCATTTTCTATGCACTTGGAACAGCAGGGATATGCATCTGCGAAGTGAGCTTGACAATGGCATTTACTAACTGTCTCGTTTGTGCATTTCAGTTAGAAACGCACAGCTTTAAACGCATTAGCTATAACTCCATCATCCCTTCCGCACAATGACCGTCAACGATCATTCAGTTCAATTTAATTTTATATGAATTGCACATTTTCATAACATTACATTGTCTCAAAGTGCTAGAGAATTCTGTCACAGAAAAAAGCACCATTTTAGAGGAACTGTTAATAAATAATGAAGAAGATAGGAATAGTGTTTTGAGACAGAAAGACTCCAATTAAGCTTCCTTTCCCCCTAATTAGGCTATTCAGTGGGGAATTATTTTTGGTGCTAAGCATATTTTTTTGTTGTGCTTGCCTGAGGAAACATTCCATTAATTCAATGGAAAAGCTTTGATATTTCCTCCCTCCCTCTAACAATATTGTTGTTAAGAAGAATTTTAATAAATCACTGTCAGGCTTTACCGGAAGACAAATGGGCCCAGCAGCAGGAAAGTCACAAAGTGCTTCAGGGAGGAATGGGAATTTTCCCATCCAGTGGAGCAGAGTGGGGGGGTTGCATGGAGCCGAACACAGGAGCAGAAGGAGGCACGTAACACCAGAAAGTTCTACTGCCTGTGACACTAAAGATGGCGGTGTGACAAAGATATTCTTGATGGGGAAATACCTGTGAAAGAAATTTGTGGGTCAGAGCTACTTATTATACCATGACAGTAATATTAGAATGTAAACAGTACCCAGGTTGATCATATTTATATCGTATTTATATCGTATTCCCTGTGTGTTTCATTCTCACGGTCCATCACAGCACGTATTCCCGCCTTCGTGTTACATATATGGCCAAGGAGAACCAAAACACAGCATGATATCTTGCATTACGATCAGTTGAAGCTTGGAAACAGTTACGGTTCACCTACGAATTGCTTGTACTCTGCAGAGGGGACGTTGTCGAAGACCATATGGTCACTCTTTGCAGTTAGCATTGTTAGTGCTGCTGGTGGAGCTCACTGACCTAAAATCTGAGGAGCTAGTGACCAAAGCATACAGTCAATAGCACAATTAATGCAGAGGAGACTGTCGGGGTCTGTTTCATCATATCTAATGTCACATGGGCATTATAATTGATTATAATACCTCCAATGAAACTCATCTATAATGCACTATAGTTGCCTTAATAATGCACTATAATGGTCGGTATAAACTTTGCTGCATTATGAAGGTATCTACAGTGCATTGAAGGTGAAAGCATTCATAATGCACAATAAAAATGACTATAATGTGTTATGGCTTTCTATAAATATCTATAGCAACGTTTACAATGCTTTATGAATGCATTATAATGTGTCAGAAATATGTTCATAGATTCTTATAAATATGGTATTCATCGAAAAGTGTTACCAAACCCAGCAACAGTATCTTAGCAACAGTATTACCATCAGCCTAAAGACACAGGGACACTCAAAGAGAAAAAAAAATCAACAAAACACTACCACTAAAATGAATTCAAATAATTTAGAGTCAGCATCTGAATAAAATCCATTTTTAGAGGCAAAAAAGCAACCAATAATTACACAACCTTATTATAATACTTTGTTATTTTGGCAAATATCTTCATAAATCTTTGCACATTTCCCCTTGGGCTGTGTGGGAATACCACGCACCACATGAACAAGGCAAAGAAGAAGGTTCCACAAAACAGCTGTTGTGTAAATGGCACAAGATAAGGCTGCAGTCAAACGCAGATCCTCCAGTCACCACCAGACACCCCCTGATCCGGCTCAGTGAGCACCTATATGTGAAACGGGGCAGGGATGCCTCACAGTCACAAGTCCATCATCCAGAAGGAGAAAGAGGGGCTGGGATCACATCACTGACATGAAACTGAGAGAAGATTTAGTTTATAAGTACCTGTACTTGATGAAGATAAATGTTGGTGACAGAGGCCCTTGCTGGCCCTGAGGTGCACTGCCCCATGGTCCTCCCTAGGGGGCAATGTCTAGTCTATTGGTACTGACCACCTAATTTGTAACCTCCTTGATCAGTCTGTCCACTTCCCCATCTTGGCCTAGCTCCACCTACCCATCCAATGGCTCTCCTACAACCTGCCACTGTTGAGCAGTCTATACAGCAATCTCTAGCTCATCATCCAGCTGATTATGCCAGTGGACAGCAGTGGATGTGCATCTTCCGCTCTGAGCTTGCCTCCTACACAAGGCCATTTCACCTGCGGCCAAACCCAAGCTGCAGTCCAAGAGCATGGTCCTCTCTGTGCTTTGCTTTGTCTTGCCTGAGAGTCTAGAGAAAACAACCTAAGTCATTCTAAGTACACAAGAGGGAACTTCCTTCCTCTTTTTGTGAATCTTGCGCTAATCAACTGTACTGTGATTGCGACATGAGATATTCTACACTAATTTCTTCCAGGCTGCCTCAAACTCTGCAGCATTTGTAGGTTTAGCCCCTACATGTTCTGCTTCATGGTGGAAAACGATCCCTCCATAACTGTTAGAACCAACAACGGAACCTTACTCATAAGGGTAGGCATATGGTATGATACCACAGTCGACATTTGCTTCTTAAAATGGTCCATTTTTATGTCACTGAGAGAGGTAAGAATTGTATTCCATTCTGTTGGCTGTTGGGGTAGGTGCTTTGCGGGGAGGACAGTCCCCCCAGTGGGGAAAGGGAGGTGCTAAGATCTCACCCCCTCTTGACTGAAACCTGACCCAAATGGCGGCCAGCACAGCACCTTCTGGCTGTTTTTCATCCCATCTTCACCATCCTCCCCATATTCCCCCATCTCTGGCCTCTGTAGACGTCTGCTATCTCTTCCCAGTTTCTTCTTGCCTTATACCGTAATCCTTCCATTTATCTGTCCTCCCTTTCGGCCTTTACACTGCCCCTTGAACTGCCTCCCTGGTTCTGGTCTTTTCTGATCGTCCTTCTCTGTACATATACCCCCTGCTGTTCACATAGCCCACTTACCATTCTTGTCCGCTGCCCCTTCACCTCAGTTCACAGGTCTATTTAAAACACAAACACATTCCTTTTGGAGGCATCAAGCCAATTTTACACACAAACCCATTGTAACTTCCAGGATTGTCAGGCACCCAGAACATAGTGAGTTCCTATCAATATCCTCTTACACCTCTAACAGCTTTCACTCTTTTTTTAATTATCACAATAAAGTAGCATACATTCAATTTGACAGATCACTGTTCCTGAATATAAAGACAGTGACAAAAGAGAATCTGAAAGTTGCGTTAAAAGTTTTAATCTCCACCAAAGCAAACAGTGGTATGTCATACAGGGAACTCAGCCCATGGGGGTCTAACCCACATGTAAGATCTTTAAGCCTTTTGATGTGGAAAAATTGTAGCCCAGCAGGTGACCATGCAGTCACTGCGTACAAGGGGACTCGAACCCACCATTACCAATTAGGGCTTTAACACAATGGCTGTGTAGATTCCTCTCATTGCATCCCTGAGTATCCCTGAGCCGTAAACCGCAATCCTCCGTCCTTTTAGCCGTTCAGCAGATCCCGTGATGCCCCTTAGCAACTGTGATCCTGCTTGTGACGTAATGAACTGTACAAAAACAAACAACCATCATAGGCATGCGGAGTTTATTGAAGAAGAACACCCCGGCCGACTGGAAGTCACGTGGCACTTCAGGGAGGAAAAGGCAGCTTCCCCTTCTACTGGCATCGAGCCTGAGAAGCCAGAAGATAATGTGCATGAAGCCCAGAAGCACGTGAGGAAGACCTGCGGCTGTAGCACTGCGCCTCGTCACTCGGCTCGCACAGAAATCCTACGGAGTCATTTCCTGCTGACTAAGAGGACTGATTCTCTGGGTCTCTCTAGCACTAGTTACTGATGCTACTGAGGTTGCCGCCATGACAGTCATAACAAACATCGCCTTCCCTGTCCGTGATATGCTGTGTCGTTTTTGTTTGTTTTCTTTATTCTACGCCAGCATCTTTGAGATCTTATAAAAGCGTTAAATGAAAAAAATGCATGATTATTATTATTGTTATTATTATTTACAAGCTATAATTAGCATCGGTACTCATCGCTGTAGTACGCTGACTGGAGTCGGTTTTCTTTAACAGCCAGCTTGGAATTCCAGTTTTGTTTGTGGAAACCCGATTTGGACATTAAGGATCCCGTTACAGATCACAGATGACGAAAACTGAGATAAGAATGACGATTGTGGGAAAATGGCCTTTCTAGCACGGACCAAAGAGCAGAGGGAGAGGCTGTGAATCTGCGTCTGGTGTGGGAAGGCTAGCTCACGGTTTGTTCTGATTCTAGTATAAACAAGAATAATCTACTGACTGAAGAGTTTCAACTGGTCTAGGGTCAGCTAAACCTTATATCCATAGTGCACTAAATATTCCACATAACATGTAATCAGCAATGTAATACATTTACAGAGGGGACTATGTAAAAAGGCACACAGCTCCAACACTGATTCCAACCCAATACAACCAGAAACACCTTCAAATTTCAGATGAAAGTTTGCATATTATAATCATACTCACCGTTACTCATAACATCCATATGAGTAAAGAGCAAAAACACCCCAAAAAAACATTTTACTGTCCCAATATTTTTGCCCTGCGCCCCAGCTTTCAAGTTTCAAGTTCAATAAACAATAATAATATAATCAAAATATATCTGGCAATCCTTCATTAATTTCATTTTGCTTAATGGATTCATATATTATTAAATTTTGATTAATAGTGACAAATGCATTATAATGTTCAATATAAATTTGAATTTATATTACCACAAGTTTTCTTCTCAAAACCAAGCATTTCTCTGAAATCAGGGACCAACTGAGTTTTTAAGCAGTATTAAGCATACCTTTCCTACTGTTTAAGAATTATATTAAATATTTTACACCATAAGGTGGTAAATCATATTAAAATACCACAATACGAGGATTTCGTTTTGTGTTCAAATGTTTCCCAATTCCAGTATCCATGGTAAAGAAATCATGAGCACAGACTCTGTGAAATCACAAATCACTCTGATTTTATTTAATGTCTTTTACACGACCCATAATCCTTCAGGAGTCATAGCCCATCTAAATCACACATACAGCTTCCCAGGCAATTAACTCACAATTAAAAATGTTAACACAAGTTTGTTTAATGATCACACTGATCCTCCAATTAAAAAAAGTGAAGAAAAGTGAAATACTGTTTACAGAAGTCACAGTGTTATTACAAAGCAAAGATACTGATCATAATCTGTGAGTGATACCTGTACACAGAACATCAGAGCACACATTCCACACATCAGTCAGCTTTTAAGTACCCGGTTGCCTTTTCTGTTTTAATGACCCACTGTTACATTTGGCTTGGAAATAAATCCCATCCATCCATCTTCTAAACACACATCCTGGGCCTGGAGTCTGTCCCAGGCAGCTAAGGGCACGAAGCCGGGGTACACCCTGGATGGGATGATGGTCCATCAGGGCACAAAGCCGGGGTACACCCTGGATGGGATGGTGGTCCATCAGGGCACAAAACCGGGGTACACCCTGGATGGGATGGTGGTCCATCAGGGCACAAAGCCGGGGTACACCCTGGATGGGACGCCAGATTCATTGCAGGCACATCGATACACTACAGGCAACTTAGAGACAGCAATCAGCCTAACTGAATGCTTTTGATCTGCGGGAAGAAACTCACAAGACACAAGGAGGACATGCAAACACTCCCACGCAGAGGGGGAGGGTTATGACTTAAACCCCCCCAACTCTGGGGATGTGACGCAATGATATCATGCCAGCCTTCGGATAATTGATAACATTTTCAGATTTTGGTTGTTCCTGGATCAAAATCTCCTGAGCTAATTGTACAACCAAAGATAACCCTCACCAGAGATACAAAGCAGTTCCTTAAGTTTTCCATCTCTAATATTATATATATATATATATTACACTTAAAGTATGATCACCTGCTTTAAAATCTACAGTTACAGCCCATGGAAAAACGCTTCTCTGGTTCTTAATGAATTCACACGTTGCTAATCATAATGTAAAGGTCTCGTCGCATGATTGAACAATGCAGTGTTTCACCAGTCATTACAATTAAGCTACTGCATCATTAAAGGCTTCGTCAGAGACGTCCTGGGTGGACACCCAGCAGTGAATGATGAGACGATAAGATGAGCTCGGCTATGAGCAGAACCACCCGCCAACGGGTAGAACGTCTTAAAAGAACAAAAGATCGTCCTTCTCGTCACAAGGGCCCCTCCCACCCCATTCCTAATCCTGACCGAAGAAGTACCTGCAGCTTTCAGAATCCCTGGGAATATCATGTAAGTTTGGCATAGTTAGGATTATCATAACAACAGTTACCATCGCCTGAAAGTCAGGGACAGGGAAGGATCATGTTAAATTTCAGAATTGTATCCGGCAGAAAGAGCAGTATAGCCTTTACAAGCCCATAAACACCTGAAAAGACTCAATTATAGTCACAAAGTCTTCCAATGGTCTTCCAATGTCCACATGAAACTATGAACTTAATTTTGTGATACAGAATCAGACATCGAAGTCATTTTTGATCACAATAAACACATGAGTGTTCTCAACCGAATCTCATGATACACTCTTAACTGGCGTCTTGCTAACTTTCTACACATTCATACATTTTCTATGAATCGTACGACTATTTACACAATACCTAAATGTGCTAAAGTTTTTCTCTCAGCGCTTTTTAATTATTAAATTATAAGTATATACTGACACTTGTCTGACTTTTTACCAAGAGTTTGTAATAAATAAATATAAACAAAAACAAACAAACAAATAATCATCTTCCTCCAGTTCAGCATTCTGGCAGTATTCTGTATGACTTTGAATGTAAATACAAACTGGTTAAATACTCCTACCATATTCCGGTCCAAGAGAAATATGTTTACTACAGGGTACAAGACTATCGAATCCTTTTGTACAGTGTTCTGATCGAGCAGTTGCAGTAATCTAATCGAATCCTTCCAACCGGAGTTTTTTTTAATCCCTTAATTTTACATATTCTATTAATCCATCTGCACATGAATTCTTTTCTAGAAATGTCCTTGAGGTCTCTTTATAATAAAAGTAAAGCATTTTTATTGTTTGCTCTATAAGTTTGATTAAATAAGTTTTTATGCACAAAGGAATCAGCAGCCTCTCAGTCCCTCGTACCTCAGGGTCGTTTGCTTTCTGTGCAAACCATTCAGCTTCTGAATTCCATATAAGGAAGTATGTATAATGTCCATATAAGGAAGTATGTATAATGTCCATATAAGGAAGTGTGCATTACATCATCAACAGTAATCACAAGGCTGCAAAATAAATTTACTTGACCTCAGCACTGCTTTTCTCCCAAATTTATTACACCACAGTTTTTCCAGCAGAAAAGGCATTATCTCCTTCTAGAATGGCTTTATGAATGACTTTCATCTAATGGGCAATGAACTCCATCATAATTAGTATGAATTCCAAATCCTAAATCACTCCCAACTCCCCCAACCATCTAATGCCACTGTCCTACAAACCACGATAACCCAAAAAAAACAAAATATGTTGGACAGAACTACACATGAAATAAAGATCTCCATTCATCTATTACTGTACAATAGATAATTGGTGGCACGGACCATCTGAGTTGGCATCATAACCTTAATGTATTTCTACGGAGAACAGAATAAAAACGACATGACACAGAGTGGAGTTTGAATACACACACTTCAGTAATGACGATGCCATACCACCGAGCTTAATTTCGCTTTTCTGTACATTTTTACACAGTCTTCTGAACATCTCCCCAGTAGGGGCATCCATGTGTACATGTACCGCATTTAAAAGCCAAACGATGACTTTTACAATGTTTCGATTCTGCTTTCGATCCTTAGTGACAAAATGTCACGTACGCCATAATACTCCAAACACGTGTAACGGCAGGCGTTCTGTCAGGAATGTTTGACGTGTGCCCGGAATTAACATTAGCGGGGCCTGTCTGTGAGCGGCCGAGGTCACATGCGATAGTGCAGCTTCGAGATAAGGCACGATTATCAACCTTCCACTGTCTGAGGTGACGAGACGTAGGGTTCACTGCGGACAGCCGGGACGAGGTCGGCACCGCGGCCTCCAGAGCCGACGTGAGCAGGGGTGTGCCGGTGGCTGCGGAAGACCCCCCCCCCGCGCCTGACAGGAGCCCCCAGGTGCGCTGTGAAGCAACTGAAATGATTCTGTCTGAGTGCAACAAGATACCTGGCTGAATAAAGCAAAGTGAGCGGCGTGGAATCGGAGGCGAAGGATAAGGCCGCCGTCGCCTGTTGGAAATAGTGAAAAATGCTCAGGGCTCAACAATTCCCAGCAAATGCTGTTACCATAAAAAAGTTCCTTGTGACAGGCGGGTTATAAACACCAGTGTTAATGGCGAGTATGAGACATGGACATATCTACATTTTCTTGATGTTTTTTTGCAGCTTTAAGGTTACAGCCAGTAATCCTGGCTGATAATATTGGCAATTCCACATCACAGCCAACCCTATCTCTCTCATGGAATAACCCATCATTCCTGCTTTTGAGCCATTAATTCTCTGAATTGCATAGAGGCTGATAGAAAAAAAAAAACCAAACAAGCTGGCAAGTGACTGTGTCTTTTCTTTGTTCCGGAAGATTCATAAGTGCCTGGCAGAGAGGCTGTGACAGACAGACCAAGAAGAGTTTTGATTCGTCCATCAGTTTTTTGTTTTAACGATTACTGAAATGAGGATGAAGAGGACTGTTAGCATTGCTAGGATGGGTCTCCTGGACAGGACTCAGAAACAATGCACTCCAGTCATTCTGCAGGCAAAGGAAACCTCTGTCCTGATCCTCCTGAATTCTCCGAGCAGATGCCCGATGTGCAGTTTGCACGGAGGACCCTGAGGTTCCCACTTCGTCCCACCACGCTGGAATGGCGTTCAAACGACGCTTTGCTTTCAATTCCCTTACGCTCAGTTTCATAGATTGATAGGTATATATTTCCTCGGAAACGCTAAACACTGCAAAATAAGTCTTTCTTTTACATATAGGTTTTGTGTATAATACTGCGAAGGGTTTTCCCAGTCCAGGTTTGGCTAGTGTACTCTCTCCTTTTCTAGGAAAGTATCTGTTAAGTCATCGGGGGATGCGAGAGGTGGGCCGGAGGCCTTCTCCTTGGGCGTGACAGCCTGCTCCTTCGAGGCCTGTCTCTTCTCCTTAGAACAGGAGACTCTCTCTTTCAGAGCGGACGCCTTCTCCTTGGGTGTGGAGTCTCGCTCCTTGCTGTTTGAGTTGCTGTTGGTTTCTGTAAGGTCAGTGCTCCTGCTCTTAGGGGCATGGCCGTTCTCCTTGGCGTTGGGAACTCTCTCCTTCAGTGAAGCACTGCTCCACGTGGAAGATGTGCCGCTGTGTTCAGCCTCGTCGCAGCTCTGCTTTCGCAAGAAGGCTGCTGCTTTGGCTTTCTGCCAAGGAATAAAGGAGAGCGCACTGAAAAGCTGGCCGGCACTATATACTCAAGTATAAAGGTATGTTTTGTCAATCCATAGATATAAAACATTCAGTCTATTCTGGAAAAACACAACATTTCTAATTTGTAATTCAGAAAATAATAATTCTTGCCGGAGCATTAAGAAGGAAAGTTCAACTTTGCAGTGTAACATAAATATACTGTTAAACTTCAAAATGAGTCACCTGAAATATTTACAAAAGTGAGATTTTCTAGGACTCCGCTATATTCACAGTTATATTCACTGTTTCAGCTTTTCAAATATGATTTCCCAAGCTATAAATGCATGGCAACAGTTGCAGGAGTGATATAGTCTGGCTGTTTCTGATACAGAACCAAAAAATAAAGTTATTAGTTATAAAACTATTGCGTACAACCACCAAGATAAGTTCCACTACAAAGCACCCCAGATATTTTGGAGTTTAATTTACAGGTAATCCAGGAAAACTGATTCACTCTTGGTCTGTTGTGTGGTTTCTACTGTCTATAACAATAAACCCTTGCAGGGAGCAACAGGCAGCCCCCAGATTACGGACGAATTGTGTTTCCTACCCCTGTCTTTCATTCAAATTTGTATGTAAGTCAGAATAAAAATAATAGAGTACACAATGATCGTAATAATAATAATACAGCAATAATACGAGTAACTATGGATGTTACTGTACTGTAACTTTACTCAACGAACCACTGAAGCTGCGTATTATCTTCATGATGAGCGTCACCAGGTAGCATGTGCGTTTGTTATTACGAACCATTGTATTTAACTCATATTTTTAATATAATAGGCTTTAAGGCAGTCCCTTTGTAAGTACGAGTTGTCCGTAAGTCGTAAGTTCCTAACCTGGGGGCTGCCTGTATGTGACGCACCTTTCCGTTCAGGCACGTCCCTGGCTCACTAAATCTAACCCCCGAGGGCGCTTCAGTTGACTCACCGCAATCTGTAGCTCCAGGCCGCCGGTCTTGCTTGCCGATTGGATGGCGGGGGTACCCGGCTTCTCCAACAGCAGTCCCCGTCTGTCCAGCACGCTGCCAAAAGCAGACGCCGTCACCCGTCCCGAACGAGAGCAACGTCACGGCCGCGAATAACGCATGGCGCTAGCTGAGTGCCAGGCGGCAGAGGCGGCTACAGCCAGTGTGAAAATCCCCCTGGAAGGGACCTGTGACTTACCTGGGGTATGCAGGCCCGCAGAGCACCTCACAGCAGTTCTTCATGATGTTCTTGTGGCTGTATGGGTTCTGCAGGCGATTCTTCCCCGACCACGAGCCTTTGATCTGCGCAGCGAAAACAGCAGAAGGGTTTCAAGGGTAAAATAAGACGAAGGAGTCAGCTGTGGACTCAGAAAGGATGTAATGACCATTTCCTAGGCAGCAAGGATGAAGGATAAATTTCAGTACAAAGACAAAACTCAAAAAGCAAACGCCCAGTACTAATTTCTGGTTCAAAATGAATCGGTTATGACTTTTCAAGACTGAATTCCTTTTAGAATACATATGATCCTGAAAAGCAGATAAAAAAATATATATTTTTATTTTATAAAAAATGTATATCGTTAATTGTATATACAGTCATTTGAATTCCAGTTCTTATTTCTTACTGGAAATTTGTTAGACCATATCACACAAGCAGCTGAAAGAGCATCTCACACAATCTGGAAGGCATATATATGTAACGTGGGCCGTGGGGCTGCCTTCCTTACGGGGACAGAACATCAAAGCACAGTGTGCAAAAACCAGCCATTTAGACCGGAAGGTCACGTGACAGATACTCACATCCTCATTGGTGGTCTGATTGAGGGAGATCAGGTACGTGTGAAAACCGGTCAGTCCCACCACAGACCAGAGAGTAAAGAAGCAGACGACCACCTCCACCACAGTGGTGGAAAGTTAAGGAAAAAACTGACCAGAAGCAGCCAGCTCACTGCTTATTTCTCCAGTTCATTTTGACAAACAACATCTCTTATTAGCAATAGATATGATACCCTATAGCAGAGTTATTCAAATCAGGGTCCTCGAAGGTCCGAGCACTGTTGATTTTCCAGCCTTCCTTTACCTGTCAGTCAGGCGTGAAGCCTCTGACCAATCAGAATCAGTAATTATTAAACTAACTACCTGGGAGAACCGAAAACAAGACCTGGATTTGGAATCGAGGTCCAGATTTGAAGAACCCTGCCCTATATACACCCGCACAACTTACAAATTAATGATAAACCTTTCATAAACCTACAGCGTTTCCGTAGGGCCATTCAGAGACACACCAATCCACATGTGCTGATATTAGCATTAATGGTTGTTTATACACGGACCAGCCCCCTTCGTCATTTTTTAAACACACGTGTAAATTCCCGCCGGGTTTCCCATCGAGGTCGTGCTTCCCGGTGGGTAGTTTTAAGGTTGAAACCAAAGAAACCCATCTGCTCTTCTATCAGAGCCATAAGCATGGCGGTAAGAACCCCCTCCGGCATAAAAGGACGTCCTGAGCGGCGCGTAGAGCAGCTGGCGCCCAAAGGATATGTTCCGGGGCTTTCCTTCAGGGTGCTCACGAATCCCGAGTCCACTGAGCCTGTGGGGGAGCGCAGACAACAGAGGAGTGATATGAGGCCATAGCACACTCTCACACTCTGTAACACCCTTTAATACAGTCCTAACAGGGGAAACACACACACACACAAATGTATATATATTGGTTTATTATTCATAGATGTAGGTGCCTCCTCAACTAAGGTGTTATGTAACAAAATACACAGCAAAGGCCCCGTCTGCGTTCCCATATCTGTTTGCTCTTCCTCAGGTTGCACAGCCTTTTGATTACACTGTTATTAAGCTGCGCAGACATGCAGCCCCACGATGTCTGCTTTCCACAAGCGTTAATACCTCAATTTCATAGCCACCCAGACACAAGAAAATCTGCATGCAGACGCTCACACACACACGTTTGTATTCATATGTGTGTGGGGACCGTCCATTCATTTCTATGGGCAAATCCTTAATCCCAACAATTCAATTCAATTCAATTCAGTTTATTTTTGTATAGCGCCCTTCACAACAGAGTTGTCCCAGGGCGCTTTACATGGGTGTGTTCGAACACATTGTTATACATATAAAACGAGATACATAAGACAAAAGAAAGACAGAATAGAAAAGAAAAAAGAAAAAAAAAATTGACAACGGAGGAGAGGAACAATGACAACCTTAACCCCTAGCCAGCCCTAACCTTAACCACAAGTAACCAAATAAAATACAAGACTTTTGGCATATTTAGTTTTATAAAATTAAGTTTCCTCTTATGGGGACTGGAAAAAATGGTGCCCACAACGTCAAAATAGCAGGTTTTTATCACATTTTACGGACATTTGCTCCCCACAATGTAATGTACGGTATACACACACACATACACACACACACACACACACACACACAGAGCATGTTCTCACTTCCCTAACTTACCATAAGCTCGCAGCCATGCCTAGATGATTTGTGACGCTTAGACTCAGCCACTAAGCACAACCTCCAGCACTGAATTAAGACTACAGGCCCAGAGCTAATTAACTGCATTATAAATAAAAGCCAAACACCAAACTGTGAGGAGTAAGTTTGTGTCGTTTGTCTCCCTCTCTCTTTAGTGCTATAAATTCTGCCCGCCCACACTCCCCGTCATGTGACCTAGCCTCAGACTGATCTCATGGAAACGTGCAACAAGCTCCTGCTTAAACTGGAAATAATTTGGATTATCCATTTCCTCTCCGTCGCTTCATATTCCTGTCAGTGCTGCTTACCTACTACTGCTCTACAAACCTCAGTTACAGGGATATTTACAATGTGCCCCTAGGATATAAAACCCTAGATCGCCCTCTAGAGGATACTTACGCATCACCACGTGGACGATGTCGAAGGCGAAGATGTAGATGGTGAGCAGTGAGAGCGACAGTGTGAACAGGTAGAAGTAGCGGTAGTTCCTCTTGCCCACACAGTTGCCCACCCAGGGGCAGTGATGGTCGAATCGCTCTGTGGGTGAGAGAAGGTGGGGGGCGGGGGGGTAGGTGGTCAGGATCAAAATACATCCTAATTCAGACACCACATCATGAACTTTCCAACAGGAAGCGCAGGTGGAAAAGACTGAATTTCAGAATGTAGTTTATGAATTTACTGCATATCATCAAAGATGTGAAAGCACTGGCCTGAGTGAAATGTCAGAGCCCCGAGTCTAATATCAGCAGAACAGTTTTAACAAGCCTGGAGCCTGGATTAATGTTCCCAACAAGGCATTTCTGTCCTGAATGCTGAGTCATGCTGCAGCTGCAGAATGCAGACTGGCTGTGTCTGCGCAGATCCCGCAACTGCTTCGGGCGCTGACTGTGAGTTTGTGCTGTGGGGATCCTGAACGAAAAGTTCTGTTCTTCCTGCCACCATGTGTGTGTGTGTGCGTGTGTGTGCTGGGGAGATCGGGGTGAGTTGGGGAGATCAGAATGTGTTGGGGAGATCGGGGTGTGTTGGGGAGATCAGGGAGTGTTGGGGAGATCGGGGTGTGTTGGGGAGATCGGGGTGAATTGGGGAGATCAGGGTGTGTTGGGGAGATCGGGGTGTGTTGGGGAGATCAGGATGTGTTGGGGAGATCGGGGTGTGTTGGGGAGATCGGGGTGTGTTAGGGAGATCAGGGTGTATTGGGGAGATCAGGATGTGTTGGGGAGATCAGGGTGTGTTGCCCCTGCATCACAGAGGAAGTTTGAGAAGCACAGAATGAGTGCAGCCAATTTGGTGTTTGACCCTCAAAATATTCTCATTTACTCTGCAGTTCAACGGTGCCCCAAAACGACCACAGCCACTGGGCTCACGGCAGCTCACTTCCTGCAAGGGCACCCCCCCACCCACCTTGCCTGTAAGAAGAACAGCTGAAGGTCATTTAAAATTTTGTTCTCTTTCTCTAATATCAAACCATTCACTTTCACAACCTTCTACGTCATAATTTTCTGTTTCCAAATTTTATAATTGGTAGAATTTTTATTTTTTTAAGTGTGATTTCAAAAGGGAGCAAATTAAATGGTGGCTAAACAAGACTTTGTGAATATAATTGCAGTACAACCCGCCCCCCCGTAGTCACTGCTATAAGCTCTTCTGCTCTTAAACCAAAAGTGCACCTTCAGTAACACTGAACGCTTCTGCTTTGTCAACACAGCCAGGGCAGCTCCAAGGCGAGAGAGGCTTCCTCTGCACCAGCCACAGTGCCCAGTGCGGGGGGGGTCCCCCAGGCCTCACTCACCCACGCAGTTGTCACAGATGCTGCAGTGTGAAGCACGTGGAGGCCGGAAGATCTTGCAGGTGTAGCAGTACTTCAGCTTGACTATCTGGCTGTTGATCTGGACATTTCTGATGCGTGGGGGAGGACGTTGTCCCGCCGGGACGCTGCCGTTGGCTGCTTCTGGAGGGGCGGGACACAGGAGGGGGCACCTTTAGTCTGAGGCAGTGCTGCCACACTGCACCGCATCCCAGATAAAAGGCTGTGCAGTGAAAATCCACAGCGCTACTGGGTTTGTACTGAGCAAAACCAGGACACAGGACCACGATCGGGAACGAGTAAAAATATCCCGCCTCAGAACACAATGGCTGCCTCTAAGGTTGTAAAAACACATATCGATTAGACTTTTTCACGTTCTGAAGGCCTGTCATGTTTATATTTGCACTGAAAGACAGATTTGTGTTGAGAGACTGGCTGGTGTTATAAATTTAGTCAAAGACTGGACACCCCCTAGCCATTATTATAGTAATGTAGAGAGAAAGAAAAAAAAACTGCTTCCTGCACGGGGCACAACTGGCAAACACCATGAAACATTGTGCACAACACCTTCACAGTTAATGAGCCAATCGGCCGACAAGTGTGAACTTTCCGTCATACCAAAGCGGGTCTGGCGTGGATGTCTCAGAGGGCACTGCAGACCAATACGCTTTTTAATTACACATGGTAACTACCTAACCCCTTGGGTGGCCTGAATTCGTATTCTCCATAAATAATTCCAGGAAGATACCCCCCCCCCAACAGCATTGCTGACAATCAGCCACCAAATGGACACACACTTCTGCAACATCATCACCAAACCGAGTTAGGTATCAATCATATGAGGTCACCGCAGTCCCCTATTTGACTATCAGATCACACTTAACGTAAAAGTAAAATCGGAAATATTTGAATCCTGTGAAAGTCTTTCCTTCATACATGTCTGGATAAAACCATTAAACCTCGAATGAACAAACCAAGAGCTCCATAATGACAACTAAGATCTAGCACTCTTATTCAAAGAACCGCTTTTGTTATTATTCTTATTTCCTGCAGGAAGATAAATTTGCGTGAAAGCACTGAGATCTTAAGTGGCATTAATCTCGTTTAGCTAGTTGACGAAGAGACAGGGGGCCGAACACAAATAACCCCCCCTGATTTCTGGTGGATTACAGAGTCATCGCCTGAGATGCGGTCAGAGGACGCGTACAGCCGTCCTCCCGCTGCCAGGCTAATTACGGCCGTTTCACCAGAGGCCCAAGGTCAGAGTAAAGGTGCGCGTTATAGCTGCCGCTCGCCGAGGGAGGTGAGGGCCGGGCGGGAGACGGACATCTTGCGGCCTTCCTCCTGCGTGGCTGATTCAAGGTGCTCCTCAGCTGACGCTCATGGAGGGAGATTGCTGTGGTTTCATGCCTCTGGTCCTGTTACACAGGGCTGGCAAACCGCCCGTCTGATAAACATGACCATACTGTTTGCTTAACCAAGTGAAGACTATAAAGGAATCCATTAAAAAAAATTAAAATAACAAATGTTTTTGGTAGGTCGTTTTTCAGTAGATTAAGTTTTAAAACAAACAGTTTCCGCCATACTTGTCATTTTCTCCCACTGATTTTTTTAAATTGACATATAAAAATAAGTTATTTCCGTCTACTTTGTATTCCCGAAGCCCTTCTCAAATGTCTAGGGGAATCTCGGTTTCGAATCCCATTATATAATAATACACCTAGACTGACTTGGCATAGTGCAGCATCAACCAGAACGCAAGCTGCTTCTCAAATGCGACCAGCTAAAAATAACGTGGATGTGGGATCAGGTTGGAGCTTCTTCATAAACACCAGGAAGGATCCATCGCCACGGAAGCAGAGACACCAGTCTACTTGAAGGATCTATGCGTCTAAATTTTCACCTCACAAGACATTAATCTTCAGCGGGGGGGGGAGGGGGGGGCAGTACCGCGACGCTGGGGATCAGTGTCTTTAGAGGCGGCCTGGGGAACTCACCGATCTCCATCTCGATGAAGGTGGCCTCCTCCGGCAGAGCGCGCGGAAGCACGCCGGGGTCGCTGAAGCTGGTCCGCAGCAACATGGCCACCACGAAGACGAAGAGCACGGCCGCGAACATGGGGACGGCGGGAGACAGGTGGACGGCCAGGTACGGGCACCTGTGAGGTTCAAAAAGCACCATAAGAAGGTCAAACACAAAAGTGTATCTATAGTCATTGAAGGCTGAGCATGTCTGTGGGCTGTAGTACTCATCCAGTCCATGCTGCAATCTAAAAAAAAATACTGAAAAACGGGCTAGACTGAATACTGGCATCACAAATAGCAATATTTACTCAAATCCAACTAATCTACTTTTTAATTAATGTGTTGTCTTGGAAGTCTTGCTTACTTAATATGTGCCACTGAGCTATGTTCAAGCATACTTAACATACTGCAGATCGGTACCAAATACAATATCCAATGGCTTCGGTTGTGTGGCAGTGATGTGTAAAAGGAAGCTTCCTGACGTATGAGCTCCGGTGTGTTTCAGACGCTCACATTCGACCTACAAAGAGCAGAACCCGAAGCGCCACTGTTTAAAGTCATGAAGGCTGCTTGGAGAAAATATGAGTGGCTGCCAGGCGCTGTGACCGGCCGTGCTGGCTTCCAGAATGAATAGCACAGCGCGCCGACGTTTGCTGAGGTGACGGGACCTAGACCTGGCAAAGAAAGGTCGCTCAGAGAGAAAGCTGTGCTTAGCAGAGAGGGACACAGGCAGCCTCACTGTCTCAGACACCGTCTTCGAACCCAACATCCTAAAATGATGCATTTTTATACCAAGAAGATAATAAAACAATCTATATGTTATATAATATCTTTATTTAGTGTATGGTTTTATCCCAAAATCCGCACAACCGAAAGCAGACTGAGACTGCCCTTGGAAACTAAGGGCCGCACTCACGGGCCCAACGGTAACATCAGCACCAACCCTGGGATCCGACACAGCGACTGTCCCTGGAGACTAAGGGCCAAACGGCGTCATCAGTGCCAATCCTGGGATCCGACACAGCGACTGTCCCTGGAGACTAAGGGCCAAACGGCGACACCAGTGCCAACCCCGGGATACGACACAGCGACTGTCCCTGGAGACTAAGGGCCAA
>JAODKE010000040.1:6300187-6311195 GCA_026779605.1 Mormyrus hasselquistii | reverse complement strand
TAAAACCCAGTCAGTCACAGTAAGCCAGCATAACTGCTCTGGGTTGGGCTCCACCACAAGCCCGCTAGCAAACTTCCTACTAGCCTCGGTCACACTGTGAGGTCAGCACCATGACTCTCCTTGGGCTACGCGGCGTACAGCCTGGGTGTGAGGGGCAGAGCTCTCCTGCTGTCCCAAAATTAGCAGAGCGGAGCGTTAGCACACGCCCGCTCTCATACACATGCCCCCGCCATTGCCCCTACCTCTCAGGCTCACACACACGCCCTCACTCACACTCTCACACACACGCCCTCACTCACACTCTCACACACATGCCCTCACTCACACTCTCACACACATGCCCTCATTCACACTCTCACACATGCCCTCACTCGCACTCTCACACACGCCCTCACTCACACACACGCACTCACTCGCACTCTCACACATACGCCCGCACTCCCACTCTCACACACACGCCCTCACTCACACTCTCACACATGCCCTCACTCCCACTCTCACACACACGCCCTCACTTACACTCTCACACACGCCCTCACTCACACACACGCACTCACTCGCACTCTCACACACACGCCCTCACTCACACTCTCACACACATGCCCTCATTCACACTCTCACACATGCCCTCACTTGCCGTCTCACACACATGCCCTCACTCGCACTCTCACACACATGCCCTCATTCACACTCTCACACACACGCCCTCATTCACACTCTCACACACACGCCCTCACTCACACTCTCACACACACGCCCGCACTCCCACTCTCACACACACGCCCTCACTTACACTCTCACACACACGCCCTCACTCACACACACGCCCTCATTCCCACTCTCACACACGCTCATCCTCGTACTCATGCCCTCACTCTCAGTTTTGCACACCAGACACCACTCCCGTTCTCACACACACGCCCCATTCTCGCACCCTCACTCCCGCTTTCATACACCCTCACTCCTGCTCTCGAGCACATGCCCTCAATCCTGCTTTTGCACAGCTTTTAAATAATAATTTAAATAATGTAGAATTTAAAATAAATTATCTAAACCAATTGTATGACAGCTGATACCCAACAACTGCCTGGAATTATATAGGACAATGACGTGACCTTGGTGCACCTACATGGAAGGTAAAGATGTAACCAGTAACTGCAGAAAGTGCAGAAAGATTTTCAGCCCTAGATAGCAGGCTGACTTCATTTCTGTTTACTGAGACCACCTTTTAAACCTAGAAATGTCTAGCAAAGAATGGAACAGGATTACACCCAGAATTGCTTTCAAAAAGATGGAATCGAGCGCAATAGATTTCTATCAGGAACTATCCGAAAGTCTTCCGGATCACACTGAAGCAGTCCTGAAGAACGGCAAGCCAACATGCCTCTGTGCTTTGGTGCATAAGTACACAAATCATCTGGCAGGATGTTAGAGATGAAGGAAATTTAGAGGGAAATATCAGCTAAAGCTCTGATTCTTATGTGTATTTTGCATATTTGGAAAAAGCTAGATCTCAAGAACAATGCTGATCCTCCCTCTCCCGCTAAAGAAGACTGATAGATATTTTCCTCCTAAGTGTTGAATCGCATCCAGACGGGATCCCTGGATGCTGCCGCACTGTTCGCCAGTCTCTCGCTCTTCTGATTCACCAGCTAATCCCACAAAAAGACCATCCCACCATTCTGTTGACCAAAGCACTCGCCAACAAAATTTCACACATAACTCAAAATGTCAATTAAAGAAAACATAGGAATCTAAATGAGAATTAATATTCTTTATACACGTCTGTATACATGAGTGTGTCTCATAGAGAACATGATGGAATGTGAAAAGTACCTATTTTCCTTATAGTCATGAATGAAACATCACTATTACTATTTACCAATTAACAGCAAGCTCCCTGAAGCAGTCGTTAAGGTTACCAAGCAGACAAGGTTTTAAGAGTATACAGATACTCCTTTACTTACAAACTTTCAACTTATGAACTTTCAGACATATGAACGGTCCGCGTCATCATTTTTTTTCCGCGAGCCAGCTCCGCCTAGTACGACTTCTGGCCGCTACTCCCGCCGCGCAGCAGCGTTACGTGCGGACTCCCAGCATCCTAGCTAGTTCTTTGTACTTGCATATAACCTTAAAATGATGTTGAATAACGACTTACGAAGATTTCAAGTTACGAGCGACGTTGAGAACGTATCTCGTTCGTACGTAGAGGAGCTCCTGTAGTTTATCCATATATGCTGAGCAGAGCTGCTAAAAATTAAATGGAATAAGACCTATTTATAGGCATAATGTCAGTCTCATTAATTCAAAGTTGCTAAGATTCTTGATACATAACATGATATGGTTTGATGTGAAGACTGCATACACAAAAAGTGCTCACTGTGCTTAAAATAGTAAGCATAGTAGGCTACTTGGCTTTGCTTTGTTTCAAATTAAGCCGTAGCACATTTTTACTGCTATATAAATGCACTAATTGATTGTTATGAAATAAACTCCTTGTTTCTAAATATTTGAGGTCATTTTCAGCGCAGCACACCCAAGACCTCATATCGACACATACAGTAAAGAGCATTTTGCACCATTTCAATAATAATTTCCCTAGACCAGAAACGGAAAGAAAAAAACCACAATTATACACGGTTTAGATTATGTTCTTCTCATCTCAGTTCAATTACCTTGTTATAATATAATTTCCTAAGAAGAGATAATTGTATTTAGGTATACGATGGAAAAGATGGGAAAATCCCGGCAGCTGTGATCAATTTTGCAGCAGCATTAGTCTTGACCACCGCTTTTTCGCTGCTGCATAGATTTAGCAAGGAATCAGGAAATGAAGTTTAGAGGCCACCGATTTTAGGACGTCACAGCACCCTTGGTGATAATCCGCGCACAGCCTACAGTCAGGTGAGGTGTCTCCGGCAAGGCTGGCCTGTCTGTATAAACTGCATGAAGCATCTCTCTGGCCCGGAAGACGAGCCTCTGGTGTTAGCGTCACTGGGACCGCCGAACAGCCAGCAGCACACAGAACACCAGCAATACCGCAGAAGCAAAGCCAGCGGGCAGCAGGCGTCAAGCAACCGGGACACGCTCGAATCCTGCGGGACGCATGGCATTTACAGTGTTGCACACGCTCTGCAAGTCAAACACTGGCTGCTGATGTAAATACCCTTTCATGGATTAAACCGAGTGCATTTCGTTTTGCCTGTTGGTTCTGTGACATTTTTGTTACTTTCATGCTTCTAGAGATAATGACAGGATTGTCTTGGTAATGGAGATATATTGCTTAAATTGTTATAATAATAATAATTTATAATTTCCCCACGAGGATCAATAAAGATCCATTATTATTATTATTATTATTATTATTATTAATAATAATAATAATAATAATCATAATAACCCATCAGATCAGCTTTCTAAAGGCTACCAAAAATCAAAGGTTCCTTCTAACCAAACTAGTAATAAACCAAATATTATTTTGCGGTCATAAAATAGGCTTCCCTGACATACAAGACTTGCATATCGCAGCCCAAACCCAGAACGTATCCATTAAACGTGGATCTCTCTGAAACGGCATCGATCGCTGCACATGGCCACTGCAGCGAAGTGCACAGTGCTCACGGTTTACCGTAATGTCTTTTGTTTTGCCCATTTTCTTCAATGTCTTGAATGAAACGGGCAGATCCAGCGCTCCTATGTTTTGAGCAATAACACCAGGCGTCCCACTGAGACGCAGAGCGTAAAATCGTGGGATGTTTTCTTTCTTTTCTCCGCGCATGGAGCACATTGCAATGGTCACCGCCGCCCTTTAAACGGAACACCGGGCATCATGAGGCCGACCCATCATGGGACTGAATGCCTTTGACGGAGCAGTCTGGAAATGACCGCGACAGTAACCCCAGACTCACACAAATCAAGCTCCACGAATGTAACTACAGAGATAAAGTTCCAGATAAATTAAAAAACACCCCTTTTGGAGAATATCTAGAATAAATGAACGCGCATTTTCTATGCGCTAAATATGGGATTGTGACGAAAGTCGTATTGTCTTATCCCACCGGTTTGACTAGATATAGTCTAATGGTATATGAAAACTATTTTAATTTCAGGAGGTGGGGGAAACACCCCAAAAGAAATAAAAAGAAACAGATCATTCAGCGGATTTCGTCTTTTACGATTCCCAGGAATATTAAAATCATAGCTGATTGTTACATCTATAGTAATTGATATAAAAAAATACTTACTCAAAAGCAAAGAAAAGGGCGCAGGTCCCAATGATGAGGAACAGGGTGAGATAGAAGACGCCTTTTTGCCGTGCCATCATCACGCGTCCATCGCAGCAGAAAGTGTTTTTGCCCGGCAGCTTCTCCCATTTGCGGGTTACCTTCCTGGTCACCATTACCGCTGACATTGTGTTGGATTGTACGGGTCGAATCAATAAGGTTAAAAATATGTATGTATGGTAGCAAAGTTAAATTTCCCAAGATTTTTAAAAAATATATTTATACGTCAGGGAATAGTGTCTTTTCTGCTCCCAGTTATTAAACTATTCCTGGATGACAGCCCTGCCACAATCCGTGGATACATAGCGCCAGGATGCCGCGATCTTTAGCTACCGCTTTATTTATTTTACATTATTTCTTCAGGTTTTTCATCGTCTGACTCAACAACTCCAAAACCGAAAGAATGCAGAATAATTTTGCAATTGCTCTTCTACGGCTCTATATAGTTCGTTTGTTAAACAATTACAGCCTATTTGCTTTGTCACAGAAACGATCATTTAAAGAATGGATATCTCATTTTAATGTCTCGCTTGAAAACTCCAGGCAGTTTTGCTTTCTTCAGTTTCCAATACCGGTTCTCAGTAACAGAAAACGCTAACGATCACCATGGCCGAAATTGTGTATAAAGCGAAGTTTGCCCATTTTCATTGTGATTCCACGTAAACGCAATCTCTCCAGATTTACATCTATATTAACAAGCTTACTTAAAGTACCATTTAAATGAGCTATGGAAAAATGTGCACCTTGTTATTGGCTAAATATTTAATTATCCTATCGATTATCCTATCCTATAAATTAATTTCTCGATCGGTGCGTAGAACCGAGCTTCAATGTCAACTGGCATGCATGCAAGTTATCAAATAAAATGCAATTACGCTTTACGGTAGCTGATTTGTTTCCCATTCCGTTACATAGCACAATCTTCCTTTTTAGCGCAGGATTATGATTTTAGCGTTTTCATCCGGAGGCGCCGAGGTTCCGAAGGGACGAAGATGGATGGTCGAAAATTGCGACAGACTGCGAGGCGAAGCGCAGCTTCCAGCAGCGACGCGAACCTCCGCAGGACGCGCTTGGCCCGATCCTCATCAATGGGAGGAGGGACCGACGCCTTAGAGCTGCCATGTGAGGAATTAAAGGAGCCGCTCCCACGACAGTCAACATGAAACCTTTATAATAAAAGCTTGGTAGGCTATATGTAATGTCTTTTATAAAAAGCCATTTCTTATAAAATACCAACAATCAACGTATATGTTTAAGCATTTTTCATGTTTTTATATGTTTCCAAATATGAACACCCTGCTAATGTCGTCCTTTGTTCCATTATACCACGATTATACGACGCCAATTACTAAAGCAAATGATAAGAACTTTAGCGAGATTATACGATTGTAATACTAAAAATTAACAGAAGCAATTCGATCATTTATTTTGTCAGAGTCAAGATCATTTATTTTGTGAGTCTACGGGACTGCACAAAACCACCCACAGACCCACTAAACACCCAAGTATGTATCGCTCCCACAAGATAATTTTTCATGATCGCGAATATTTTTCATTTTATTGTGTAATATGGAAACATAGACATCGTGATTTGCATACATTCCATGAGCCCTGGTTCCATTATCGTACGATCAGAAGCCCAACACACATCCCTAGGGTCATGTGTGTGGCGGCTCCATAGTAACCATGATGTGCTATCTAATGTATGACCCCCCCCCCCTACCCGCCATTGTCTCTCTGCAGACAGAGGAAGCACTGCCGTCTATCGACCCGCTATTTCGCTGTTTATGTTTCACCAATAAGTGCAATGACCTATGAAACACAGCCGTCAGAAATTCTGTTGATTTATCCATTATATACCTCCAATGGAAAATGCAATAATGATTTCGTACAGACTGGAAAAAAAAACAGCTGGGATCCTGTATTTACAATAAGAAGATTTATTATATACGGCAACTTGGATAATATAAATAAAATCAAGCACTAGACCGCTGATTTCTTAAACGCTACATAATAATAATACCCTGTCCAGCAGCAGCATCTCAGCTTGCACTAGTTGTCACTGACATAGCCTACTCTGCATATAGACTCTTACTGGTCTTGCTGTGGAACAGCCATTATGGTTTTATTGCTAATTTGTCTCCTGGTGGTACCACTTCAACATCAAAGAAATACATAAATATGTGACGTCCTACAATATTAACTAAATGTTCTTTATCTAACTATTCGACGCAAATATAAAGCATTTCTTGATATTTTAAGCCCCATTGCATGATTATTGGGATTCGTGTGGTAATCAGCAAGTAATAAATGGATATGTTTTCTGCAATGATAACCATTGACGGTGAACTATCCGCTACATAAATTACATGATTAATTTAATTTAGCGACGATTTTTTTTTAAATCAATGATTATTTCAAAACATGTTGGATGTTAATATATGAAAATGTGGCATATAATGTTACACTTATTTACTACAGTTTGACCTTCTGGTTGATTCTGGCAGGACAGGCCAAGAGATCCTCTCATAAATCTTCCGCGGAAGTGTTTTAGTGCTGCTTTTTCAATCGGCAATCATTTGGGGCTTGGCGTCAGCTACGCGAAGCACAAAGCAGAGCAGACAACACTGCTAATCAAGAGCACTGGAAAGCAGCAGTACTGCTGAGCTATATTAATACAATACAAGAACTGAAACGGTGAAGAGCTACATTGATTTAATGTAATGTCAGTATAATATTACTTTCAGAGCATAGTGAACATATAGTATATATCCCACAAAAAGCTCATAGTAATGTACAGTACTGCAAGCTTCATGCAATGGCAGAAGGCTATTTTCGTGAATGTTCTATTTGTAATTGAAGTAGAACCCTTGGAATTATGGCTTTTGATGTTTCCATGGATTCTAAGTTCCTATCAGGGATGGGACCCCAGGTTTTAGAAATGGGAAGGAGAGAATAACAGATTCATAAGGTGGCTGTACATCAAGAATTCTAGATAAATCCTGCTGTTGTCGAATCAGAAGCATTTGGGGGGACCTGTGGGCTATAAAAGGGGAGAGAGGACAGGTGAATATCATTTTCACGGCTATAACCACAGAAGCAGGGAGACCAAAACAGGAAACCTGCTTTGGGAGGACAGAACGGGGCCGGGGAAGCCAGAGGCTGCGGTGGAGCCTTTACATGTGACTTGGCTGGAATGGAAATTATTTTTAAATGAATTTAGGGCAACGCCTGTCCCACTCAAAGCACACAGAGCAAAACTGACCGTTAGAGAAGCAGCTTAAACAGAGGTGGTGAGAAGTATGGAGATGTAACGATTTAAGATTCCAAATGTTGTATTAATCACGCGAATCCAGTGCATTGGATTTGCTCAGCTTCATCAGATACAAAAAACTGTGTATAAATCATAAATGGGCAACAGACAGACCACAGTGTTGGTATGTGGTATAGGGGGACAACTGGCGTATTTTTAAAATAGTGATTGAAGAGAAAGTAAAGTAGTAAGTAGCAGCTAGTCAAACGTATGTGAAAAGAGGGATGAGTCATACTGTAGATGACTTTTTCACTGATGTGGGTCAAGAAAAATTTACCAGGAGAACCTATAGATCACTTTCTGGACGGAGAATTAAGTAACTTTATAATAGATTTAATATAATAGATGTCGTCATTCATTTAGAACCTAACCACATTTCCACAAAATTGTAACAGTTAAATAAAGTTTAATATATTTTGACTGGTTGATGATCATTATCGGCATTCCAAAAAAAAATGAGTGCACTGGGTCAGATAGTTTTCAGGACGCAGGGCGTGTTTGATTATGATTTTACTATTTCAAAACCAAGTGTCTGTCAGAGTGTAGGGGTACGAGTTCGCTTCAGCATGATGGCGAGCAGATCCGCGTGACACTGGAGTGAGCTGACGGAACCAGGAGATGATTCGAGCAGATCCGCGTGACACTGGAGTGAGCTGACGGAACCAGGAGATGATTCGAGCAGATCCGCGTGACACTGGAGTGAGCTGACGGAACGAGGAGATGATTCGAGCAGATCCGCGTGACACTGGAGTGAGCTGACAGAACGAGGAGAGCCTGGGGAAGAAAACAGACGGAATGGGCTGCTATTTTGGCTTTATCAAAAAGGGGGAGGAGGGGACTGGGGAGGGCTGGATATGTTCTGGTCTGTCTAGGGGCCCAGAGAGAAAAAGCCTGTTCATAACTGGCACCCAGTGAATGAAGCTGCTTGTTCCCCGACTTCCTCCATTTACAGGTGCAAAAAACCTGTCAGCTAAAATGTGCTGCAATAAACTTGTCCAAGTGCTTGTTTAGCATAATATTGTTGACCTAATACTTAGCCAAATCATAATTTTAGTATTTTTTCATAAGGACTGAATTTGCTTTATTAATGTTGTGTCCTTGGTAACCCCTTAAAGTAATTAGTAATTACCCCCATGTTCCTGCTGGTGTAAGTTTAGCATTTTGCCATGTGCTGGTCCCCCAGTAACGTTCAGGTAGCCATCTGTGATCAGGCTCCTATACTTCAGTGGCCATCTGAGGATGATGAGCGACATCACCACATGGAGGCCCTTCACTTTAAACCCAAGTCAGAGGAACCTTGTGGACCTTCTTCGTTTCTCCTTCACGGTCTCTTAGATCATCCAACCAGTTGCTTCTAGTTTTTCCCTAGACTAGGGCTGTGTCTGAAATCGTGCACTTGCGCACTTTTAGTGCGCAATTTTAAGGCGTAGTGCGTTCACACTGGCAACTAAGCTAAAATTCAGTGCACTGAAAGTACCCGGATGGTGCACTGAAAACGGTCAGAAAACGAAGTGCATAACGATGGACACTACGCGCACTAAACGGACACCATTTTGACTACGTAGCGGAAGGGGATGGACTTTCGGCAAGTTTTCATGGCAGATATTTTGGCGCGCTGGAGAATCGCGACCAAATGCTAGTCCGTCACTTCCAGTAAGTGCAAAACGTTAGTGTTCCAGTTAGGACAGCACTTACCCATGGTAGTGTGCACTACAGAAGAAAGCGCGCAGTGCGCACTATGCACTACATCTCAGTGCACTGCCGCAAGTGCGTGATTTCGGACACACCCTAAGTTTAAGACTAGGGGAGATCACGCCTTTGCAGTAGCTGCTCTGCTGTCATGGAACACTGCATGCTAGCTCTGCTTCCTGTTAGCATCTTCAAGGCTAAGCTAAACACTCTGTAGCTTTTCCCCCAAGTAGTCTTATAAGGCTGTTTTGTTTTCATTTTATCTTTTTCTCCTTCCTGTAAAGTATTTTGGAGTCACCTTTGTGTCAGGAAATGTGCTCTATAAATAAAGTTTGAGTTTAGTTGAGTTGAGCTAAGTTGAGTTGAGTTGAGCTAAGTTCAGTTGAGTCGAGTCGAGTCGAGTTTAGTCGAGTCGAGTCGAGTCGAGTTTAGTTGAGTTGAGCTGAGTTGAGTTGAGTTAAGTCGAGTCGAGTTTAGTTGAGCCGAGTTTAGTTCAGTTGAGTTGAGTTGAGATGAGTTGAGTTGAGTTGAGTTGAAGCATGCCTTATTTATGGCTTGTCAGGGGTTTCCACGGCTGAGCTGCAAAGCTGTCTTCTTCCTGCATCCTGTGTGTCTTCTTACCGCCATCATGACTGTTATCAGGGAGACTTAAAAAGCCTTCTGGTGTTGCCTGCCATTCTCAACATGCAACCCCTACCTAGTGTGAAACAAATTGAATGTAAGCTTGTACGTGTCCATTGATGGACTGGCATCCCCTACAGGGACTCCCCCAGTCACATGACCCATGCTGTGTGGGATTGGCCACAGCCCCCTCCCCAGGACCCCGACCCAAAGAGAAAGCCACAAGACAGATGGATGGATCAAACTGGTGATACCAGGAAATGTCATCCAGAATTGGCTACTGCATTTTGTTTGTGAGAACGATGCTATTTATCCAAAGTGACAAATGTAATCATGTGCACATTGAGATTCCCAAATAGTTTGCCAAAGAAATCTCACATAAGCAAATGGTATCTCTACTGATGTGGCTAAAATGCAGTTCCTCTATAACTTGACTACCTGCTGTCCCTGTAAAATGAATATCATAAGTGGGACATTTAGAAGCAAGTGTTGAAACACACAGGTGGCAGCTTCAAATGTTTTACAATCTGATCTCATGATATTCAAACATAGCACTGTGAAGTGTGCCAGATGTATAGATTCTAATGAGATTCTATATTAATAATAATAGATTCTACAGCACCATTTTTCAACCACTGGATTTATGATATGACTTTATACTCATGAATTTTATATTTTTGTCTGCTGCAGGATTTTTGAGGAGTCTTAAAGTTTAATCCTTTTATGAAACTCACAGTGAAAACATAGATACCCTGTTTTCCAGACAAGGTCATATAAAATATTAAACGTGATGTATAAAATATCCAAACTAAGCCCATTTTGTCTCAAATTAACCTTGAACAGTTAATTTAAGCAGCATGCTGTCTTCAGAAATTAATGAAGGCAGTGGCTACTGTTTTCAGTGATGTTAGTGTGCAGTTTCCAGTGCATCATGATACCGTAGCGTATTAAAGGGGAAAGCCTTTCTTTTTGGGAGGTCCAACCTTAATCATTTGCTTTATGCTTCAGGCGTTCCTTAATGGTGTTCTACAGGATGTGCTTATTATAATAAAATCCTCAATTGGCTGAGAGGATGACCATCTTGGCAGGTCAGGTGACC
>JAODKE010000040.1:6208937-6223882 GCA_026779605.1 Mormyrus hasselquistii | reverse complement strand
TTCAGATCAGACTTGTCCCAACTTCTTTGCAGCCGTCTTTCAGCAGCACTACGTCTGATGTGGAGGGGTTGGGGGTGGGCGGGGGAAAGAGATAAGACTTATTGTTAAAACATTTCATCAGTTTCACATTTCAGATTAGATTAATTTCACTTCATAAACTAAGATTAGATTTAGCTGCTTTAGACATACTTTGAATGCGACTTTTGGCTCTTTTCCACTGGCATACGGGAACTGGGTCGTACCCGAACCATACCGCGAAGGGAAACTAGTTACGGTGCGGTTCCAGCTCGCTTCAGTTTTCCACAGCAGAATGGTCGGCCCAGTAAAGGCGTTACCAGGTTAGGGGAGCGACAGTGATGTAAAGCCGAAGAGACGCTTATTCACTGTCCACACGGCGCACATCATGACTTACTATATGCAGATTTCGGCGAGCATGTCTGTGAGAATCGCCGTGGCATGCAAGTATCAAATGCTGGCAGAATTTACATTTGTTTATTACATTTCTATTATTTAGTCCTATTAGTTAAGTAGCAGGTTGTGCATTTCCAGGTTCTGAACTATCAGGAATGCATCAACACATTGCAATGCATGATACTATAGTAACGAAAAAATATAAAGAAGAATACACCCTTTTTCCTTCAGATAATCCATGCACAGAGCAATGGTTTGTCCACGCATTTCGACCAATCAGATGGTGGAGACAGGACAAGCTTGGTTTGCTCACTTTTGGCTCTACTAGTAAATGGGGCCATGTCAGCGAGGTACGGCTGGGGTACTTTACAATGGAAACCCGCCAGTTTGTGGTACGGCTTGGGTACGGTTCGGTTCCTGGTGCGCCATAAAGGCGAAAGAAAGCGATGTTAACTAAAGAAACTGACGTTTAGTACCCTGATCCTGGAACTGAGCCCCCAACCCTTGACCCAAATTATTCTGATGCAGTTGAGTGTAACCTCTCTTACTTATATGGCTGACATTACTGCCACAATGCGGAATGTCTCAGACCGTCAGAAATATAAGATGTGCATATAGTTCATTCACAAATCACAAGGGTTGCCGGACGAACCTGTGTCCAGCTGCAGTAGTGACGGCACCAAGCCCTCCTTTTCCGTTTGCCGCAACTTTCGTTTCTCGTCAAACTGCCTTAATAGGACTTCATCATCATCCAGATTTTCCTCCTCTTCCTCCTCTTCCTCTGGGACTCCCCCTAGCTGACTCTTGTTGCCCGTCATTAGCTCTTCCTCATTGTCCCCTGGTTCTGAGGGTTCTTGGGTCAGCCTGCCCGTCATCCAGGGATTGGCGGGGTCAATGACGGACTGGGCTTCATTGACAAAATCCGGCAGCACCTCCGCCTCCTGCTCCTCCTCCTGCTCCTCCTCCTCCTCCGAAGGCACCATGAGCTTCTGAGTCAGTTCCTTATTCTTCTCCAGCTGCTGCTGCATGGCCTTACGAGCCTGAGGAGAAACAGGACAGAAATACAATCAGGGAGGACATATTCTGAGGACACCTGACCACAGAGCCGAGAGGAGATGCCCGTACCTCCGTATCATACTTAGCCATGATGGCTTTGGACTTTGCCCACTTCCCGCTGTTCTGGTGCTTTAGCGACATCCTTTCCTAAAGGAGAGGGAAGCAGGAAGTGTCACCTCAGCATCGCTGCATTACATCCAAGCTGGAAAATTGCAAGAGTGAAACCTGAGCGCAGGACTGTGCCGGCACACCTGCATCCTGGCCAACTCCATCTTCTTCAGCTCCTCGAGGGCAGCCGCCGGGTCAGACTCGCGCATTTCCTCGAACTCTCGCAGGAAATTCTTGTGCTTCGCTTTCTTCAGCACCTTGTGATACCTGAACCAAAGACACATCCGGAAGGTCAGACGTTCAACGTGCAGGCTCCCCTCACGTCCTCTAACATCCAATCTGCCTATGGGCTACGTACGTACGTCCCGTCCCCGTGCCGGGAAAGATCCTCTGCACCAACAGTGGAAAGATCGTACAGAGTTCTATGCCTACGACAGAAGTGGCACCTGAAACACTTTCCCCATATGCATGGCAGGAACCCAAAAACTCAGTGCTTGTTACAAGCACGATCAATTAATTGGCCAGCAATGAAAACCATTAACTCATATTCCTACATTGTCAACACTGTCAACAAACTGCATCGTTTGAAAAATACCCCTTAACACATTTACTCCCTGCAAACACAAGGCGGGGCCCATCTATCCGGAAAATCGTTATCCTGCCATGATATGAGGAGAGAGCTTCTACCTGCGCTTCCATCGCAGGAAAATCTTTGACCAGAAGGACACCATGAATTTAAGCTCCCACTGAGACGCAAAAACAATGTCATCAGACGGCAGAGAGACAGAGAAAAACAGAGGAAAGGTCACCTAACATTTAATTACAGTCACAGACCCAGACCTCAGCATACATCCCCGCACACGATAAGACACAAGCAGATTCTCACTTTTTGCTTTTTATCTTCCTCTCCCGTCTGGCTTTCGCCTCGTAGTAGGACTGGAGAGCTCTGGCCTTCTGCAGCTCAGCGCGACGGATCTTTGCCTGCGGTGACAGAGAGACACCGACACATATTAGCCTAGAAAGTCCCCCATATGACTGAGGATCGGTCCCATTTCTAAGAGCTGTGCAGATGAACTAAAGAGATTCGAGTCTCCCATAACAAGCCTCAGCTTCAATTAATTTCATGATTCTGACATATTTCAAAAACAGTTCATTGCCTGAAGAATTTAACGCCTGCAATCAGGAATGACTAAGTTTTTATAAAGATGCTCAGATTTTTATTGCATTGGGTTTTTCTCACAAAGCTCAATGAATGTACAGCTGATCTGTCCCTGAAAAGCCTGCACTGCAAGCAAACACTTGTGCAGCGTGGAGATCACAAGGACATGCAAATAATCTGAAGCTATTTCCAAGGCCCAATCATTGGCGAGCGCGAACCCAGGGCCCCGGCGGACGGGTCTGTGCCTGGACTTACCTCATCCAGGCTCATGGCCTTCAGGGATGCCTCCTCTAAGGGTGTCAGAACAGGATCATGGACAGGCTGCATGTTCTTATGGAGAAGGCTGAATATCTCCTGTTCTAATGGAGTCTGTACCTGTGATAGAGAAATATGACAGAGGGGAATATAAATATAAAATTTATCATGGAATTTCCGCACAAATACCTTCTATTATTTTCCACAGCGTCGTTTGCGGACAGTACCAGCAGAATATCCCTTTAATCAGATCATCATGAATAACTTTACATTCTACACAGCTGCGTTTTCACTATGCTGTTCCTATTTAAAATGTTTTTTCTACCTTCCATCCAACTACCACTTGCTCCACACGCTTGGGGCCAGAAGGCTCCTGGTTCAAAGGGAAAATCAGCTGTTCAGCTCTTTTGTTCTGTTCCACCACAGGCTGCCACTGAGAAACGGTCTTTGACGCCTTTTCATATGCCGCCTCTCTTTGGATCTGAAGAGGATGAGGGTGACAGTCAGAATGCGTTTATCTCCACCAAACCCAATCTCAGGCAGGAGTTTCACAAACCTTCTCGCTCTGCTGTCGACTCAGAGGCAGTTCCACAGTGTCCTTCCGATTCTGTAGGTTCTTCAGCTGTTTCTTGGTTTTACTGACAGCAGAAGGGACCTGGTCCATCTTGCCCAGCAGGTCCGATAACCTGATCTTTTCCCCAGCACCTGAAAACATAACTCTTCAATTTCCTTTTCTGTCATCTTTTAACGGCATCCCATTAATTACTTAAAATACCAAAAATGATAATATATGGCACATTAGAATCGTATTGTATCATAAAGGGTTACCTTCAGCGCTGACAGTGAACTCAGACACCTGCAGGCTTGCCTCTGATCGCTCAGCCAGTTTCCTCCTAAACATTTCACAGATTAATGTACTGTAACTTTGACATCGCAATCTGCTGCTCTACAAATCAAAATCCATTCTAACCTTTTCTTTCCATCCAGGGAGCTAATTGCTTCCAGGAGTTTGCGATGTTTCCTTTCATCATCGCTTCCGCCCTGAAAAACCAAAACAAGATCACACAAATCAATAATGCAAGATGACTATGCACAGTGCATTGGTTACATCTTAACTTCTTCTCGAATTTGTACTAAATTTGATAACCCCCACCTCATCTTCGCTTGCACTGATAACAGTATCATCCTCAAATAATTCATCTTCATCGTCATCATATGACAACTGGTTCTTCTTCATACTCGTGCTGACGAACAAAAACAATAAATAAATACTTCAGAGATGCAGATTAAGACTTTAATCGCAACTATTTTTACCAGCGTACTCCAGAAATAAAACGACAATCCTTCAGCTGCAAATAACGGATATTAACGTATAAAACTAATGTGTTTAAGAACGACGTTAAGTAAATTTCACCGTCTCATCTGCTAGTTTAAACATTTCGTTATTAAGCAAGATATAACCACGAACCTTGATGAATTAAGAGCCTCTACAGCGTGTTTAACTTTCCTCTTAGCCATGACGTTCACGCAACTACCCACGTGCAGCAGAGGTGACGTAAATCGGTTTCTGGGCATGTATTGTAAAACTGTCGCAAACCTTTTACGACTGGTTATGAACTCGATTACATTACAAATACAAGTAATTAGGTTGGCCGTCCTGTATATAATTTGCACAAAACTATTTGTTAAATATACCGTATATACATATGTTTAAGAATGAAAATATGTGTCATGCCACACTAAGATTCACTAAGCATTGGTGATTTTTTTTTACGGTTATTGATAGTATACGATACGGGGATATTTACTGTTATTTTTTGTAGGAGAAGGTCTGTGAGGTTTGCTTAGTTTATAAGGTAAAATTTCACATAAACGCACTTATAGGTTCATGAAAATCTATAACGCTTGTATACCTGTTTGGCACAGAGTTGCTGCTAAAGTTGACAGAATCGAGAAATGAATGAGGATTGCACTGTATTCAGCTCCAGGTGTGAAATTAAAAGTACTTATGGATTCTGTGAGCCGCAGAACATAAATAACTGCCATAAACACTCACACATAAATAACTGCATTTAAGGTTTCTATGCGTACGCTGTGCTTTTGTGTTTTTTAAATTATCTGTTGTATAAATATGCCCAGCTGTCGTCCGGTGGATGAAACGATCAGTATGCTTTCATCACTATCTCGGGCATTTTTCATTTTACCTCTTATGACACATACTGCCTTATGTAAAAACATAATTATTTAACTGTTTTCGTATTTTTTTATAGTATATTATTATTTTGTGCACTTTACATGTTCTCCCCTTGTCATCGTGGACTTTACCTCGGGTTCTTCGCTTTGCCCATAGGTGTGAATGGTGTGAGTGAATGATGTGTGAATGTGCCCTGTGATGTTTTGGTGCCCCGTCCAGTGTTGTTCCCTGGCTTGTGGCTGTTGCCTCTGCGACAGGCAACGCTGCATAGAACTAGCGGGTATGGAAAATGAATGGATGGATATTTTTATTCATTGATATTTCTTTTTATCTAATCGTTCTTATTTTGTTTTTTATGCCTAGGGAGCATGTCTTACTAGCATTTCATGACTCACATCTCCATTGTAGTTTTTAGGTGTACACATTTCATGACCCACATCTCCATTGTAATTTATGGGTGTACACATTTCATGACCCACATCTCCATTGTAATTTATGGGTGTACACATTTCCAAAATGGTATTCATATCACCATTTTGTATTTCATGAGATTTGGGATGTGAATTACACATACCTTTCAGAGCTCACACATTTTTTGTTGTTGATTCCCTTTGAGATATATTGCCTTTTCTATGCGATGAGTAACCAAGGATGTTAATTAACTGTGTTGGCTGTGTTACATGGGCCCTGAGAGCAGTGATACATGTTTACAGCGGTGTATGAAGATTGGAACGTCGGTCAACATGTAAAGTACTTAATGAACATTGGTATTACATCGAGTATGTGAGCATAAAATTCAGGATCTGCTGAACGTTTCAGGTTTTTTTTTGGAATATACTGTCTTGAGTGGGTTATAATTTTTGTTAATTTCATGGCTATGTAACATATACTAATGCATTAATGGATTTTCTTTTATTTTAATTAAGTAATTTGGTTGTCTATTTATTTAGTATGTTTTTTGTGGAATGTCGCATTCATTTTGTGTTCCTGAGTGAATGGCGTCGTGAAGGTACAGTAACATCGCCCTGGGAAATTTGTCATCACCGACATCACACTTCACTGAGACTGGTGAATGTTTAAGTCACTGTGTCTGAGTAGATTGCGAAGCCGAGGGCTGCTGCAGATAGTATTAGCTGTCAGAAATAATTTTTTCCTTTCATGCAACCTGACCTGTTTGCTAGTCCAGCGAAGGGTGGAGCCCCGCAGTAAGTGCCTGTCAGGGCGAGTCTACTGACCACACAGCAAAGCAGCCATTCTCTTCTTACCAAGCAAGGGATTTTCTCGCTGAGCAGGAAGAAACATGAGTTTGGGTATCCAAAGAGCATTCAAAAAAAAAATTCTCTTGCACTTTATTTTACAAACAGAAGAAGTTTTATGAACGGAACTATTGAATATACAGCTCTTTCTGTTTATTTTCTAGGATTTATATGTCATACTATAGTTTGGTAATTAAAGTTATTCTAACAGCTCTGAAGAAAACACTTTGTGTCTCTAAGGTACCAGTCAAAAGCAGATTTAATGTCTCAGTGTTCAGAGAAATCAAAGCAAATGACAAATAAACAATAGAAAATAAGAAGTCAAGAAATAATTTGCAGTCTACGTTTTTTAATTTAGGATTCCAAAACATTAGACAAAACACAGGAGCACGCAGTATTTTTTCTTCTGTGTGAGAGATCCAGGTTATAACTCATAGATGGGAGACTATATCACAAGGTTCGCAATCACCTAGGTGAAGACTCCCTGCAGGCAAAGTGTAGCCCATGTGAACGATTTATAAGACGGAAAAGCATAAACAAAAGGCAGCTAAACCCGTGAACATAAAAGTCAGAGGCCTTCTAACCCTTATATGTACTGATTTGCTGACATTGGTATCGGATTCGAAGGACAATTGGCATGCATTAGTGACGACTGACCTTTTCCATAACTACAACCCTAAAACGATGTTACTGGTGAGCCACCATTCCTCATGCTTGGTTGACAACCCATAATTTATCTTTTGTGGTTTGTCACCGTGGTCATGATAGAAAAGCTGACTTGAGAATGCAGAAAAGCAGCCGATCTTGAGAAAGAAATGGTGGAATTCTGAGATAACTCCTGTCCCACTAGACGTGGGCTGCCGGTCATCTTGCGAAAGAAGCATAGAATTTCAGACAGGTGGGAATCTACAGTACAGTTCATGTAGTGCTGAAATGTTCCCGCTTACTCAGGTTTTAGTCAGGGTGAATGATGAATCTGGGTTAGAGTCTATACTCATGTCAGATGTGGAGGAACAGTCAGTATGCATGACAAATTCGGAGTGGGCTTCTCAGATCTTGAGGCGCCTGAATTTTCTTCTAGATCCACTGATCTAGATGTGTACTAGAATGAGTCCTGCCCCAGTAGAGGGTAGACCCTAAAGGAGATGGATTCCTCAGCTTGTCTACAGTAAGTGATTACCATGCAGGTTCCAACATAGGTTGTAGGCCACAATTTATTAGAGCATTGCTTCTTATATCGGTCCTTGGGAACTCCCAAACTACATGTTTATACTCCCTTGCTGGTCTTGGTACTGTATGAAGCTGGGAAGGAGAAAAAATGTAGACTGTCTGGCAGGGACTTAGGAAAGATTGAAAACATGGATTGTCTGGGGGTCCCTAATGTTCAGGTTGAGAAATACTGCCACCAGCAGGTCTGACTAGGTAATACACCTGGGTTTGGGCCTGGCAGGTACTTGGATAGGAGGCTAATTAGGAAAGTTGTACTGCTGTGGAAAGAGGTGTTAGTGTGTTTTATCCTGTAGACTGCGTGGATCCCAGTGCCAGGATGGGGACACTGTGCTATAAAAATGGTGCCGTCCTTTGGATGTGATGTAAAATTTGAGGTCTCGACTCTCTGAGGTTATAAAAAATCGCTGCGTATCTTTCTCAAAGTGTTGGGGTGGTACCCTGATGCCCGATTTTTAACTTTCTTGCATAGACTTATTTCAAAGTTACTGAAGTTGTAGACAAGATGGAATGTTGATGATGTCATTTTTCTGGTGGGACGGGAATCCAGCCCGCATGTTGGGTTTTGTGTGAGTTATATTATTTTCTTTTATCTCATGCCTATGTAATATATACCAGTATATTTTCTTTTATTTTAATAATTCAATTGTTTGTCTATGTGTTTCATATGTTCTTTTTTCATGGAACTTGTGCACTTATTCTGTGCTTCTAAATGAACGATGTCTTGAAGGTAATATTCTTCTGGGCAATTCGTCATCATGTTCTGTGAAGATCAGCGATTGTTAAATTAGTCAGTCGCTGTGCCTGAGTGGATTAGAAAGCCGAGGGCTGCTGCAAATAATATTAGCGATCAGAGATAATTTCTCTTTTTAATGCGACCTGACATCTTTGCTAGACCAGTGAAAGCTGGAGTCCAACAATGGCTGCTTGTGAGGAATGAGTGTCAGTGAATTCCTTCAACTGGGGGCATCGGTACCTACCGTGATGCCTGACAGCTTCACAGTCAGTCCACTGAGCAAGAGTTCAGAGGTCTGGACCCTCTCTTCAAACTTTAGTTGCCATCTTCAGTGGGGTCTGTGCAGACCCCTTTTTACCCTTTACTCTTCCTCACCACATTCTCCCCAGCAGTAACCATTTTACAAACCCACTTTCTCATAATAAATAAAGGTACGATGCAGGCTTCCCTCCCTTGTCTACTCCTGGTCCTTCAAATATTTTTTGTGGCGCACACTCAGAATGTTATCTGAAGAGCTAACAGTGTAGCCTCCAATCGACATTCAGACGACACAATCTCACATCCACGGGAGGCGCCGTTTTCCATTTGTTTTCTGTTATACCGAGTACCCAAAGAATGTTTTTTTCTTTTAAATTTATTTCATGTACTTTATTTAATTAACCAAAGGAGATTTTTATAAACTAAACAATTGGGAAATACACAATTGTTCCTCTTTATGTTCTGAAATTTCATGTCATACTACTTTGTGAATTAAAGTTGTTCTAATTAACAGTTCTGAAGAAAACATGACAATGAGCACCAACACTTCGGAGTTAAATGCAACAGTCCTGTCGGAAGATCGGAATCCTGTAGCGACTTGTCCTACTAGGCGTCATAGGAGAAGATCAGAATGTAAGAAATCTAATGAACATTGACACTGAGTCTGAACATCAGACAAAGGTTGCGATAAAAAATCTATGGAACTGCACACTAATCTCATTCTCCTTTTACCTGCTCCTTTCACTGTTACAGGTATATATATATATATATATGTATTTTTTTTAATATATATATATCCACAGAGATGCGGGAGCCTTTACACAGACAAATGTCGCTTAATGTCAGCTTAAAAAAGTATGGTGTGTATTTGCTGAAAATTAGATATTTTACATAACATATTACCTTGCACTAAAGTACCTATCTAATAACGACCTATTAGATAGGAGAAAAGCCAAGAGAGAGCTGCCCCCTTAATGCCAACCACAGATTCTAGGCAGTCCAAGAGAATATTATGGTCCACATTGTCGAATGCTGCAGTATTCGATCTAGTAACACTAATGAAGACATGCAGCCACGGTAGGAAGCCATAAGCAAATATCTTTCATTACCTTGACCAGTATCTTCCTGTGCTATGGTTTGCTCTGAAGCCAGACTAAAATAGTCTATTAGTATTTCATTCGGTAGGAAGGAAGACGGCTGATGGAAAACCTTTTCCAGGGTTTTGAGATTTGAGATAAATTTTATCATTTCCTAGATCTCTAGTTTCAAGAATTGTTTTCTTGTGGACAGGTAAGAGACGAGTTTAACTAGCATAACAGGGCCCTTTGTCTCCTTAGCCTGGTCATGCTGCTCAGATCCCCAGAAAGGAGGATCCTGTACCGATACTGTGAACTTCATGGAGTCGACGTAGGCGCCAATCAAGGCTCTCGAGAGTCTGAGTGTTCAGGTTTTTAAATCTCCTGGATCAAAACTACAAGATCCAGGCTCTGATTGACCTCTCAGGTGCAGCCGTCAGCAGTGTGTCTGAACTCGCAGAGAGGTTCTCTTACCTCGGCAGTGACATTCATTTAAATTTAAATTTAAAATTTAAGTTTAATGGAACTTTATTGATCCCCGTGGGGAAAGTCTCTAGTGACTCTTTTTATGGGCCGGTAGGTGGGTTGGGACAGCATGGGGGGTTATGGGGTCGCTGAAGAAAGGTGTGGGGTAGGTGGTCCAGATAAAAGGTCCAATTCTTGATGTATTCATGTGAGACATGGACGCTATCCAGTGAGCTGAGGCGAAGACTGGATTCCTTTGAGACTTATTTATTTATTTATTTTTTTGAAAATCCTTAGGTGCCGCTGGTTTAACTTTGCGACAAAAGGAGTCCCGGATGTGGCACATAACCTGCATTGTGAGGGAGGGTCAGTTATTGTGCTACAGCCATGCGACGCGATTCCCTCTAGCAGGACCCGAGCAGCTGAACCAGGCCATGGGGACGCCCACGTAAGACCTGGCTGCAGCAGATCCATGGGCCCTTTCAGAGAGTTGGACTGGACCACCTGTTGGGGGAGGGGGGAGTCACCAACCGGGATCCCAAGGTGTGTTGGGCGCAGCAACCCGACCTGACCTGACCTGACCAGTTCACCTATCAGACTAACAGCTCTCCAGAGGACACGGCCAGTGCAGCCGTACTTTACACACCACAGCATGTGAGTGGAGAGGAGCTGAGTGGGCAGAATTTAGTCAGAGCGCGGAGCGGTTTTTTAATTTAGGCTGGAGCAGTCGCTCTGTCTCGCTCCAGTTTCACTCCGATACCGCTCACACTACGACACTGAGGCGTGACCGAATCTACCCAGAATTCATCTATATAATTATCAAGACTGTTACACAGATTGGCTGAGATTTTAGTAGGAATTCGCAAAGTATTTCACGAAGGAAAGTGATAGACCGTACAAGTGTACTATTCTTATCAAACGTATAGATGACAATAATGTACAGCAAGAATAATGATGTGATGAAACTGTTTCAGTGAGTAAAGATTCACTTTGGAATCACGTTTCTCAGAAACATGAAAATGTGCTATGTGAACAGAGAAGCTAGAACAAAATGTGAGTTTTATATGGTTGTAGCATATCAAGTCTATAAAGTAAATAAAAGTATTAGCCTCTAATAGAAAAGTATTAGCCTCTAATAGAATTTTTTAACTTCACGTAACGCTGTCAGTGAATTTTTTTTAGGTAGATGCAGCAGCAGTATCAATAGAAGAAAAATTAGGAATTTAAAACGTCAATGCTTAGCCTGTATATTCTTTTGGCTATTAAGCTCAGTGATTCCTTTATTTTTAAGCTTATTTTTGTATGGAATGTCATTGCCAAACCTGTCCATTGTTGCCTATACAGTATGTTGTTTAAAAATAAATATTTTTTATTCTGAGTGGTACTGTTGCCGTTGCTCATATTTCTTCGTGATAGAAGTCTTCGGTTTAAGGTGACATTTGTTAGGCATGCAGATTATTATTTGTCCGTCTTTTAAACTGGAGCGAGCGTGGAGCGATTAGACTGGAGCCGGAGGGTTTTTTAGTGGAGCGAGGAGCGGTGTGGAGCGGAGCGGCTTAGTGCGGAGGAGTGGACGGAGCCAACAGCCTTGTGAGCAAGAAGTGGGAATTCTCACCGCTCCACTAGGCTTACATGCTCTGATACACACAGGACTCTCACACCTAGAGAATAAGAACAGCTACGCTGTCATTGGTTACAGTTCAGCATTTCATACAATTATCCCGCTAAAACTGATTGACAAGCTCCTCGTCCTTGGCCTACCATCCACTCTCTGCAGCTGGGTCTTGAATTGCTTCGCAGGCAAACTTCAGTCTGTTTGAGCGGGTGGGGGGGAGTCTCTGTCAAGCCTCCTACTGATGATACCACGGCCACTGAACTGATTAACCCCCACCCAGGCCTAATCTTAACCATAAGTAACCAAAAAATATGAGACTTTTGGCATTTTTACTTTTTGATTGAATTCACAGATCTTTGTGGGGACCCGGAAAATAGTCCCCACAAAAAAAGTATCAAATTGTGGGGGACATTTGGTCCCCACATTGTAATATAAGCCTAATCCACACACACACATAGACACACACATGAAACAATACTGCAGACTTTGCACAACCTACCTACCACTACTTGAGGAATTTGTTTTTCTCATATCTGTATCCCAGTGATATATCTTATATTTGTCTCCTGTACTGTAATGCTTATATGTTTGCATTGCACTCTGTCTGTCTCTGACATTGTGTCTTGTGTTTGATCTGTGCCAGCTGTGTCCAGATTGAACACGCAGAGCGAGATTTTCAGTTTATGGTGTGGCTGACTGTTTGACTGTGTACATGACACCGTTTGACCGTGCACACCACAATAAACTCCTTAATCTTAATCTTAATCACCTGAGTAACTTGTTTAGTGGAATGAGTGTTTTCTATCACACTTATAATAGAAATACTGGATTATTTTTCCTGTCTATTGGCAGTGTAGGATTTTGCTATATTACTGATTATTATACTGGATCTTAGATTCCCTTCCAACACATAAATCCCAGCTCGCCTGGTCTCCTAATGGGAAACCACCCATTCCTCACTCCCCATGGAGAACAAAAGGCAATGCTGCTAGTCTATCACAAACAGAGACTGAGCAGTCTGGCTGCCACAAGGTAGGAGGATCAAGAAACCATCTTCTGCTTTTGTACTTTTATGTTAGGGCTTCTGTCTGGCTGTAATCAAACATGGTTTTATAGTCTTACCCTGAAAAACGGCTGGTATCACATACAAGACGAGAAGGTCAAGATGCAAAAGCAAGATCTTCTGCACCAGAGAACGTTGCTTAGAAATGACGTCTTCATCACAAAGGATGAAGGACTTCACAAGAGGGCCTCTGCTGTAGTCGTTGAAGGGTGAAATTGTGGAATCTAACAACAATTAAGCTTTCAATGAGATTTATAAGAAAAATTGTTTGGATTTTAGGTGTGAAACTTATTCACTGTTTCGTAATTTTGAAAATACTTAGAATTTTTTTTAATTAAGTGTTGCAATATTTTGGTACCTGAAGGAGGCTGTGTGGTCCTAACCTCAGCCACCCATCTCACGGTGCTGTTCACCTTCTGGCCCTTGACATCAATACAATGGAAGGCTTATTTTTACACTGTGTGTAATGTCCTCCCGTAATGTTTCAAGAATTTCAGGTTTTTCATGTAAAATCTCTGTTGCTGAATACCCTCAAGGTCTTGGCTTCTCTCTGGATACAGGCATGAGATGCATGAGCGTTAAATAGGGGTTGACTATGTATTTCGGTAATAGATCGATGTTCTTAAAAAAAAAAAATCTAGATTTGTAGTTCCATTATAAATTCTACAGTAGAGTCCATATTACTCTGCATTTGAAATTTTAAATCTTGGCAGTTATAAGACATCCCCAGAGTAATATTGATTTATCAGTCTTTGAAGTTGCCTCATTTGTTGTTAATGCTAAATATAATCAATGCTTTGTATTAGAGTAGCTTTTGTAGTTAATTCCTCTCGCAGTTGAAATATCTGTTATCTGAAATGCTGTTATTACAATTTTTCTTATTTACCAAACACTTTTAGCCACAGTGGAGTACTTTTTTTTGGAAATAGCAGAGATAGACCATACTGTACCTGGAGTAAGTGTGGATTAAGCAACTGAGGTAAATCACTGTACTAACTGTAGCATTGTTGTCTCAGACCTCTGTTCGGTCGTGCCAAATGGTTTACTCCAGTCTGCTTTTATTCTCCCATAGTCCAAAGGTATGCGGTTAGGCCGTCTGGCGCCTCTAAATTGCCCATTGTGTGTGAGGGAATGGCAGCCTATTCATGGTGAAGCTCTGCCTGTTTTTCCTGGGATTGGCCGCATACTTGCCGTCATCATGTATTAAACAGCTAGTCCTGGGATATGACTGTATTTGTATGTCCTGTGATCTGTGACTTTACAAAAGAGGCCATTAAAATTAATACATGCTTGACCAGTTTGGTAAAAAAAATATTCTAAAAATAAGCCTTCCATTATATTGATGTCAAGGGCCAGAAGGTCAACAGCACTTCGTTAGGCTTAGGTTTGGGTTTGGATCACACTGCCTCCATCTGTGTCATTTAGTGAGCTAAGCCTCTCTGCCTGTGACTGGAAGGTTGCCGGTTCGAGCCCAGCCTCGGCATCTCTGTGGGTCCTTGAGCAAGGCCCTTAACCCCCAGCTCCTCGGGCTATAGGTGGCTGCCCTTCACTGCTGGGCCTGCTGTCACCAGTGGAGAGAAACATGAGGTAAACCCAAAGGGTATTTCCTCATGGGGGGTCGATAAAGGATAATGGGGGGGGTCAATAAAGTATAATCATTTAATTTCATTTTAAAGTAGGGAAAAGGAAAACCCTTCTCAGTATTTCTCTTTGTAGCATCTTTGCTTGTTATAAAATGAAAGTTCTGAGTTAGTAGTTGAACAATCTCTTATGGATCTTTACCACCTTGAGAAATGTTTGCTTGTTTTCAAAACAGAATAACAATTTTTTCACAGTTGCCTCATTTGACACATTTTGACCTATAACAAGGTCAAGAACTCAACCAAATATAATGGGACACCTGAATTCAATGATTTGGAGAGATGGATAAAGCAGTATAGATAATGGATAGTGTATATTGCCAATATGTCAGTGTAAGCATGTTCCTGTGGTATAGATAATGGATAGTGTATATTGCCAGTATGTCAGTGTAAGCATGTTCCTGCGGTATAGATAATGGATAGTGT
>JAODKE010000040.1:6057276-6083914 GCA_026779605.1 Mormyrus hasselquistii | reverse complement strand
CACAGAGCTCTCAGTATGGCATCGTGATGTCGTCCTGTTCCGTCAGGGTCTTGCAGGGCGAGTACCGGCGCCTGAAATGGCAGCATGCGGAAGCTGCAGCCTCACCCCAGCTGGCTGAAGAGCCCTCTGGCTCAGCCCCAGGTGAGCAGGATGAGGAGCTGTTGGCTGAGGCCAGAGTCCTGCGGCAGCACAAGAGTCGACTGGAGACCCGCATGCAGATCTTGGAGGAGCACAACAAACAACTGGAGTCGCAGCTCCAGCGCTTGAGGGAGCTACTGCTGCAGGTGAAGGAGGAGGGAAGATGCAACTGCTTCATACTCCATAACGGCGATCTGCTCTTAATAATTCACAATTTACAGTAGCATATCTTTGAATTGGCAGATAGATTTAAATGTGTATTATCGCCTAAAGTGTCTTTAGGGTGCATAGAGTGAGGTCCCTTGTTAAAAATGTTAAAGGTTTGCTGTGAATGCTGAGGCACGACTTTATGAATGAAAATTTGAGACCAGACCAGTTTATTGTTTTTCAGCCCAAAGATGATTCAGAGGCTAATGGATCTGTGCCTTCAACTGTGTCCTCGCCTGTTTCTGGGAGTGGCCAGCAGGGGGAGCGGCTGAGCAGAGAGACCCCAGAGACAGAAATTGCAGGTGACTAGTGGGAGCCCACGCTGTCGTATTTATGATGTGATAGACGTGAATGTGGATGGAGAAGTGGAATATAACTAATATTAGGAGCTGTATACTGTCCGGACATGGACGCTTTGAATTGGTGGCATGCTATTCACCTTGGCCACACCTCTGTCATGCTTTCTGTCAGGGAACCTGAGGAGTTTAGGAGTCATAGTTAAGGCTGATTGGCATGCTTTCTGTCAGGGTTCATTAGACAGCTGAAGTCATCTTGCTTTTATTACCCTGTCTAATGTTAGCTGGGTTCCTACATGGCTATTGAATAAATCCACTATGTTGTGCTCTTCAATAAAAATCTTTTTTCATTTGACTTAAATTTTAGGCTAGGCGTTCATCACAGCAATTTCGATTTTGTCATGTTGATACAGAAAATAAAACTGCCCTTTTTTTAACGGGGTTACTGCAAATAATATCAAGAGAACCTTTAAAAACTGCTATGGAAGAAGACCAGCACAGCTTTACATCCTGTGTAAGCCTAACCCTAACCCCTTAACTTAAACCTAACCCTAACCCATAAACCTAAGCCTAACCCCTAAAACTAACCCTAACCCCTAAACATAGGCCTAACCCTAAAACCTGTCTGCCGAGTTCATTTGCACTTTATATGGTCAAATTTCAGGAGCACTGCACCCATTATAACCTGCTGAAAGTCATGAAATGATTATTTTTTTATCCTTATAGGGAAATGCTCTTTTCGCCTACCTCATTTGGCTCTGGTGCTTGGTGCTAAAGGGCAGCCACCCATAGCGGCGCCCATGGAGCTTGGAATTAAGAGCCTTGCCCACAGACCCACAGACATAACTATTCAGCCTAGGCTGGGCTACTACCAATCGATCCACCATAGACATTGCTCACAATCTCTGTCCTTTAATGCATATTTTTTTACTCCTGTTATTAAGTTTTGTTTACCATTTCCCCTCCGGCTCATTCCAGAAAATGAATGGAATAAGCCAAAAGCAACTTCTTCCTGAGAAATATTCAGAGTTTGTGTGGTGGTTTACCATTTAACATCGATCCCACTGACTGAATTTAATGAGAGTCATTGGATGGGTGTGGTCTGTCTGATGCATATTTGCATTTTGGATCTTGACAGAGGACGACATGGAACAGGACCAGCGGGACACAGTAGTGCAACTCCAGCAGGTAATCGAACAACTGAGGAATGTCTTCCCAGCAGATGTCGGTGAGTGGTTCCGTCTTCTACACGGCAGGCTTTACCACCAAATGCCAAAATAACGCTTTTGTTGAAGTCGTCAGTGAAAATACCTAACAACAAACGAAGCAGCTTCTACTGTCCTGCTTCGCAATATGAAGCTGAATGAAACGTGCTTTCTGTTTGCTTCTTCTCCAGATGTTTCATCACCCAAGTAATCTTTGACACAGCTCATGACGTGGACCTCTGCTTGCCAGAATCCCTGGCAGGTCCTACCAATGCACCACGCAGCACCCTAGATGTTATTGCACTAACACATAAGAAAACTCTTCGTCATCTTCGTGGAGCCGATTGTTCTTAGCAGCTTTACAAAGGAAAACGAGAGACTCCACTTGTGAGTGTGAGTCACTTCTCTGCTTCTCTTTTGGTTCAATCTTGGGAAAGCTGTTGATCACCCTCACCAAGTCCGACACCAAGAGCGGCTGTTGCCTGGTGACTATTTTTGTTTAAGCCGTGCGAGTTCTGTGCTCCTGTGCTGTCAAGTACAGAAATGCATTAAGAAGCTTCAGTTGTTGAATTTACGTTTGTTTGCGAAGGAATCCCGTGTTTCTCTCATAACGGTGTTGAGAGTGAATTATTTTTGTGCAGTTCTCCTTGTATCATTAAAAGGGGATGTTTCTAATGGACTTATTCTTCACAGCTAATGTTAATGAAGAAAACCAATAATGTGGTAATTAAATTAACCTAAAAGTAAAGACCTTTGGTATGTAAATCATAGGTAAGAGCAACCTTTGTTTGTTTGCTTTGTTTGTTTGATGCTTTTTTCTGGGGTGGAAACCCTCGGCTGCTATTGCCCTGAGCTCCCTGTAGCCTTTCTGACATGAAGCAATAACCATCTTAGGATCTGTCTGACGTCGGCACGTTCCCCCGCCCAGGGAAGCAGAAAGGACTCAGTAATAGAACAGCTCCAGGCTCCAGCAGCACACTGGAAGAGCACAGTCACGTGCCTTAAGTCAGTGCTTCAGTTTTTCAGGGACCCCAGACAGGCCACAATTTTGCTCCCTCCCAGCTCCTGGTAGCAGTGATCTGAGAGGGAGCGATGAGACTGGCAGTTGAGGGGGAGCAAATAATATGGACCAACTAGGCTCCCAGAGGACCGGGTTGGGAAACACTGGCTTAAACGCTAGTTAAAGCTTTCGGACTGATGCAGTGTGTGGGTTGAACTGGACCTTATGTCATACACTGAATATTGTGGAATATGAAAATGTTTCTCAAGCCTGGCTTTTCCCTGATCTTTTATGATCAGACACACAGCATTACCAAGAAAGCAAAAATATCTGTAGCCCTTCATGAGATGGACATTGTAGTATAATGTGTATCTGCGGTATTTGTACTATAATAATAATAATAATAATAATAATTATTATTATTATTGTCATTTTTGTTTTATTGTTATTAATAATAATAATAATAATAATAATAATAATATGCAACATATCTATTCAACAACAGAAGAGACATGGGACCTATACTACACAGCTGGATTTATTACTTAGCCAGATAACTTGTCGGATTTGAGGTACCCTGGTTTAAACAGACTTTGTTCACTTACATTTAGCCCAGACTACCTTAAATCTGACAGGTTATCTGGCTACGCAAGAAACCCAGCTTCACGATACAGATAGAGGGATAAGAGAGACTGGCTGCTGTTATTTTCTGTTGTGTTATCTGTAAATGTGCTCCAGGTATCAGCCGGGTGTTTCGTGGTCCCACTTACCGCAGTTGGGAGTAGAGGGATTTTACCACGCTGTTCATCAGCTGTGGTGTGCACCGTCATTTAAGTATGGTGTTGTGCTTGCCAGTATGTTTTAGCATTTCCACCTGAATGTAGAAAACGCATTTCATCCAGCTTCCAGGCAGACTTGCCTCTTGGCACAATATTCACCTCAGACATCATGCAAGCTGTTCGTTCACTGTAATCTCTGAGAATTTCTTCATGGCTAACTGACCGGAAACGGAGTAGATGTTTATGATCGTCTATCCGTTAGACTTAGCAAGCAAATAGGTCACCTCTCATGTATCTTTAGTTCCTATGTGTTACTAATCCTTTCACCTATGTGTAATTTCTGACAGGAGACTGATAGCAGACATGCAGCCTGACAAAGGTCTTTTTCTCTGTGCCGATGGGTTTAAAACCAAATCAATGGGATGATTTAATTTTCTATGGAGTTTAATTAGTTACTTTGTTGAAACCCATTGAAAATCTTTTGCCTACGCACATCCTTTTCCAATGTTGTACACCTTTCCTGAACAACCACTAAGTTGGCCCCTTTTCCTTAGATTTTAAAGAGAGGATCCTGACTTGGAATTGTGTGTCTCTGGTCTTTCAAATGAACATTTTCCTGGATATGTCCAGTTTGTGTAAGTACACACGGAGTATATCCAAAGTTTTGCATACTAAAATAGCCGTACTAGGACAAATTACATATGTATATACATTACATATTTGTTTCTATATCATCTTGTATCGAACCCTTTTTTAATAATAATAAGATAAACAATGGTTTGTGTTTTATTAACGAAAAGGGTCGTCTTAAGACAGGGAATACTGGAAAACTTTGCCATAATGTGTCTTAGCGACAGTCCAGGTGGTGAGGGTTGTGTAAACTATTTTTGAAGATAATGTCTAAAAACACAGAAGTGTGATGCATCTCACTGTGGCTGCTAACCGGTTTGTATTTCTATTACGCTGAGATGATGAATGATGTAGCCTGAATTAAATTAACAATTTAAACTAATATGGCTGCTCTGCCGGGTTTTCTTCACCCTGACAGAAATTTCTACTCACATATCATTTTTTACTATAATTTTTTTTTTTTTTTTGTGGAATTTCTCCTGCATTTATGTTTTTATTATTATTCATCGTTCACTTATATTGATTTTTTTTTTTGAGAAATTGTATCAAGACTGGGCTACTAACAAAGTTTCTTTCTACTCATGCTGTGTACATAAATAAATTTGTACTTGTATGGAAAGTAGCATTTCTGGATTTCTTTAGTGTTTAAAGTAGTGAATCCTGATTTGAGATGAATAACAATTACAGAAATCTTCATCCTTCATCCCTCTCCCCTAGTTTCTTTTTTATTTTTTTTGAAGAAGAATCTTTTGGTGAATATGCTGACCGTCTCAGCCGCGACTTTTCATGTGCTATTTGAGTGTAAGCACTTATTGACTTAGTCGGTATTTAAGACATTTTAAGCTAATCTGTGTCAACTCTTTTTAAACATCCTCATTTTGCCTTTGAATTTGCAAACTCACTTCACTTTCACTTCTCTTTTAATTATGTGTAGCTACTGACTCTTTATTGATCGGTCCTGCCTACACGGTGCGTTTCTGCATTTCATCATTAGTCGAGTCTCTGACAAGCCACTTTATCACTGGCTGACAGCGGAATCTGAAGACGTGCTCAGTGCCCCAGGACCTTTCTGTTTGTATTCCTCAGTGCCTGAAGCTTTGTTCTTGAAACTCGAGCTTTCTGCCCGGACAGGTATGGTCCTTCCTCTGATATGCAGCTGTTCGTGACACTGACAATCCCCTAACTAGCAAAGGAGTCACCCCAGAGGCACTGATAGGTTTTTTATTGCATATGCACTACCAGAATTTTAATAGTACACTTCTACACCCACTCCCATTAAAGTGAAACTGTCAAACATGAGATCTGACAAAAAATTACAATGCTGTGTAAACCAAAGCATTCATGTACTTTTTTCCTCCCTTGGTTGATTTTCCAGTAATAATAATAATCGTGGCTTTATTGATCCCCGTGGGGAAATTGTCTTTACGCCTCCCACAACTTGCTCTTTGTAGAGTAAGCTGTCCGCGAAGGGCAGCCACCCACAGCGGCACCCAGGGAGCTGGGGGTTAAGGGCCTTGATCAAGGACCCATAGACATGCTGAGGCTGGGTTTGAACTGGCGACCTTCTGATTACAGGCACAGCCCACTGAGACACACGCTGCCCCCAATCAGTCGGCACTGAAATGTGACCTCTGCTGGGTTCAGGGGACGTAGCCAAAACCTTCTGATGTAAACACATCTGTGAGAGCAGGTGCAGGTTAGGGCTAAGGTGGCCATTGAAGGCAAGACCTTCCTAAGCATTTAAGACCTTACAGATGGCGATTATCAGCGCTGATATATTTGCAAAAGGTAAGAGGGAAACCCTTGTCCTCCAGGACCAAGAATGACTACAGACTATCTGACTTCAGAATTTTAAATGTGCCACTGTCATGTCCTTTTTAATTTATCCTGTGATCTTATTCACTGTAATTCAGATTAGTGATTTATATATGGCTGAAATGTTATATTTATGTGGGACCTTCAGAATGTCAGAGGACCAAGCAGCTGTGGCTGCATCTCATTATTCCTCCCCCTTTGTACTGTCAGTAGCATTAAGGCACAGATTTGGGTGATGATGAGCAGCTCATGTAAGGATGTAAGACTCTTACTTTACCATCACATCCCTCCACTGTGCTCCATGCTGTTTAAGCCAAATCTTTTGTTTAACCGGAGAATACCACATCTGATTGGTAACTGTAACTGGAGAATACCACATCTGATTGGTACTGTAACGGTAGAATACAACCTCTGATTATTACTGTAACTGGAGAATACCACATCTGATTGGTAACTGTAGACTTCCACTGTTTGCTAACTGGAGAATGCCACATCTGTTTGGTGAATGGAGAAAACCACACCTGTTTGGTAACTGGAGAATTCCACTGTTTTGTAACTGGAGAATACAACATCTGTTTGTCACACGACTCACAGCATTCTGCATTCAAAACACTTCTCTCAGCACCGGAAAGTTTTTTTGTTTACCCTATACTCCATACTGCGTCAGTCCAGGGATACTGCAGATTGACATGTTTACTGTGGAGCTACCAGTAAAACAACAGCACTGTTGAGAAATAGTATTCAGGCCTTAATGCAAATACAATTATACTGTATCTCTTTGCATGTAGACATAACATGGCGAATTTACTCATCACGATTAAACCTGCAGTGTGGCCAAACTTCTGCTAATACAATCAAAAGGTCAGGTGCCAAAAGCTGAAACTGCAGAGGTCAGTCCCTCCACGTGTGTCTGTGCGGATTCCAGGTGCTTCGTTCGATGCCTTTTTACATGCCTGTACTGTGTGGTTCCCTATGGTGTTGTTAAACGTGATGTGAATAAACATACTATCCACACGTCTCACATTTATGCTATTTATGCTACCACAGGGATAAAAATAAAAAATAAAGTATCTTTGTATAAAAATTACCATGCGTATGTGCTTTGAGCTCATAAAAATTGCGTGGGCGTATGTGTAGCGTGATATGTAACTGATAACTGTAGGTGATAATGCTATTCAAATTCTATAGCTGACCTGGAGCTGCCATGCAAATTCTCCCAATGCACAATGCACTTTACTTATCAGTGTGTAATAGTAAACAGAAGTAGCCATTGATCCCTTAAGAGAAATAAAGCCGTTTCCTTCAAGCTGCCTTTTCAATTTTTCAGCGACTGTATTTGTGTTTAATCATGCTGCCCTCTGCTGGTTACTCCTTGCTTTGTGTATATGCAGTTTGTACCACAACTAAACAGTGGCCCGTACTACAAAGTGGGGTTACTGGCTTATCGGGGTAACGTGTCGGATTAAGGTGGCCTGGGCAAGATGTAGGTGAACGAACATGAAGTCCATTTAAACCGTGGTACCTTAAATCTGACAAGTTACCCCGCTTCATGGTACAGGCGACAGGCTCGGAACAAATATTTATCTTGATAATTTATAGCAAAGAAGTACAAAAGATTTCACTTTCAATACATTCTTTGAAGGAAAAAACCAGAAGAATAACCCTGTTCTGTTTTCCCCACTCAGTGTAGGATTGGAACTTAAGTTGTATTATTCATTATGAAAACTGGACAGTGAAGCTTTGTATGTTCTAACTGTAATTTATTAGAAGGAAACAGTGGCAAATAAAAGCTTCTGTTTACAGTGTTAACTGTAACTGGAGTTAAGCTCTTCTGCTCCAAGGCGCTCAGTGACCGTTTATAACTGTGTGTCTTTGGACTTCTGCACATTACTCATTCTCTTCATTGAAACCTGCTTCATACATCTGGAGCTTCATGACAACTGATGACTGTTTTGAATACTCTTCTCCAAACATAACAGCTCTGTTAAATCAAACGGTTCCAAATTGTTTTATGATTCTTCTAAAAATCATGCTTCTCGAGGGGCTATTTCACCGTTTATGCTCAGTGTTTTCAAACTGAAGGTGTAAAAGAAAAATGACCCTAGCGAATCACAAAGGAATCAGTCTATCTTCTGCATCGCTCAGTCCGAATGTTTCATTGCAGCAACGAGGAAACATCAATAAGATACCTCAGAGCTGCTGTGGTCAAGGATAAATGCCTCTCTATCATATTGTGTACGGCCACGTTACGCTCTTGCACGTTTCTCTGGCACTGGCCGAGTCGCTACTCTGTCGGGCAAATTTTATGTGAAATAAAGAATAACATAAAGCTGAATTTTCTATAGTTATGGCAACAGTGAGAAGCTGCAGGAGAGAGAAACAGGGTTGTGCATCAAATTCCACTTCGTGCACTTTAGTACTGGGCCGCATGGAGCACATTAACCCCTGGTATTTTATTTCTTACTTGCACACACACACAGATGCAAATATAAGGACATTCTCTGAAATATAAATGAAATATGCTGTATATACAATAGGAATTATACATAAGTACAGTCAGGCTAGACTGAATCCATCCATCTTGGAAAAACTGCATTGTAATGGTAAGGGTAAACCTGGCATGTATCCCAGGATGCTGAGGGCACACGCCCGCACGCACACACACACACACACACACACACAATGGACAAATCAGGGACACTAGGTCACCCCCCTAATGCAGAATGAATGCTGAGAAATAAACCCAAAATCCCAGAGGTGTGAGACTTCAATGAGAACCACTAGGACATCTTGCCAGAACAGGTTAGACTCAGTGTGTCTTACAAAAAATGAAAAGAAGCTGAAATAAACCTGTTCTGACATCCCGATTTTGCCGAGTTCAATGTGACCCTTGGTCAACAAGGGAGGGGTTTGTCTTTCACTACTTTAACCAGTCGCAGGTCTTCATCATATGACATCACCACATCGAGCTGTTTTTTTTCTCTTATTTTTAAGCTGTCTGGCTGGGCTGGGTGTGGCTCAGAGGGCTAAGCCTCTATGCTTGTGATCACAAGATTGCAGATTCAGGCATGTTTATTATTATTATTATTATTATTATTATTATTATTATTATTATTGTGAAATAAATACACATAAAGCCTTTGTAGGTAAGCACAATCCTATGTTTTGTCTATGTTTGTCTATGACATGTTCCTTACCAAGTAGTTTATCCAATAAAGCAGGAACTTTTGAAATCTGTGCACCTTGCCACTAAACAGAAACCACTGGTTTTAATTAATGTGACGATGTCATATGACGGAGACTGTTATTGGTTAAAGACGTGAAATGTAAGCCCCTCCCTCGCTGACCCAGGGACACATTGAAGTCAGCAAAATCAGAAGGCCCCAGCTTATTCACGCTCCGCACTTAAATCCGACCCGCCATAGCCCAGGAAAAATGAGAAATGTGTCAGAAGTATAAAGTGTGGTCCCATTTCATGCCAGCTCAGCTTTTTGATTTTCATGAATGCTGATATGTTAGGAGTGGCACGGTGAGGCTGGGATTTGCATTGCTGCTTCATACCACCGGGACCAGGGTTCGAGTCTCCACTGTGCCTCTATGGGTGTGTCATTGTGGGGTTTCCTCCGGATTACCAAGTTGCCCGTAGGTGTGTGTGAGGGAATGGTGGACCATCAATTAATGAACTTACAAAAGAATAAGTACAAATCTACAACTCAACTCCCTAACAACACAAAACATGCGGGTGTGTGTTGATCATCTGTGGGATGCGTTGGACCAACGCGCAGCTACATAGCCCCCCAAGACAAGACCAACGCGCAGCTACATAGCCCCAAACACAGTGGAGCTCCATTAATTATCTGTGATTTGCCACAGCGGCCCTTCTGTAGGCTGGCACCACACAGGATGGTCTTCGTTCACATTTTGGATACATGGCCCTGACCCCATCATCAGCGCCTCCCTCTCACCCTGTGTCCGAGGCATTTTTCAGTTGCATCCTCAAAGTGTCCAAAATTGTGAAGGACCCCTCCCACCTCTCCCATGAACTCGCTGCCTTTCTGCCATCTGGTAAAGATTTCCCGATGGCCCAGACTGAAACGACACATCTGGGAGATTTTACTGGCCTGAGCTGACCGCCTCTGTTCAATAACTGGAATAAATGGTTTGCATCTACAAATTGTTACTGATCACATCTGCCTACATCTGTACAGTGTTACTGTTCACATCTGCTTATAAATAGTCTGGCATAAATCCTTCCTATGTATCTTTACTTACAGAAATGGGACATAAAATATCATTACTTTACCATTTAACTTTGTAGACCATTCAGCAGTGACATGGCTTTGTGGGCTGTTGATACAGGGAAGTCAGACTGAAGCAGTGCTAATTCTGCTAACCCTTATCTCACACAGACCAAACCTTGCGGTCTGCAGCTAATTGTAACAATAAACTGCGACAAACTTTGCTAGTGGCATGTAAATATGATTTGAAGTAATTCAATTTGCTTACATAAACATATCATCTTCAACAAGATGTTTCCAGTCCATTCCATTTCCAGTCACACATTATAGGAAGTTCAGAGACTGACTTAACAGCATGCTTTTGGGATGGGAGCGGAGACTGCAGTACCCAGCACGCCATGCAGCTTGGGAAGTTCGTGCAAACTCCGCACGCGGCAGAAAGTGCATCCCCGAGCCCGTGAGGAAACTCGGCTATACCCACCATCTCCCCTATGAGTTATCGTTCATATAAAAGCAACATATTTCTGATGAACATATGATCTAAATACCAGTTATTCATCACTGACAAATTCACAATGTGCAGTCGGGGAATTTTGTAAACGAAAATATAATACTGTAGGTTGTATTGGCATTCTTCTTCATAGTAAGGAAGGATTGAAATAAAAATTAATTAATTCTATTCACGAAGCATTTCCAAAATACAGACGCAAATTAAATATATAGTTCTTTGAAAATGTCACTACGCTTGTTTGTATATATTTTTTCTTTTATATGATCTCAGATATAAAAGAGATCTGAATTAGCTTAATCACTTGGGCGCAGTTTTCTTGTCAGACAGAATTCTTGTTACATTGATTCCACGAGGGTTAGTTACTAAAATAAAATAAACGAAAGGAAAACCATCAGCGAGTAGCCAAGCCCACTGACGGTCTTTCAGTAATTTCTTGCTCGGTGCGATTTCCGTCTTTAAAGGGCTCCGTCGCGCTTTACGATTGTCGTTCTTTCCGATGGTATTTCCTGCTTCCATCATTTTAAGATTAGGGCATAACTGAAAAACCAAGATCTTAAAACAACTAAGATTATCTTCGCCCGTTAAACGGCTAAATCTATAATAGGGAAGTAGGCATTAGCGTTTTAAGTTCTGACTCCATGGCCACTCCTTACCAGACGTGGGACGTTTTCCCCTTTTATGTTTCTATGTGTCCAGGAAGCCGCAAATATTGTTGCTTGTAACTGCGACGGAATCCCGCATGGATTTCAATTCTGTCGACCGGCGTCAGTTTTATATCGGTCTGAGCCTGGCGATCAGCTCCAGCGTCTTCATCGGCGGCAGCTTCATCCTGAAGAAGAAGGGTCTGCTGCGGTTAGCGGGCAGGGGCTCTACCAGAGCAGGTACGGAGTCTAAAACTTTACTTTTACGTTTTTTGTTTTCCTTCGTATTATTAAACCTGAGTTGTTCTGCTTAGCAATTCCCAATGGACGTAACTTTCTCTTTTCTTAGGGTCAGGCGGCCATGCCTACCTGAAGGAATGGTTATGGTGGGCAGGACTTATATCAAGTAAGTGTTTTATTACAGTTGGTTGTATTGACTCTTAATGGTACTACTATTACTCTTGCAGTTTTTTTAAACAATCGGAAGGGATATATCTCTATGTGTGAGTGCTGATGATTTCTGGCCTGAGTTGTTTTCTCTTAAAGCGGTATTGGTTTCATTTTTTCAGTGGGCTTAGGAGAAGCCGCAAACTTTGCTGCCTACGCATTTGCGCCTGCAACACTGGTTACACCATTAGGAGCACTGAGTGTTTTGGTGAGGTAATTGAAATCATTTTATTCGGGATATGTGTGGAGGGCTTGCCTTGTTACAGCATGCATTATTGCGTTGGGAAACAATACCTGCAGTTGGAAGGTAGCATGAGAAATCTGAATTTGCTGTTTGGTACTGATGGAATCTGATGCTCGACCCCCTTTTCCGCTACAGTGCTGTACTGTCATCCTATTTTCTGAATGAGAGGCTGAACGTTCATGGGAAGATTGGTTGCTTGCTGTGCATCCTGGGATCAACAGTGATGGTCATCCATGCCCCACAGGAAGAGGAAGTCGGGTCCTTAAGAGCAATGGCAGAGAAACTTAAAGATCCAGGTATAGCACTTTTACACGGTGACGTATTAATGATTTTCAGCTTATTTGGTGAGTTAATCGAATTCCTGCTGTGCAAATTGAAACATCATTTAAATTATGAAGGTTGAATAAAGGCTCCTTGATAAATCCTAAAATGAGAATCGCAAATATGCGCTGTTAATAGCAGTGTTTAATTCGCAAGTTCGGAGGTGAAGGAGCTCATAAAAGCACAGCGACCAACTGCGAATCGTCATATGAGAAGGCGGAACACGCTGACTTTGAACGATATCACACACACAACTATAATTCGCTGTTAATTACTGAAACACATAACAATGCAATATTTTCTATTGACATCTATTAGTTACATCAAACTGTATAGGACAGAGATGGTTGCTAGATGAGATCAATGGTCCAGATGAGCTTAATGCATGCGGTGTGTGTTTTTTTTCCTCTTTTAAATCAAAAAGTCAGATAAGAAAAACATGCTAATTTAGGGGGATGTATGTTTAAAAAAAAAACATCATACAACTGATTTTATAAGTAAACATTTCTGTAGTTTGCTTATTATTCCACAATTTAATTTGGTTTTAAGTGTAATTATATTGGCCGTAGCATCTGAGGTGACAGTGTGAGTTGGTAGTTTTCTGTGACAACCTTGAAATGAGTATTTTGTCTTTTTTTTTTTTTTTTTTTTTGCAGGCTTCATTGCATTTGCTGTGTGCATAGTGGTGAGCAGCCTTGTCCTCATCTTCTTGGTCGCACCCCATTACGGGCAGAAGAACGTTCTAGTATATATTGTGATTTGCTCAATCATCGGTTCCTTATCGGTCTCCTGTGTGAAGGGCCTCGGCCTGGGCATTAAGGAGTTCTTTGCCGGGAACGCGGTGCTAAAGGACCCCTTGTTCTGGGTCCTGCTGGTGAGCCTGGTGGTCTGTGTCAGTGCGCAGATCAACTACTTGAACAAGGCTCTGGACATCTTTAACACGTCCATCGTTACGCCCATCTACTACGTCATCTTTACCACGGCCGTCGTGGCCTGCTCCGCTATCCTTTTCAAGGAGTGGTTGCACATGTCAGCAGATGGAGCACTGGGTACCGTCAGCGGCTTTCTTACCATCATCCTGGGAATCTTCCTTCTCCATGCCCTCAAAGACATCACTTTTACCTGGGATAGTCTTCCGATGTTTCTGCGCCCGCAGAGCTCGCACTGGGGCCAGCCTTACATGCCCCTGGATAGTCAGGAGACGCCTGTTGACAAAAATGCACTATCTGCCAGAAAATGGGTCACGAAAGGATTATCTCCAGAGTGAAATGTACAGTGTCATTCCTACTGAAGTAATTGCGGGGGAAAATAATCTTTCATAATATTGAATTAACAGGAAGGATTATGTGCCTTATAGTGTAACTTTACAGACAGTGTCGGTAAAATGCATTTGGTAGATTGAACATTTAAAAATTAATCACTGTGTGCTTTTCAGTGGAAATCCTGAATCTTGTGTTCTACTTTTAATGTGTGAATTTTCTAGTTTCCTATTAACATTTGATATTCTGATTGAAAAAGAATTGCAATCATATAAATGAAAAATCAACGTATGTATTTTAATTTTAAAACATTAATTTCAGTAGGTTTATAGCAGAAAAAGCAGGTTGTGCAGACGATTTAGCAGATTATTTGATTTTTTTGAAATGTGCAAAACTACTTTTTACAAGATATATTTGTTTTAGAAATTATTTTTGCATTTAACAATAACAAATATGTTGCTCTCTGTGTACCGGGGCCCTGCTTTGAATCCACAACAACCACATTTGTACCATGTGTTTAACATGTGCTTGTATTTATTAAGAAAATATATTGCTGTTTTATTTCTTTTTAAAAAAAAAGTAAGTTACCACTAAAAACTGAGACCCAAAGTTTGTTTTGACACAAATAAAGAGACGCAAAAACTACCCAAGGAGGCCAGAAGGAGGTTTTTCTATATTTTTTCATTATCAATTCAGATTTGCAGTTGAACAAACAGCATTTACGGCCGCTAAGCTTGCTCTTGGTTTTGTACGTATCAAGCTCCCGTGGCATGCAGAGGCGACTGCAGCCTGATGTTCATCTGACGGTCTGTGTTCTCCGGTACAGACAATAGGACACTCCCCTTCCCAGATCAGCAATAACCGACTCCCTATAACGAGAGAATCATATGCTGCAGAGGGGAAAGTAACGGCCAAGAAGGGCTCGTAAGGAAGACTCCTTCTGAAGTAGGGGAAGAGGCACTAGAAGATCAAATATTGCTTTTTATTTCCCTCTTGCCCACATTCTCTCCCCCCCGGCACGTTAGCAACAACTCAACTGCAGCAGTTCAGTGCTCGACGGGAGTCTGCATTGATCTCGTGTCCATTTTCTGGGCCAGCTGGTCTAGTCAGACAAGGTCTCTGAGAAGGAGCTTCGACTCCTCTGGGTCTGCTCCAGTCTGTTTAGGATGAATTGACTTGTATCGATGAATCGCTCAACACAGTTCACAAAACATGTTTCTGTCCTGGAGTCCAGCTTAGGCCCAGGCTTATCCATGCATTTATCCTGCACAAAAAAAAGAAAACATCGAGGTAGTTATTAAATACAGGTGTTGTTAGTGGAGTGTTTAATAAATGAATGAATGAACATGTGACAAACTAAACTTATGTAATAACAGCATAAGTTCAACGTGACCGATTCATGAAGTGTCATAAAAGTGTGATGCTTTACATCAACCAGAAAGAGGCTCATTTTAAATAGGTATTAACGTAGCATAATATAACAGGATGTGTAAAGCAGACATGTATGGCAAGTTAGGGTATGCTTTTCTCAAGCGCTAACTTACCCAGCACATTTCTGTCATCTGGTGCACGAGCTGTTGAAACCTTTGTTTCTGTGATTCTACTTCTATAAACTGCTGAAGCTGAGGATCCGCTGCAGCTCCTTGATTATCCATTTTCACGCCTAACTCACAAAACCCAAAACAACCATTCAAATGAAGCAGACAGCACACGTTGCTGACCTTCACCTGCTCTGATGAGTCGGAACCTTCGATGGTTTCCGGAAGCGGAAGTGACGCAATTCTATCACATGACTTCTGCACTGGAAGATGATGTGATCTTAAGTGTGCAGTAGTTTTTCCGTTTCTCAAAGGTATTTCTTTTATGGGTTTGAAATTAAACTAACGGAATAATAACCTCATACGATTGTTTAGTCAAGTAGTTGCCACTTTAATTTTTGGATAAAACAGTGGCTAGTCCGGAAATCGCTGAAACAATGGACCAACATAGTTGAGTGTTGTTGTGACTGCTATTAAGGACAGTTAATCCACAATGCGTATGATAGAGTATAGACAGTAACGTTTACTTGAGCACTGTACTTAAGTGCGTTTTTTCATTATCTGTACTTCACTTGACTCCACTGCGTTGCTATTAAGGTTTTCGTTAGTCATTACTTTGAAGCATATAGCTTTGAAATTAGCAGACGCATTTTCTTTTCTAAAATGCCATAGGCCGTATTGTGTTGGTCACGGGAAAAATCAATCACCGTTAACTAGTTGTTCAGTTAAGTTGCTGTTGGGGTAGTAACTAGGGTTAGTAGACCTATGTATCAGGGTTGATCGTTTTATTTATTTTATATGAGGAAGTTACATAAACGTACACGCAGACAGATTAGGAGTTGATCTTTGCGGGGGCTCTCCATTGATTTCTACGGGCATATCCCTATTTTGACAACCTTAATTCCCTACACAGCCCAAACCTTAACTATATGTAACCAAACAATATGCAAGACTTGTCGCATTTTTAGAAGCAGGAATGTAATATATACATAACCGCAGATAGACGCACGCACTACCAGAGCTGTGTCAGAACACTATCACGGTGTTTCAATGGTAATGGAGTGTTGTGTACTTTGTCTACCTCTAAAGATAGATGCCAGTAGGAATACCGCCTACAGGTCAGTGCAGGTAGTACATGTCTGTGGATCCCAATGCCCCAGTGCAGTGCTGTAAAAGTGGTACCGTCCTTCGTTTGAGACATAAAACCGAGGTCCTGACTCTGAGGTCATAAAAGATGACTGGGCATCTTTCAAACGAGTAGGGGTGGTGCCCTGATGTCCTGGCTAATATTGCCTACTGAGACCCATTTAAATCCGGTCTTCTAATCATGTCCTATATCTAATTGGTGAATTCTCGCCTGCCCCTTAAGCACCTTAGCTACTGTGTAATGAGCGTGCTAGCGCAGAATGGCTATCACATCACCGAGGTGTGTGCTAGACAGTGGTGTTGGTTCATGTGGTGCCCCCTTGGTTCTGTAAAGTGCCATATAAATGTATCTTTCATCCATTCAAGTGAATGGCAAAATAAATCTGCCTGATAAGACCAATCATTTTGTGGATGATGTATTACTGCCTATAATAGGCTGCTGGTTCAAATGCCATGCATAGAAGAATGACATCACTGGTGGGTTCTTGGGTAAACGTTCTTCCCATTCTCCATGAGATTTCTCTTAAAACTCAAAGACCCGACTGTGTGAATTGGCTTCTATAAATGGCCCATAGTGTTTTGTATTGAACTAGCATCCTGCGCAGAATGTTTTCCGGCTTCGTGTGCTTGTCTGTCTGAGATCGGCTGAAGACCAAAGCCAACCAGGGCTGCGTTTCCCGAATGCATTGTTTGATAACTATGTTAGCAACTTGCCTGGTTGGGCTTTGCTTTTGTAGACGCTACTGATAAGCATAGCGGTAGGTCTTCCTCTCTTCCTATTTCTTATCTCTCTCCGCGACATTTCAAATTGCTGAGGGATTTCGATGGCATTTCAAAATAGTATTAAAAAGTTTATCAATATTATTACAGAGTTTATTTATTTTGTACATGACCCGTCACGAGAGTCAGACCAATCACCGCTGGAACGATTGTAGTTCGAACTCCGGTGGTCTGAACTAACATGGTTCAGATTACTGTGGCACTAACAAAGCATGACGGTTTTGGGAAAATTGTCAAATTTCGGATGTTAGTTTAAACGAACATATTTCGATGCATCGTTAATGGTAACTTCCGTCGCCGTTTGGGAAACGCACCCCCGGAGAAGAGCATGGAAGGTTCATGGAAGCATTCAATATAGGTGGATTTCACTGTGGGCTATAAACATCTTGCAGGGTAATTTTAGGGTTCAATGCTTAAGAAGCTTAGTGAGTAGAAGAGAAATGAATTTAATTCAACATCTGGCAATCTGTCCATGCTTTCAGAATGGACACATATACAGGTCAATGAAAGGACAGGTCTTCAAATTTTGAATTATACAATATAAATTCAGTTAGGGTGTCACCAAGAATGATATCAGACTGAGGAATCATCTTGTGTTCCCCTTCTTGGAATCACACATACACATCTAGACATAGCCTACAAAGTCACAGTTTTTGAATATTTAAAAACAACGACATAGAAATCTACGGTATAGTTGCATTTCATTTAAAACGTCCTTGTACATCGTTGCAGAAGAATTATTAAGAAAATATTAATGAAGATAATGGAAAAAAATTTAAAATAGACACGTTCCGTATTATATGAAATTTTATGATACTTCAGTTAATAAATTATTCGCAATATACATTCACGGGATGCCATTTTACTATGAATGTGTCTACTTTCCATATGATATTTTACCTTCTCTAATATATTCATTGGAGATAAACTACTGCTATCATCTTCCGAGTGAAATCATAGCTGAAGATTGATTCAGACCCCGCCTTCTGCCTACTGAAGTTCATACAGAAGATCTTGAATAGTAACCACGAGATCTTGAAACGCTGGTCGCTCTTCTGGTTTCTAATAGAAAAAAGGGCATAGTAAATGTGAACTGATAGTGGAAGTCTCCTGGTCCAGCAAGCCCTTGGCTGTTAGCTGCCGGGGATTCTCAGCTGCTGCAGCAGTAATGATTCACATATTGGCATTTTCTCTTTTGTTTTCTGAAGATAAACTGTATATACCGAGATAAAATATTGATATAAATATTTAGTCCAAGTTTGGTGGTTGGTAGAACATTACCTCATGCCAGCAGTTCCTCATGATGGTGTAAATCCTGTCATTGGCCATTTGGGGGCGATAGAGACGCAGACCGGTAGATATTTTCTCCACAATTTCTGAGTTACTTAAACGCTCATAAGGCATCCTTCCCAGGGTGTAGACCTCCCACATCAGGACACCTGGAAGGGGAAAAAAAAATATTAAGTTGAAAATGCTTAACTCTTAGTTACTACCTCCATTTATTCAGTAAATATGATGTCATGTATTAATCGGCGGCAAGCTTCGATTAAGCTTTAATTGAAATACTTGCTTCCCTTGATTAACTGGGAATTGACAATAATTAATTAATTGTTTAATTATTAGGGGCACCGTGCAATTGCTTGAAAATAAGATCAATTGCCCGAAACTAACCATAGGCCCAGATATCTGACTTGCTGCTGAATCGGCAGTAGAGGAGAACCTCGGGAGGTGACCAGCGCACCGGGAACTTCGATCCTACGGAGCTGGTGTATTCATCATCCTCTAAAACGTACCTAAAGCGCAAAAAGGGGCAAGACGGATATTCAAATTTCACCAATACAAATAAATTTTGCTCATTTGGGTTCCTGTACTATGCCGAGTGCCTCTGCGAGTTTTTCCTCACATAGCAGACGAGTCAATTTTACCTTGATAGTCCAAAGTCAGTAACTTTAATGGTCCCATTAGAATCCACCAAACAGTTTCTAGCAGCCTGTAAACAAAGAGAGCGATTATCAGTTAATATAATTTCCATTTCCCCCCCCCCCCCTGACTTCCATTTTGCCTTGTAAATTTACATGGTCTGCAAATTCAAATGTATTCTCACCAAGTCTCTGTGGATATACTGGTTGGATTCCAGGTAGGCCATTCCCTCACTCACATCTTTGCACATTTCAAGGAGCTGAATAGGGGACGGATGTTTCAGCGAGTCTCGGAGGTAGTTAAGTAGACACCCATTGGAGAGATACTCAGTCACAATGTAAATGGGTCTCTGCTTGGTGCATACACCATACAGCTGAACCAGGTTTTGATGGTGAAGTTTCCTAATTCAACCGAAGACAGAACCAGCATAAAATACTATTTATACCTTCATTTCCTATAAACATACAATTCTTTTTTAAATGGCCCCATATTGCAAAGTGACACTTACATCATAACTTTAGCCTCATCAATGAAATCATCTTCTGACATAGAGCCTTCCTTGATCATCTTGATAGCGACGTCATGTTGACCCTGCCATTTTCCGTATTTTACCACACCAAATTGACCATTTCCCAGTTCCTTGAGGAAGGTAAGGTCTCGTGGATCGATCTCCCAGATACCTTTGGCCAAAGAATAGTCGGAATCATGAGAGCCAGCGCCGGAGCCTTGCTCACGGTAACACTCTAAGGACATTTAAGGACAGTCGCCCAAAAATTCAGTTCATTCATTTACTGTCAAGCTAATGTGTTTAGCCCGTTCTCCAGGCAGCAGTGGAGGAATAACTGGGTAAATTCTCACCGTATCCCAGGCTAGCTCTTGAAGGTGCATTATCAGCCTTATTGGAAACGATGTGCTTCAATCTACTCACCAAACCTAATAGCGAGACAGACAAATCAGCCATCATCCTAATGTGTCCTGAGTTTTCAAACGATACCCTTCTACATCATTTATAATACATTTATAATGCATATAAAATCAACTCATATATTAATTGAAATTATTAGCTACATTTTTGTTCAAAGAGGATGTCCGATGTCAGCTTAGACGTCTCCTGATCTACATTCAGGCACCGTAGTCACAGTGTGCTACTTGTCAGATAATGAAGCTGTATCTAATATAAATGTGTGGTTATATGAATATGCTAGATGATACGTTAAGTTCTGCAGGGAGTGCAGCAACGTCCCCACAATGACGTCTGTGCAAACAACCTGCAGCATTATGTTGATGGTAGTTGATGAGCTCCTCAATGCTGGAGAAGTTGTGCTTTTCAGCCAAGTAGAACTGGCCCTGCGGTGTGCTGCAGATGTTGTAGTGTCTGCAGGTGCCCACCGCGTCCCTGGGAGTGAAGGAGAAGATCTGCTCACGGAGGTACCGCGCGTGTTTATGGCCTGGGCAGCCTGAAAGAGCCGCTTCTCGTAGAATGTGTCAATTCAGAACAAGATGTAACAGATGCTGCTACCAGTATGATGCCTGATACCCTGGTTGTGTACAGTTCAGGAAACCAGTGCAGGATTTGCATGAAGAAATTTACATTTTTCTACCACATGCAGGCTATGTTCCTGCTGCCTGTTTTCAGTTCTTCCTTTAAGACACTTAGGTTATTGTTTCAGTATCTAAGACGTGCTAGTCTCTAATCAGAGTGCGTCGCACCATAAGTAGAAGATCAGCCAGAACTTACCCTGGAGCTTTGGCGTATAATGACACGGTGTATTTCCCAGCTTTGCTTGAGTCTCGCACTAAAAAACCACCATCTTTGTTCTGTTAGGCGATAATGGTAACATATTTTTATATTTTTTATATTCAAACAAAAACAGACAATCTTATTAATAATTACATTTGTAATGGCATTATGTTAAATAAAGAGTTGTGCTGAAATTGTATTTCGAGCCATAAAGCACTTTTGGTGTTACTTCTAATTACAGACAGATCTCTTAAATATTTACTAAGGATTCACACAAAGCAGGGAAACACTCTGCCTCTGACATACTTTAATCAAAATAATTACAGGAATAATAGTAGAATCTTAACTCTGAAGAAGGGATTGAAGTATTGCTAATGTATGTCATTGTATCTCTTATTGACACACTCCCAGAGAATTATGGGAAATGCACCATTAGGTCCAGCAATACCTCAGCTTTTAGAAGGTTCTCTGCTTGGCTGCGGTTAATATTCTTGCAATACCATCTGGAGAAAAGAGCAGAAGTCTATGCAATCTCATCGTTAGCCTTCACAAGTGTGGTATTAACAGGAAATCAAAATCATACAACACATTTTTTTCTGTCTATTTAACAGGCCTGATTTCAGAATTTTCACATAGTAACTATGGTTGCCATACCTGTGATTGTTATTATGGTTACCATGGTCGCCATACTTATAGCTCATTAGTAATAAAATATCTGAAAGTAACATATGGATTATAGGATATTTGAGTAAGGTAGGTGTATAATATTTATTACATTACTCTTTGTTTTAATGCTGTTATTTTGGGAATTAACCAGACGATAGGACAGCAGCTACATGCTACACTTTCAGGTCAACAGCATTGAATTAAGTTCACTTCTGTCACTTGGCAAGCATCAGCATCAGCTTTAAACCTAAACCTTATTTTCCCAAATTATTTGCTTCACGTTTCTGCTATTAGCTTCTCCACACACAATTAATCGTTGAAAAAAAAAATATATATATTCTCATTCTGATCTTTCTGAACCTGCCTGTAGGAAGGACACCACCGTATGTTTCAGTGTTTCGTATCGGACTAAGAACGAGTGTGTTTCCGTTGTATTCTGAGGTTGCCAATGATCCCCTCCTTTTTTCTCTGTATCACAAAGATCTGTTTGACTTTCTGACAGATGCAAATTTTCACATTTACAGTGTCTGTATTTTTTGCTGGCTTCCTGAAATGTTTACCCTCATACCAGCAGGGGGTGATTTAAAAATGTTCATCTTGCCGGACTGATGTACAAGACAAATCTGTAGGCAATCATGCTGACATCAATTTGTGGTTTATGTAGTGCAGGTGGGATTGAATGCTGTGTCCTAACAAATGCAGAACCTTTTAATGTTATACTTCAGACACTCCTATTAAACTCTACTATACTATACTATACTATACTATACTATACTATACTATACTATACTATACTATACTATACTATACTCTAAAAGCTGTTTAGGCTAATATCTATTTAGCCGGCGTTGTACTATTTTTAGTATTACTGCTTTTATTAATAATCAAACATATCTAAATAGTCACTTAAAAATATTTTTGTTTTCTTCAAAAGATGAAAAATGTACTGACAAGGCTCAGTTCAATAAAAATGAATAATAAAAAAAAATCAGCTCAAAAAAACAAATTTTAATTTGAAATACGTCCTCTGCTAAATGCCTCATTCTTTGTCAGTGAGTTACTGTGTTGAAGAAACCAGGTACATTTTCATTGCTTGTACCCTCTTGCCATAAAACATAGTGTTGTTGTTATTAGATATCTGCCTTTGTACATATACAAATACATTTATGTAATGATGTTACTTACGCAAACCTCTCAAAACCATGTCCAGCCTCCACAACATAATTACTGGGAATGTATCCTTCATTTCTGGTGAAGAAACAATGGAAGAAACAAACAGAGGTTAGAAGGTTATTTACACTGAGGACACGGCGAGGAGGTGGCTTTGAATGAACTGTGAAAAATCACGATTCACAGCTAGCGAAATGGGATTTCACAGAAGCCGACTCACCCATGTTTGTCCCGAGCCCTCCACCAGCTGGCGTCCACTGCTTCCAGGACGGTGTACTCCTCTCCCCGCCTCAGCGGAAGATCTTGCTTGTTTAGTGGGGTGTATTCGTACTCTGCTATGACCGTCATTCCTGAAGCGGGACCTGGCTGCGAGCATAGCGGCTGCGGAGGGGGTGGTTCCTACAAGACGGATTATGGTCCGCAGTTATACGGCAACTCGGCCCCGGGGTCATTACGTTCAGGTTTATTTGTTTAGCCAGCGTACGAGTGAGGCAGGTAGTACAAATGGCAGCAGAAGCGGACAGCAGTCAAGGGACCATCCAGGCACGAGAAAGGCGGCGGCGTAGGCATGTTACACTAAAGCTAAAAATCTGAGAAAAAGACAAACCTCTGCTGGAGTAGGCGGAAGGGGCTTCCTGGATTTACGTCGAGAGGCGTTACTCAAAAATCCTACCAGGGAGAGTGGTTATGAAATAACACTCGGGAATTCAGCCGTCAAAACGCTAATTAAACCAGCATACAGGTACTGCTTTCTGAGATCTTGCTATAGCTTTTAGTTCCTTTGCATTCTTTTACATTAGTTCCTTATGGCTACTATCCACTGTAATGGGATGAATATGTCAAATGTCAGGGCAGAGTATGGAATTTGCCTAGTAAAATTAGGGGAAAGGTTTTGGAATTGGACTTAAAATGCTTTCTTTTTGAACTCACCCCCATTCTTAGGCTGCAGCACCTGGCACCCCAGGGCCTGCTTGACCCCCTGCTGGCAGCATAGCCACACGCCATCCACCCAGAAACAGGGGTGATATTTCTGTGCCAGGTCCTTGTTGAAGCGCACCACTAGAACCAAAGACAAATGGGTAGCCATTTGCATTTGACCGGGAGCAGAGGTGTGAGCATTTTCTAACCCTTTTGCATATAGACTAAAATTTGCATGGGACCCTCCAATTGGACCAGGTGCCCTGAGGAACGTTTCCGACTATTATTCCGTCGGATTTTCGCTAATCACCCCCTGACACATTGGCGACTGACGATTACAATCCCACATCGCTAAAACATGCAAAGTCACCAACCATGCTTTAGCTGGTGTATCCACAGCCTCCGAACATCGTCGGTCTTGGCAAAGATATAGAGGGGGCCCTCATCGTAGATGATCTGTTGTGCGGAGGCAAGACACGGGTGATTTTTGGTAGCATCTCTCGGGCTTCTCAGGAAGTGAAGGCTCGCCGTTTATCGCTTCCTGGTTTCTGACAAGTTTCCCAAGACAAGTTTAAAAAAGGAAGCCAAGCTGACCAGGAAGGAAGTTCAGCATCCTTTAATATAGATACCGTCAGAGCGAGTCGTAAATTACAGAACCATCTATGACCACATAAGAATGAAAATGAGAATAAGATCGCAAACATAAGGCATTTAAATGCTTACACTGAAACAATGACATCTAAAAGAACTAGTTTCATAAATTAGAAAAGAAGAAAGTTAGAAAAGAGAATTATTTTCTGAGAAGTTAACACTAATCTTGAACCTCACTAAAGGGGATGCAGTTTTTTCCTCAAAGAAATGAAAAAAACTGACAGGAGACAAAACTGCATATAAAGAAACCTCAGCACAGTCTTGGGTAGGTTTTCAATTCCTCTAGTCCAAATTCCCCAGAAAAGCAAAACAGGACTATGACTGCTCACTGAGCATCAAAAACATTACACTTTTTCTTTCTTTTACAGATACCTGTATAATAATCCAGACACAACAAAATAAAAATAATCTTTCTGTGTTTCTTCAAGAAGTAAAAAGACAGTTTCAATACATGATTAAGCACCGTAGCTAAGTACTATTGTTGTTGTCGAAAATGCAAGCTGCTACATAACCTGAAACAATCCTGTGCTGTGGTATCAACGTGTAAATTCACCATTGGCTTTGAGATTAACAGCAATTTCACTTCTCTTTTGTTCACTTTACTTTCACTTTTTCTAAACTATAATGTGCAAGTTCCATGTCCACTCGCATTTCATGAACCTTTCTATTTTCTGTCTGTCACTATGATTATTAAAAATAGTTCCGCCTGGGTAAGTAGTGACTGCTTCGATTGGCTTTGACCACCATCCAACTTTCTGCAGATTTGTCACGCCTGCCACCCAAGCGTTTTAGTCTCTGTCACTGCAAATGAAATGACAATGCGAAGAGGAAACGCCTCTGACAAAAACACTCCGGGACTATCAGTGACAAGCACATAGAACATGAGGAGAACGGGGTCATCATTCTCAGAACGGGCCCCTGTGAAGCGTTTGCATGAACAGGAGTGGTTGACTGGAGTGGTGGGCATCACAACGTCCTGCTTTTATTTCCTCACTTCCAGGTGACTTAAAATAACAAGGGCAGCCTGTTATTGTGTCTTTCTGCTATAAATAAATGACCCCAAATCAGTATATTTAAAATGAGTATAAAATGCTTACCATTATGGAGTATTACCCAAAAAAAATAGAATTATACAGGCTTTTAAATGCAAGGTGATTGTAGATTTTTTTTTTTTTTTATGGAGATCGATCTTTACACACTCATGGTCACAATAAATGTCATCCGTACTTCTGACATAGATGGATTCACTAGACTGGAAACCAGTAAGTTTAAATACTGCGTCTGTAGAACAGAGGGATTGCAGGCAGTATAGCAGTACGTTCTGCCTTCCCTTCAACACGTTATATCAGCACATTGCTCACCTGAAATGGATACAGTCGCTCAATAGGTGCGTTTTCCTCTGGTAAGACCTTTTCCACGCATCTGATCTTGTCGACCTCCACTGACCCCTTCAGTGCTTTCTTTTTCTACGAATTGCGATACAAGTGTGCATGCAGTTACTTGGAAAACGTTCTGCTAGATCGCAGTTGAATGTATCTAGCAGTGCTTCGTAAACACCTTTAAAATGCGGCTTATCTGGCAGAAAATCAGCGTCTTGGACATTTAGCAGTATGGCTGTCACTGGTGTCCTACATACCCCTTTTTCAACATCATAGTCATAGTAGGAGATCTTTTCTTGCGTTAGAATAAATAAACGTTCCTTGAAGTTCAAGGGTGAGGTCTTTTTCTTCTGCTGGGACCGTTTAATAAAGATGTCTTCCAGTATACTGTCTGACATCATCAGGGATGGACACTATCTGGACAAAAAAAGGCAGAGAGCATGTTATTGTGCGGATGACTGCAGTCCTAAGAGACAAGGCAGATGGGAAATTGTAAATGTACAATTTGTTTCTGTGGTTTTGATGTCAGATGTACAGTCATGATGAAAAACACAGTAATGTTATGAAATTTTGCATGGGTCATAATAAGGCCATTATTTAATTAAGATTAACTCGATATCTTAGACCTTTGACAAATGATCAAAGGCATGAGCTGCTCTAGTCATATGCCTGTGTCTGAATATATACATCATCATTCATACCTTATCTGCTATTCATGTGATTTCAGGAGCAGTAATGCAAACGGAGTGATGCTGACTCTGAAAGATAGACATCGTGCTTCAAATTTCATGAATATGCTCACTTAGTCACCACTGCATAGTCACTACTGGCATTCAAATTCCACCCTTGGCCGAACACATTTTCTCTACCAGTCATTTTCCAGAATCCTTGTATATATATATATATATATATATATATATATATATATATATATATATATATATATATATACGTGTAGCACATATGTTTGTTTTCTCCCACTTTTACATTTGTGAGTA
>JAODKE010000040.1:6042296-6055405 GCA_026779605.1 Mormyrus hasselquistii | reverse complement strand
AAAAAAAAAAATAAAAAAAAAACCTATAATTAAAAAAAAAGCCTCTAGTTCTGTGGAGCCGCCCCCCCCCCCCCCCCCCCCTGCCTTTTTTTGAGTAAAACCACAGGATGTTGCATCACTGCTGCTATCAGTACTGCAGTTAAGAAAAGGTCCCTTATACTGTACAGCTTGAACCTATCAGACTTTTAGAGCAGAAATGCTGCTCATTTAAACTGAACAGTAAAATGATCACCCAGACAAATGACACTGTTTCTCTGTTTATTCTCTGACAGTGCATCACTGCATTGCAGTGAATTCATGGATACCAATTTAGGGACACATTTTCAACAAAATTGTCATACAAAACCAATGTATTCTGCCTTAACCGCTGCCTCCATTTGAACCTCAGATGCTGTTCTGCTTGTACTGTATAATTTATAAGAACAAATACATCTTTGTAAGTTTTTTTTTTGGGGAGAAATTTGTATGGCCATTGTGAGCTGGTGCAATTTGCTCAGTGGTTTAAAATCAATAAAAAACACTATTCAGTATTCATCTAAGTCAGTCCGTGCCAAATGTTGACTGCATGGGCAGGACTGTTGGCTAACTGACGTTTCCCATATTGTATGATTGTGCCCAGAAAAGGACTGACATCCCGTCAAGAGTGTAACTCTCACCACTGTAGACTATAAGGCTTCAGATCCCCTGTGACCCTGACCAAGCATTTGAAAGATGAATGGATCTATCTCTATATATGGTATCACTAAAAATGTATTAATTATCAATATATGCTCATAATAATACATATAATAGACAATACAATGGGATTCTGTGTTACTGGGAAATGGTCATTAATGCTTCTGTAATTAGAGTGTGACCCAGTGGTCTAAGGCTCTGTGCCTGTGAGTAGAAGCTCATTAGCTCAAGCCCAGCCTCTGCAGATCTGCGGGTCCTTGAGCAAAAGGCCCTTAACCCACAGCTCCCTGGGTGCTGCTATGGGTGGCTGCCCTTCGCGGCCAGATTGTTCTCACCAACAGAGAGCAAATGCGGGGAGGCGTAAAGAAAATTTCCTCAAGGGGATCAATAAAGTACCTGTTGGTATTATAATAAACATTAAAATTAATAGATTTGAGATATGCGTCCATCTGTTTTCTATAGCCGCTTGCCGGACACAGGCGTGTGGTTCCAGAGCTGATCCTGGAAGCTCCAGAACATGGCAGGATTATGTCAGATTAATGAATTGATAACTCTCCCAAAATTTTTGCATGTTGCTCCTCAAAATAAGTTGAAATGTCCATATACATAAACACAAGTTTACTGTTTTCTAAGTTAAACGGCATCTGTTCTTCAAAACATATGGTTTATGGTTTCTGTTGGGCTAGCACCTCACACCACAAGCCTAGCATTTCCCTCGAGCATTTTGCTAGTGAAATCGACGTTATCTGATTTTTAGATATCCTCTTCTCTCTCAGTGTGTTACATTTTGCCTGGAGAATTTAGCAACGTGCAGAAAATTAGCGCTTGATTCTAACGCTTGCACTAGGAGGATGAATCCACATGCTTTCACTATTGTTTTAGAAAGGAGTTTATTCAAATTAGTCACATCAGCAGTCATAAATGCACTGTGGTAGTGCATTTAAGATCAAGTAAGTGATATTGCAATTTAACTGGACATCTAAAACAAACAGATAATTTACAACAATAATATTTTGGTTCTATTCATTCCAGAAAAAATACACACACACACACACACACACACACACACACACACACGGAAACATCTATCAAAGCAAGAAAACCTGTTGAATAGTGTGGGTTATCAGGAATGCAGAGGCAGTAAAATTGATTAAAACAATGTCATGGAGAATGGTTCTCCCTGAAGTCCTCTGCAGAAAAGAGTGTCACAGGCGATGTCACTAAATAAAGTTCAGCATGTGGCACTACGAAACACCTGTATAAAAGTGCTCGGCACCTGGATTTTCCTCACACGTCGCGCCCTGTCATGTCCCACACTATTCACCACCCACTGTATTCATCAGCACTTACCTGCAGTCACTGTGTCACGCTGGGCCTTTTAGCAGAAGGGCAGACTGAACGCTGTCATTCCCCCGATCGCAATGAAAGCAGGACTCCAAAACCCCACCCTTTCAGCACAGACTCAGTTCCCTTTTTGTTTCCTCCTCTTTCTGGGGACGGTCTGCAAGCTGCTGCTGGAAATTCAGCCGCAGAGCCTAAAGACTAAAAGAAAAAAGAAAAACTTTACTAGAATAATGAAACGTTAAAATGTCAATGTTTTCCTTCTTGGAAAAAAAGAAACTTAAAGAAAAATGTAATTTAAAAATACAATCAACATCAAAAGGTAATACAGACCTTATATTAGGGCAATACGTGAGATATCAATGGCAACTGAACCCCCCCAGGCGTCCGTAGGCGCTTGGTAATTTTTTTGAGCAGTCATCCACACCACAAGGCGGCAGTCGTCGCCTGGCAGCTGACATAAACGGCACGGGTCGCTCTGCAGACGGAAGTCCATGTTTCCAAGCTCTTCTGGGGCGACGCTTCCTCTTAGCCTCTGCGACGGGACGGCAAACATGGTGAGCCACTGTAGCTGGCGAATTCAATGTTTAATCCGTACCAATCTGCTATATCTATGTTTCTTTTCTTCTTCCTTTTGTCTGGTGTTTGTTGCTTCATGCTCCAATATTATATGTATATTATTATTACTATATTTAGTATTGGTTTAGACATTTTGCTTGTAAGATAGTGATTATCGCCGGTTGTGGCGCTACTAACGCTGGTTAGGAGGCACTAAAATAATCACGTACCTGTACATTTTTTCCCCACAAACGTTATTTCATGTTATTTAATTTCAGTCGTGGGTTGTTCTATAAGTAATGGACATTGTCATAATTTATGATATTACCCCTTTAAAGACGCCGACATTTATACTTCTATCAAGTAATAAAGTTTTATAATGAATATTCAAAGGTAAAAGTTGCACCGTGACGGTTGGGTTTAGAGGGTTTAAATGCACAGCTAATTTACGTTACCTACGTCTTAGTAAATATTATAGCGTGAAGTCTAGTTCGCTGTAGCCGGTTTGTAATAGTGACTCGTACTGCGAGTGACCGACAACAATTCGTGTTTTTTTTTTTGTGGTGGGACTATAAAGGTGAACGTGCCGAAGACTCGGAGGACTTTCTGCAAGAAGTGCAAGAAGCACCAGCCTCACAAAGTTACCCAGTACAAAAAGGGCAAGGATTCCCTTTACGCACAGGGTGAGTCCCTCCCTCCCCCGGGTCCAACAGAACGGCCCTTGAAGCAAGATGCATCTGTTGCATTGTGTTTTTAAAATGACTCGGCATGCGCAACATTCTTTCATTCGCTTCCAGGTAAAAGGAGATACGACCGTAAGCAGAGCGGTTATGGTGGCCAGACGAAGCCCATTTTCCGAAAGAAGGTACGGACTCAAGCCTTCGCTACATATTTGAGGACATGCTGAAATAGCAGCGTGAACCTGAGGATGTCAGACATCTTATGTCACTATGCTGAATGCGTTTCGATATGAGATGTTGGTTTGCCGCTAGTTTGTGATACAGGACAAAGCATAATACATTAAGGTAAGAGTGTTTTTGTTTTCAGGCCCTACTCTTTTTTTTTTGTCATTTATGAAGTGTGCATTGATTTTGTAAATAAGCCTTTATTAATTGCTTCTTTTTTTGTAATTTTCAATTTCTCCCGTGCTTGAATTTTGGTGGTACATCACAAGTAAACATTGAGTTTCCCTCAGAAATTCACAAAAAAATGCATGCAATAAAATCTTTTCTTTATACAGAGGTGGACATTTCAGGTCCCGAAAGTAAAAATCCAAACCAGGACTTGGTTTCAACCAACCTAGTTGAGCATAAAGAGTCACAGAGTACACAACTGGCTGGCTGAAACAAAATCTTGGTCTGGATTTTTACTTTCTGGACCTGAAATGTCGGCCTCTGCCTTTATAAATGTTTAAATACTTAGGCATGTCAAATGAGTAAATGCATGGCATCACCCTAAACATACAGGACCTAAAAAATATGGCACAAAGTCAGACACCTCGTTACCTCGTGTTGATGCCCGATTGTTCCCACCTGTTGCTCGTTGAGTTCAGCGTGTCGTGTGTATTTAGTCCGTGTCTCAGTCTGTATTCCCCAGATCCGTCATTGTAATGTCTGCTATTGGTGTGAGTGTTCGTCCCGTCCCTTCGACCCGTCTAAATAAACCCCTTCCTCTCGTCAATCCGGCTGCCCTCGCCTGCTCGCACCCGTGACACTTTAGTCGTAGTTTCAGTCTTTGTTCTTTTCAGTCTTCTCCCATCAGCTTTACAAAAAACGCCCTCGTTGGTTGAATCTTCCACTGTGATCTGTTAAGTGCCATTTCACTGTGCCGCTTCGATACCAGTGCAAAGAGCAACATCAGCAACTTCACCCTGCAGTGCCATAACTTGTTAGAAGCTGTTTTCAGGTTGCTATCCCTCAGCCTCTAAATCTTTTCTCTTCAGTAAAGTAATTTTTATTAGATCTTGCAAAAGAGATATTTGGAAGTATGCATCTAAAGTAATTTATCGTTGACTTATCTACACGTGATCCCTGTGTTGTAGGCAAAGACCACAAAGAAGATTGTGTTGAGGCTGGAGTGTGTGGAGCCTAACTGCAGGTCGAAGCGGATGCTGGCCATTAAGAGGTGCAAGCACTTTGAGCTGGGCGGGGACAAGAAGAGAAAGGTAAAATTCCCTTCTACATTTTGTGTTCTAACTCCAGGGTTTTAACTATAAAATTCCATAGTTTCCTCAGGGTCACTTGCAATATCTAACCCTGAACTTTAGATTGTCGGCAGTATTTACCAAGGTAGTTTTTGCAGGGCTGTGGCTTATTGTTGGAATATCAAGATGTTTATTTTAAGTTTGCATAGATTGTCACTTAAATCAAATTATTTCTTAGCTTAATAGTAATGGCAGTATTTATTTTTGCAGAATGTTAATTGTATATATTGTGAGTCACACAGTGTCTCTCTTGAAATGGTTACTGAATTCTCACATTCTCTCCTCTCTCTCCCCCCCCCACCCAGGGCCAAGTTATCCAGTTCTAAAGAGCATTTTGCTTTTCGTCTATTTGTGAATGAAGTCTTTGTCAATAAAAGGTGACGAGTACTTGGGACTTTGTTGCATCATTGTAAAATTATTTTTCCTGCTTTATTGCATGAGCTACTTTATATGTTAGGGTGCCTGAAAGCTTCCTGCCGTTCACGTGTTCTCTCCTTTTACTGTTCCCGTTTGTTTAAAATTCCATGTTCGATAGGTGAATTAAATTCAAACTAAATTTATCTGACATTGCCAAAAGAAGTGTTTGGGGTGTATATAAGGACATAAGTTTATAAACGAGAGGATGCCAAGTCGGAGGGATTCTACTTGTGCGTATGTTTGAGTAGTGAAACAGATTCTTCATCTGCCTACGTTACATTAACTGGTATTTGGTTTCTTAGCATGCAATGCAGTTCGTAACGTATAATGTTGTCAGTGCTGGTAAAATCTGTTCTTTCACGTTAATATACCTACAGTATATGGGCTCTCTGTAGACTTTGACCTTTGTATTTTCATGTGGGATCTGTGCGTCCGCTAAGCAGTGCTGCTTTTTTGTTTTTAAGAATCCGTGTTCTGACTCTGAATAGATATTACTTTAATAATAGTAATAATTATAGTTAAATGACTTCTCTAGTGGAAAGCTTCATGGCTGTAGTGAATCAGTTTTAGTATATTTAAAGAAAAATCAATATCAATACAGCAATCAATACTGGACCTCATGAAGTTCTACAAAATGGATTATAAACAATGTGGTGACCTTCAGTTACACTTATACCGGCAGTAATTCCAGCGTTGCCCTTTTTATCCCGAGCTGTGGGGTCCTAATGATTGGTGATTTAGCTTTAATTAGATTGTCTTGTGTTAACGCGTTATAGTAATTTTTATGCTATGGCTGTGGGCTCCTTGAGGCCTGTGGATGGAAAAATCAATGAGAAATACCAGTAGCATGGATTTTTTTCCTCCCCTGTATAATTTTGGGTGCCTCCAGTTGTAAATGACAAATTAACATCTGTTGACTGTTCCATTTACAATCTAGAATATCAGGATAATACTTTCTATAATTCTGAAATCTCAATAATTCCTAAATTCTTTTATTCCATGGTCTAATGCACCAGTTCACCTGAATCACGCGTCAGACGATGTCATTAGAGCTTTTCTTTCCTCTCCTAATTGGCCAAGTATGCCGTGGGAGATGTGTATATTCCGGTTAAGTGACAGTGAACCTTTCACAGGTGAACATATTAACCTAATGCTGGGTTACTCTGATAATCCATCTTTTTGCTTTTAGTCTTCCTCTTTTCCTTCAGCATTCCTGTACAGTACAGGCTTCTCAAATTTGCTCGGTCCTCTCCAGTTATGTGAGGGGGAAAAAATACGATACACTTTTTCAGTTTTTGCATTCACAAGGAGTCAGAGAAAACACCGTTTTCTGATCTATTTTGATACGCGTTCGTTTTTGATGACTGCTTACTCTTCGGTTGATTATTGTTCCGAGGAGTCTCAATAACCTCTGTCTCTTCCATCAGCACTAAGGTTGGTTACTGTTGATCTATTTCTTTCTTTGTTTTTGATTGGCGTCCCATCTTAGCCTAACATGTCACCATATCATGAAGGATTCCTACTTGTGTAAAAAAACATGTCAAGTGTTCAAATGCCGAAGTTGTCTACTGACAGCTTTTCCATTTTTAAAATTAAAAAGAAAGAAAATGTCCTTTTAAATTAAATCTCAATAGTGCTGCAACTATATTAAAACAAAAAAACATTTGCAATATTATGATTTCAGCATCTTTTTTTTTTTAAGGCACAATATTTTGATTTAATATCTTCATCAAAAACTGTCACAGATGTATATATTCTTGCAAGTAGATTGTGATATTTCATTTTGAAAGATAAACGTTCAGCAGTTTAATAGCTATTCTAAATTTTACTTTGTTTCTCTGCATCTTTTAAATGTTGGCCCCTATGAGACAGGGATTATAATCATCTAATGAAAATTCCTGGATCTACACTTGACGTCATTTTAAAATGTCGTCTTCGCACCTTTATGATCGTGGCAGAGGGGGCTAGAGCCGGTTTTCAACGGTTTTACAAATAGACTTTCAAACAAAGCAGCCTCCCTAAGCCTTTCAGACCACTGATATATAATTTGAACGCATGATGAATTGTACAGGAGTTATACATGACTGATGTGGTTGTACTTTATAGCCAGTCATTTTCTATACCCACATGCGGCCCTGAGCCTATCCTGGAATCTGCAGGCACAAGTTCTGCCTGCTTCATTGTTTTGCTATAAATTTCATTATTAAATTATTCACAAATACATAAACTGTGCTTTACAGCCTATTAAGTATGATAGCTCCATAAATAAATTTAGTGAATATTTTCTTATATGAGAAATAACTCTTTAAAGTAATGGGAATAAATCATACCTCCCCTAACCTCTTTATATATGGATGAATCTTCTTACACATACTTTTTATTCCTTAGGCTGAGCATTAGTTGAAATGTATACAACTAAAACTCTGGTCTATATTCTAAATATTCCTCAACCTGAGAAAGATCCACTTGAAATATAAACATTTATATGCGAGTTTGTTTTGGTTCTGCAAAATGAAAATTGAAAGCTTTAAAAATGATCCTTAAAATAATGCATGATAAAGACATGGATCAGTTGTTCAAGCACAAGTGTTTTAGCAATAAATAATACACAACAAAGGGAATATGAATCACACATACCTGAAAATCATGAAATATTCATTTTGATTGACTTACTCTTGCCCTATTTCTTGATGACGGGATTTGAATTCCACAGCCGGGCACGGTTGAGATTCAGACGGTACAAGAGTAAAGGCAAATGGGCTGTAAAATGAAATTCTGGGTTGCAGAACAGCATCAATGGTAAAAAATTGCTCAAGGCAGTTTTCCTGCTATTCTTCATTCCTGCCAGAATCATTTCTCCTCCACTTACTTTTAACAGGGTCCAGAGTTTTTGAAATTATGTTACCGATATTATTTCTCTGTAAACTCAAGTCACCGGCAAATTACAAGGGGCTTTTATGCCAATTAAATGTGTGATACCCGCTGAGGTTTTTTATGTTCTGCTTTATGGTAGAGATGCTTGTGTTTTGTCAAGACCCCAGTACTCAGAGAAAACCCATGTGAACAGAGGGAAAACATCATTATTATTGTATAACAAAAGTGCAGAGGTAACTCTGAGTACTGTATCAATGACTTCATCCTCATCAGATGAGGCCTTCTGGTTAGCTTAATGTTACTTGTATGTCTGCTCTCTATATGCACACAATCATTTTCTTAGTAATACATTACATTTGACAAAGGAACCTTCCAATGGACAGAAGCCATTTCAGCAAGCTTTGAGATGGTGAAAAGACGTATTGTGGTAATTCTTGGACTTGCCGTGTTTGAACTAGGATTATGAAGACTCGTTTCTGCAGGTACTTCTGGTTCTGGCTTGGCTGCTGTGGCTGCTGTCCAGGCACAGATGCACTCGTAGAATGTAATCCTCCCTTTTCTTTACAATCCCTGACGATGGCTGAGCGCAAGCGTTCCATTTTTGAAAAAGAGGCCGTTCTATGTGTGCAGGCTACGGAGAAATGGAGGCCATTTCTTATAAAGGAAGACAATTTACACTGAAAACAGATCAGCAAGCTCCCGCCACGCTGTTAGCTGCAAGAGGGCATGGACGTGTGGGAACGTGAGGTGCTAGATGGTCCGCCAGATTGTAACTTTGATATAGCGTATAGGCCGGGAGAAAAAAAAACAATTAAGCGGGCTGCCTTTCCCAGTTACCGCTGCCATCTTATGAAAGTGCGGAAGATGTGACAGAACTGGAATCGGTCGCATTGCTTGAAGGTGGCAGCGATGCAGTTTCCCTGAAGGATTCCGCTGTGGCCTGTTCTTCCTGCCGGTAGCAGAGTGCACTGTGTGACCAGAAGCAGGAGGGTCAGCCAAAAGAAGGGCGTGGAGTCTACACGGATGGCGGCCCGTACATCCATCTTACGTATGAACTGTCAGTTTGGGTTAATGTAACTTACAGGGGACAACGGTGCCTACTATTGCCACATGCACTCAGACAGCCATAAGGGCACTGTCTGCACCAAAGAGAGACTCTGAGACATTTATTGCTCGCATGAAGTGAATATAGGTGCTGAAGGCACCGTTGCAGTTTGTATAAAATGCCAAATTAACAACAAACCCAAATATACTCATGTTGCACTTTTGTAGGCCATTCCATCCGCAGGAGGATCATGGCAGGTGAACATAGTTAGACCCTTTGAGAAAGCCTGTTGGGAATGCCATCATGCCATCGCAGTGACTGATTACTACAGCAGAAAGCCAGATGTCGCCTTCCCCTCCACCATCATGTGTACAGCCAGTGTCACGCCTTTCCTAATTATACTTTTAGTCGCCATGGTAATCCATATGAAGCGGGCAGTGATAAAGAAGCGCAGTGAATTTCTGCGTTCCTGAAGCTGAGAGCTGTAAAACACGGCAGACGTTACCTGTATGTTACCCACAAGCTTCTGGCGCAATCGGATTGGACTGTCCATTCACTGCTGCTCAACTCCAGAAGCCTTGGAAAACTTTTGTTCAGAACTTCCAGAGGCAGTACAGAGTGACACCTCGTTCAACCACTCGAGTGTCTCCTTACGACTTAAACATCGTGCTTTTGTGTGTGCCTCTTTTCCCTCAGATGGGTGCATAAAACAATTGCTGCAAAACAACCTAAAATAAAAATTTTGAGAAGGGACCAAGTACTCGTGTATAAAGGTGATTTGGTATGGGTCGAGAATTTATTGCATGTGAAGAAATCTTCATGGTTCACAGCACCAGCTAGGATTCTTAAGAATTTAGTGATCAGTGGTCATTGTTAACACACCACACAGTGCACAACAACGAAATGCGTCCTCTGCATGTAACCCATTTGTGACTTTTGTGACATAGCAGGGGGCAACTAATTCAGCGCCCAGGGAGCAGTGTTTGGGGACGGTACCTCACTCAGGGTACCTCAGTGGTGACTTACTGGTGGGGGATTCGAACCTGCAATCTTTCGATTACAAGTACGCTTCCCTGACCATCAGCTGCCCCAGAAACTGCTGGAATTTGAACCCTGGATCTCCTGTTTACTAGCCAACTAAGCCACAGCGCCAACAGGTACAAAGTACTTATTAGCTGGAACATTGCGGGAAATGGAATACAGTCCGTCTCTCATACGTTTCTGAACTTGCTGCCTCACAAGTTGATTCATCAACACCTGCTCAAGAGAATTCTGCACTAGAGCCCCATGAAGAGAACTTCACCTCTTTGACTCTGAGGCATCACGACTGGTCAGAGAAAGACAGAAGCCTAGTTGGCTTAAGCACTATGATGTGTCACATGGAAATACACTTAATCAATCAGGATGTTGGATTTGGATTTACTATGGTGTTGAAATGTTTCAGATGGTACATTCCTGAGTCTATGGATGTTACTGTTTATGATAATACTATATATTTGCTGAGCACCCGGTCATGTTTAATATCACACCTTAGCTTCTGTCAGACCCGCAGCAGAGTAATCGCAGCTTTTGTTCTATTGTCTGTTCGCATCAGATTTGTCAATCAGTCGAACAACCGTCTGAAAGATGGCGCCCAGGTTTTTTTTCACAGTGTAGTTACACATATTTCGTACTTCTGCTACTGGTGACAGATGACTGACCCAGTTTTAGCCTCCTGTCAGAGTCAGCCTGCTTCTGGATGACAATTTCCTGGTGTTTGATAGAGTTTATGATGCCATACATATAAAAAAGTGTCCCCAGTGCCTTTAAAGGAAAAAGAGGCCAATACCATGGATCTGCCACCTTATTCCTCACTGGGGATTAGGCTGCCTTCCAGCATGATTGCATTTACACCAAACCCAAATCTGGCATAAACTGAGAAAAAAAAAAAACCTTATTTTGTCGCCATGGAGAAAGTGTCTAATGATAGTTTTGTTTCATTTGTTTGTTTATTCTCTTTTCTTTCCTAAGTGTCATCAACAAGAAATCAAATATTATATATTGATCAGACTAACCCGAGTTTCACTACTTCATATTCACCTTTGCTGCCACTGAGAAAAGATTAGTATATTGTATCAGGTTCCTTTTTAAGCTTTTTAAAAGCGTGTCTGTTCAATCACCTAATTTTAATATTTCCTTAGTGATAAAGAAACGTCACGCAATAGAAGGTGGTGGGTTTTTGTAGTTTTTCTTAGACTCACGATTTTCCATTCAACCAGTGTTGAGGAAATGTTATATTTTACGAACTGAAACAGCATTAGATGGCACCTGTATGGGGAAATCATCCTGTTTCTCTCTGTGCACATTTGGGTACCCAGTTGTCTGCACATACAAAATTCACTTCCCCTATTAGTTGTTACTAGTAGATGCTAATAAAATGTGGCCATGCATTGAAATTTGCAAGTTCCCATGATGGATTTCTTTTGCATGTTAAAATTAAATATCTTTTCACTCATATGAATTTATAGGCTTTTCCTGAAAAACCTTCTTTCAAAAATTCAGTAACCACATTAAAAAAAAACAAGTTTATAATCACAGCTCTTGTTCAGCCATAATTCCTATCTGCTGGTATGCCCAGGACTGCATGCCAATATGGTAATTATAAACAACGGTAATTGTAAGTTTTAAGAGCTTAAAGCTTTATAGCAAATTACTTTAAGATGCAAGGTGTAACAATTACATATTGATTTTCAAGGATAATTTACAGGCCACGGGGTTTGATGTTTCACAGTGTGACCGTGGAGCTAAATATAAAATTCCGATTGTGAATGGGGCCTTCCATGATGCAGTGTTGTTAAACTGTTAAAAATGCAGGCTCATCGGTTAATAAGGCGAATAGCCACGCCCTTCTCTTCCACTTCAAAGCACCTCCCAGCAATTTCCTAACATCCTTGTTAGACTTTGGCAGACAATGAAAATGATTAGCGTTGCTTTAAATAAAGGATGACAATCGGAGGTGGCGGGACTAAATTCACGGTCATCACCATGGGGCGCCGCCTTCCAGTTAAAGCCCATTAGCTGATAAAACACCTTCTGATTTCCCATTAAAAGGCCATTTGTCCTCCCTTCTTATGCTTTCATTTCACTGCGTGCATCTACAATCGCTTGGTTGACCTGAGGGACTAGAGACTAAATTAGGATTTTATGTTTGATTCCTTCTGGGGATTAACGGTAATAATGAAACAGACTGATGCTGGTGTGTGAGTGTGTTTAGCAATCAAATGTACTGGATTTTTGAGGTACCCCAGTTTCCTTCTGCAGCCCGTACACAAGCAGAGTTAAAATCGTTGCGCTACAATTGCTCATAATATGTCTGTCACATGATGATCTATATATAGAACAGATTACGTTTGGGTGGCATGGTGTGGGGTCATGGTGACTCGCATTGTGACCTCGTGTCTGCATTGGTTTCCTCCAGCAGCCCGACAGCAAGGTGTTAGGAGAATTGGTACCTATAAGTTGCTCATTGTCTCAGTTTCCCAGAAGACTGGAATCACATGCCAGGGTGCTGTTCGAAAACAAGCCAATAGCACAATTGGCTGGAGGTCACCGCTTTCGCGCTGAAGGACCTGGGTTGTGGTTCAGTGGGTTATGATGCTGTGTCAGTGGTCACAGTCACTGGTTCCAGGCCCTGGTTGTCAGAGTTATTTCACCATCAGATTCACCCAGCTTCTGTGTGTCACTTTGGGGAAAAACAAAATCTGCTAAATGAATGAAAGTAATGGCTGTGGTCTGTCCCTGCCGAGGCAGTCAGGGACTCCTGCATGTCCTTGGGCTCTGAGATTATGTATCATAAAAAAAAGGAAAAAGAGAACTGTACTAATTTCAGGTACTATAGCAGGCAGTATAGCAGGCGGCACAGTAGACAGTATAGCAGGCGGCACAGCAGGCAGTATAGCAGGCAGCACAGCAGGCAGTATAGCAGGCGGCACAGTAGACAGTATAGCAGGCAGCACA
>JAODKE010000040.1:6016776-6027705 GCA_026779605.1 Mormyrus hasselquistii | reverse complement strand
ACATGAATGCATACAGTACATGAGTACAGTACATGAATGCATACAGTACATGAGTACAGTACATGAATGCATATAGTGCATGAAAACAGCACAGGAATGCATAAAGTACATGAAAGCATATAGTGCATGAATGCATACAGTACATGAGTACAGTACATGAATGTGTACAGTACATAACTACAGTACATGAATGCATACAGTATATTTATGCATACAGCACTTGAATAAATACAGTGCATGAATGCATACAGCACAGGAATGCATACAGTGCATGAAAACAGCACATGAATGCATACAGTACATGAGTACAGTACATTAATGCATACAGTACATTTATGCATACAGTACTTGAATGAATACAGTACATGAATGCATACTGCACAGGAATGCATACAGTACATAAATGCATACAGCAATGAATGCATACAGTATATGAGTACAGTACATAAATGCATACAGTACATCACTACAGTACATGAATGCATACAGTACATGAATTCAACCACCACAGTCTGTTGATAAGACTACCCTTTCCTCCTGGAATAATTGCTGTTTGAATTTAAGCTGACTCTGACCAGTGATATAAATCTACACCATTTTTTCATCCATATTTCTGTCTGTCCCTGTATAACTGATCCTGTCCCTAAAGTACATTTACCAATGAGAAACTGTCATGTAGAGTATTATGCACTGCTAAGACCTCACCTTACAATCTGTCGCCTTCTCATTCACAGCGGAACCTTTAATCAGTCAGGAGAACCGCACAGCCCCCGAGGGAGCCGTCGACAAGCCTCGTCTCCCTAAGAAAAATGCCATTCACTATCCTATTTTAACTTTTCCGCTATCGCCGGCCTAAAAAAATCTGCCTGAAAACCATGTAATTTCATCTCATTATTATTTTTTGGTGCCCTGGTGACCACAACGAACTGCAGGAAAGAAAGAAAAGGTTTAAAGAGTCAGGGCTTATACCTTCCATTTTAAATGCAAGTTAACCATGAATAATAGTACCAATACCTGCAATAAACACACATTTTTGATGTTACGAAGCCTCTAGTACAAAGCAGAAATCCACTAAAGGAGAGATACAAAAATAAAACTTTGCAGTCTGTCCTATCTGTGTAAAATACAATGTATTCTGCCCAGAATATTTAAAATTTCATCTGAGACCTGGTTCAGTTTCCTAGAACCGTGTATCAAATTCGCCGTGGCTGGGACTGTGAAGCACAGGCCACTCCATACATTTGGACGGTCGTGTTTCACAGGGAATCTCAGGGGCTGTAATTTTACGTAGAATGTAAGTCTTTGGACTGTGGGCAGGAGCCCATGTGAAAATACGTGCGTAAGATGGAAACTGTACAGACACGGAGCTGGAAACATGACCGGCCACTGAGGCACTGAACCTCCTGACCAGCAGCAAAGCGATAAAGCCCAGCTCCGGCTGTCATATGCCCTGGGGACCATGCCCACCTTGGCCATTTGGATCTTTGATATTAAATCATTGCCTGTAACCACCATGTATATGTTATAGTGCCACAATGTGGAAAACCATGTAATTGCAGAGACATTTTAAAAGTCCCCATTAGGTATTTTGCTGTTTGGATACGGAAAATGATCACAGTTCCAAAACTACGTTCAAATAGGATGAAGTGATCGCACGGGCAATCCGTAGTGAGTATAAAAGTGCTCTGGTAGCTTTTCCACTGAGAAGAGAAAAATCATAAATAAACGTATTCTTTCTTAAATTAGACACACAACTGTTTAGAATTTGGCATCACTGTCAAAACTAGCAATTTCTGAGTCATCCTTTCTGTTACCCAAGCGAACTGGAGAATGTTTTAATAATTTATAGCTGTAACAGGCAAAAGGAGAAAGAAAACTGAATAAACAAAAACCATAAGAGGAAGTGCCTGGAGAAAGATACGAGAGGACAGAGGAGGTGTGACATACCTAAGATTTAAAAAGTGTCAGTAGTTGATGTATATAATATTTGTATGATTTATGTTCAATTCGTACTTCAGCCATTCCATGTTGAATTGTGTAAGGAGAAGCCAGTTAAATTGATTTCCAAACAATCTGAAGGTCTTGTTTTTTCCCTTAATTCCTATGTCTGTGCACCTCCTTGCAAATCATAAGATGCTGATGCTGTGTCTGTGATGGATCAGGACAGGTCCAGAGATGCCCCCCCAACCCCTGTTCAATCTCACGATTCCAGTCCACTCCCAGTCCAACTCTCCACCCTGGTTTGACTGCTGCGGCGAGCTTTCTGATCTGCAGTTTACAACAGTCTATCACTAGGATATCGCACAGTCGAACTGACTGAAATCCATACCGGTGTAGGATTTAACATAAAACTGTTAGACTTAGCATTCCAAGTCCCATCCAAAGTATTCCTGCTGAGGAAACATATAAATTACTGATCATAACTCCATTGAAACATCAAACATTTGAATATAAGCAAGAATTTGTAGAACGTGATTGAAACATTGGTGCAACAAAATCACAGGTTAAGCGAAAGCTTGAGTGGTGTAAATACTCCCTCAGCTATGGTGTGCATCTATAAATCAGGTGTGACTGAGTTAGTGGCTTCATAAACCCTGCTATGCGTTTGTTAAACTTTGCTGCTACTTTGGTAGCATTTATATCAAAATATCTTGAGAGAATTTGTCCAAGATTTTTGTTGACTTTTTGCTTTCCCCATTTAATACATTTTTCATGCTTGAAACATACTTTTCTGCCTGTATACTTTAATTTCTGATATAAATATTCAAACTACTGCTGTAAAACTATCAAACCATAATTTAGCTACACATGACTAGCCGATGTGATCCCAAGCAACACCCGCAATACATCACTCGTCTTCTTAAATACGAACAATATTCAATAGTAGGTTCTATTCTGACCCTTTAAAGGAATGAAACACTTGTCACGTATTTTGTTTGTTCTTGGTTTAATTTCGGCAAACACACAAATTAAAATTCAGAATTGTATCCTATTAAAACACTCAGCATTAAATAATGCAGAGTCTCATTTATTTTTTAGGCAAAACCTCTTCCTGTGCAAGCTACTAAATCAATGTAATTTTGGAAATTTCTTACCTGATAAAAACATGATGGAAAAAGCAAAATGATGAGAAATACAGAATCCATAAAATTTGTGACAGCATTCTCACCCCTATTAGACAAATCGCACAAGCAATAACCTCAGGAACTGAAAAATCCTCTAAGTGGCTCGTGGAACTAAGCAACATTCAAGACATTATCCTGCTCCTCTCTCAAACGCTGACGGAAAGTTCTGCCCTCCGCCTTCCCACTTGGTTCAGGTGCTCGTACGCAGTCGGCGTACATATGTGTACGTCCATAGAGCGTGTGCTTTTCTTTCTTTCTTCTTTTTCTTTTTTTTTTTTCAAGCAGAAGCTCACTGAAGGAATTATAAAGAGACAAGATTTAAAGGGCCAGTACCACATGCAAAGAGTAGTACTATATACACAGTTAACCTGAGATGTATGGGAAAAAAATGGTGTTTATAAGAATGTAAACTGCATGTGTGTCTTTGTGTGAGGGAGAGCAGTGCTATTAAAATATAACGGGGAAGGAACAGTTTTTAACCAATGAGCAAACTCACTGGGTTTTTATGACAGTTGTGGAAGATGAATAATTAATAAATAAATAAATAACAGTGTGACCGTAGCAGTTTTCAAATCAGTTGTATTATTCACAGAAAGTGCCAACAAGTATAAGACATTTTCTTTGTAAAGCAGCACGCACTGTAACGTGGGGGTATGGCTGGAAATCACTGCCGGGGGCGACGGGAGTTTGCCTTCTTGCAGAAAAAGTCCAAGCAGCTTGACTCCGGACCACAAGCAAATGGTGTAACAAACTGTCAGGCTCCACTTTCACATGCCGTGACAGTTACTGATGTAGCTCCCTGAACTTAAACACCCTGTTCTATACATTTTATCAGCAGGCAAACTGTAGGCTGCGTTTGATTGATGTGAATACAGAGCAGATATTTGTGGGGTACTGAGAGAATAAGAGTAATTAATTAGGAGGCATCGGATGTATAAAAAAAGCACTGCTCTTTCACAAAATGCCCAAAGTACACACAATCGTGCATCATCTTTCATGCTTTTGACTTTCTATAGAAAGCAATCCTGGTGCACAAACACAGAATTAAGTTCACCGTTTTAATTTTGCACAGTGTAGAAGTACAAGAAATACAATTATAGTTTAAGTGACCTGGAGTTCAATAGGTTTCAAAAAACAACATGATCATCACCTATAACAGCTTCTAATTCATTATTAATGATCAAACTCTTGTTTACTATCCACCGCTGTCGAGATTGCAGAACACAGCAACCACTGTCCACAAGATGGCAGTGATGAGTAAAGGGTTGATACCCTTTTTTTTGTATATCATGTGTAGTAAAAACAATAGTTTGTTCATGCGGTTTAAAAAAAGAAAAATATTTAACCCTGAAGGCATTGCGTTAATATCAGTTTATGTTTTTACATAAATGCATCGCAGACAATGGCATGAACTTACTATCATTGTGATTATTATTTACTTAGATGCACACAGGTTATTGACCTCACTCTTCAGTTCTCATCCAACTAAAAATGTGGTTTACTTTGTACAAATTTTAAAAAAGAGCGTTTATTGGGCTTTTTAGCCTTGCATCATTATGTTAGTCGTTCATCCATCAACCCATTCTGAGTAACTGCTTATCCAATCAGGACAGTAGTGATGTGTGACACTACGAAACATGGAGTGCTGTCCTAAGTGTGCAATGCTTACCCAAGGGAACCCTTCCTACCCGCCAATCACAATGCTGTTCTTTGAAGACCATGCTAGCTGAGATTAGGTTGCATCATGTGAATCTATTAACATCATAATCCAGGTTAAAAAAAAGAAAAATAAATGACCAAGAGTCAGCCATTACCTCGATGAGTAGGCATGATATTTGCGTACTGCTTTTTAACATGGTGACAAACAGAGAAAAACACAAACAGAGCAGAGGTGGATTTCACACCCCCTGCCCAAGAGATCTAAGGCAACTCTGTTAATTACCCAGACACCCTTTGGTTACTCATGGAATTCATATTTATCGATTTTGCGTATTTTGAGCAAGGTTCGGAAGTATGAACTCTCTGCCCGTATAAATAATAATAAATATTGCCTGGGATAAAATATAACGTGATCGCACTTAGTATTACATTGAAACACAGCTTGTTCATGCTCACCTGTATGACAGTCAGACTAATTAACTGTAGTAAACATTCATTCATTAAGATTAATTTTAGAAACGAAATTGCTATGTTACTTTGCTTGGACTGACACTGTTTCCCAGCCCGGTCCTTGGGGTCCACAGGCAGCCCATATTTTTGTTTCTTCCCAGCTCAGAACCAAACAATGGCAAATACTGAATACCAGGCAGTCATTAACCTTGTTGCCTTCACACCGAAATTCGAGTCTCTGCCGTGGCTCCATGTATGCGGGGTCTGCATGTTCTCCCTGTGTCATTGTGGGATTGGCATGTTCTCCCCATGTTGTTCTGGGATTGGCATGTTCTCCCCGTGTCATTGTGGGATTGGCATGTTCTCCCCATGTCATTGTGGGATTGGCATGTTCCCCCTGTGTCATTGTGGGATTGGCATGTTCTCCCCGTGTCATTGTGGGATTGGCATGTTCTCCCCGTGTCATTGTGGGGTTTGCATGTTCTCCCCATGTCACTGTGGGGTTGGCATGTTCTCCCCGTGTCATTGTGGGATTGGCATGTTCTCTCTGTGTCACTGTGGGGTTTCCTCCAGTTTCCCCCCACAGGCAAAGAACATGCTGAGGTGAACTGGAGTTACCAAATTGCCCGCAGGTGCGTATTTTACCTGATACCAAGAATTAGCCTATAAAGAGCCTTAAAAGCCAGATTTCTTCTGAAATTTATTCTGAAGTACTGGAGGTACAATCCATCCATTCAGCCGTATTGCTGTGCTTCCTCTTGGCTGATGGATTCATGGTTATACATTATTATGGATGGATTATGTTTATTTTACATTGTGGATACCAAGTGTTCACCACATTGTGATAAAGACCTGTTTTTGATGTTGTTTTTCATTTTACGGGTCCCCACAAAGATCTGTGAATGCAATCAAAGAATAAAAAATTTGGTTACTTATGGTTAAGGTTAGCACTGGGTAGGGGTTACGGTCATCGTGTTTTCCCCATAGAAATGAATGGAGTCCCCACAAAGATATAATTACAAACCTGTGTGTGTCTGTGTGTGTATTTTTGTCTGTGTGTATATAGTTTGGAATTTATGATAGAATTTATACCATCTTTACTTTTCCATATAATCACACTACTTATAGCACCCAGGTCTCTGCGGTATCATAAGGGGAAATCTGAAATAATCTATGTTGTACACATACTTAACATCTAAAAACAGGTCATTTGGATTTAAAAATGTAAGAAACGAAATGTGACAGCAGGATTATATATGCTGAGTCTGTCACTTTTGACACATTGATCACGACTCAAAGACATATAGGAAGAAATATTTGAAGCAATTTCTTCCTGCACCAAATAAATAAATAAACAGAAATATATTCTGATATTCTACTTCATCTTCTCAGTAAAAAGAAAAAAAATGGTGGTATAATATTTTCATGACTAAAATATTCACTCCAATATACGGCAGCGCGTTGGAAGTCCTGTTGTTCATTTTAAAATGCTTAACGACATGAGGAACAGCGTGAGATTCATATCATCAAATTATGTAATTATAGATAATCTTGCATCTCAAAGTAATACAGTTTTCAAATAGCTCTTGAAGCTGGAATTGTTATTGTGTTTTTTTTGTGTTATCCGCCATAGAGGTAGGTGGGTGGGTTTCCAGTTAACTGCCCCTGTGAATTTCGGGGGGGGGGGAGGGGGGTGAAATCATTGCAAATGAAACAACAAGATGTTACATGCTGACTTTGAAGGATGCCTCATGACTGATTTGTGTTTACATAAAAAAGAGGAGCTTTTTTTTATAAAAGCTGGAGGATTGCATTGAATGAACGGACTAAATATCCATCCATCCATCCATCCATCCACCCAAACGTCATGCTGTTGGACTGTGGGAGGAAACCATGCTGTCGAAGGATCTGTAAGGAAATCCACACGGATGCAAGGAAACCATGCAAGCCGTCGGAATCACCTCTCTCACACGTCGCTGATACTGTGGAAGTTTATTAGCCAGACCCGGTTGTGTCAGTTGCAAAATGTGGAAACAGCAAAAAATCTAGAGTCATACTAATAGGTCAGCAACACAGATGGGGGGGGGGGGGGGGGGTCACATGCAAGAAATCAAATCACAAAGCGGGGCTGATGCTCAGAAACAGGGCTTTAAGTTGCCAGACATTTAATCAGATAGAGGTGGAAACGACTGTTCAATGGATATTCTGCTGAGGGGGGGACACTGGCCATCGTGTGTCGGACCGAAATATGTGACAATCCCAGGGTACATGGCTGTCATTTGCACAATATCCCCCCTAAGGGCTAGAATGAACATCCTGCTAATCTTACATCATCCCATTGTCACATTAAAAGAAACTCTAAACATGTAACCTCAATAGAATGCCTGATGACTGCATGATAGAATTACTATTTTTCCAATATCTTTTCCATAAATTGTTCATCATTATCGTCATCATGAGAGTTATTATTATTATTGGCTGGTTGTTGACATTCCCTCTGTGTGAAACCCAATTACATATTTTGTGTTGGTCTTTGGAAAAGAAAGAAGCCCCCATCGGTCAGGATTTGAGTGTGATGCTGTCTACTGACGTGAGAGAGAGGCAGCCCTTTGACGGCTTTATTGTGCATCATTCCGGAAAATGCCATGCGTCAGCATGTTGGGACCCGACATAAATAATATAATAAAGTATTATAAACACGGCTATAACTATCTATAAGAAGGCATAACACATTGTATATTATATATGCATTATACATTATAAATGCTCCATGAAGCTCTCATCTATAATGCACTATAGATACCTTCATAATGCATTATAATTTTATGCAATATAATGCAATATAATGCAATATACTGTAATGATTCATAATGCATTCATAATTATAATGAGTACAAGCCACCATATATATATATATGTACACACACACACTGTAAGTGTGAACCCTCAAACACTATTCACTATTCAGCTGTTTCAGTCTCATTGTCCAACTCATGTACCTGTTGTTATAGATCTAAAGCCCTTCTGTCTCACATAGGCTTATATCTACATGTCCATACAGTGTTCTAAAGTGAAAGTAATCAGTTGAGAGTGGTTGCAATAGATACAGTAAACACCAAGGCAAGTTTTATGACATTGAATGCTGAGTGAAAGTCTGAGAATAGGCTTGTAGGATACATGGTATATGGTCTTGCTATTTGAGTCACAGGTCTCAAAAATTGTGTGACACGTAAAGATCTCGTGTGCAAGCAGTTTTAAAAAACTACAAATAATTTACTATTATCATAATTTAATCATAAGCATAAAATGAGTCCTGATTCTTAGTAAATCTATGCAGTATGAACACTCAAATACATTACGGTTATGAAAATATATCACACAATTGCATTCTAAATGTTGATTGAACTTGTCATATTCAGATATCCCTCGGGAAAATGTTGCAGGACACATTCGATAACACTAATATTTCATTAAACGCAATTAGGACATATTGGACAGTTATATGATTGTTAGCTGTATTTAGACAGCTATATAGCTAGGAAAAAAAATACCGTTTTCGAAAAAAAATCCTTTCAATAATATCATATACTGTGCAGACCATTTCAGGCTTATAATTTTAATCTAATCTTCCTGGAAGATTTCTCTCCACTGAGGTGTAGTGGCAAAATTATTTCCATCCGTCTTGTAGGTCGTCATCCGGGTCAGGTCTGTGGGGAGAATGGGAGGCGTGAACAGAAGACTGGGCCGTACGGTGGTTGAGGTGCCAGTCTAGGGCATGACACACACGCCCACGATACCGGCATTTTCGAGATGCAAAAGAGCCTTGCTGCACTCTTTGGTCTGTGTGATGACGCACCTGTTTTCCCTCCACAGTGTTCAGATTATTGATTATACTGTAGACTGACAGAGTTACTCTCCTCTATCTGATCAGGCTCATTCATACTTAGGCTGCTTGATTACATGATATATGGTTGTGGCTCATATTTGACTTGAAACTGCTGTGTCTTTACCTCCCTCTTCCTTGTGCCGTGACCCCCGTCTCCCACTTGCAAAGCCACCCTGTGTTCTCTCTTGCAAGAGGACATCTGATACCTGGATGTTCCACATGCAGGAACTGTAATGTTCTTAGTTTCACCGCCTTGGAACAGATGCGTTTCAGAACTGGCAGTTTCGGCTTAAGGCTGCAGTCCTTATACAGCTGCATAAATTGCTTCAACAGTTGAATTCTGAGTGAACACTCTGAGAAATGCTTAAAATGCTGTGAATAAAGGCAATATTGATGTGGAAGATAACTGTTACTTGAGGATTGTGATTAAGTAATTGAGGAAAAACTGTAAAACTTTGATCTCCTTATAACGCCTGGGATACGTGGATATTCATTGTAAATATGTATAAAAATGGATGAATATCCAAAATGAATAAATATTTTGTAGATTCATTCAATTAATAGGTTTAAAGTGTTCTTATTTACATTAACCTTGTTAACTCTTACACCGTTAAGTAGAAAGTAAGGCTATTTACCTGAAAGTCATTAAGGAGTACATTGCCATTTATTGACGATGGAGTCTTTGTCCATTCCTTCACATTTCCCTGACGATACCAAACATCCTGTTACCATGGAGATCTTCCTGCGCTTTTCCTGAGACACCGGCTCAGAGGGCAGCCTGCTAATATATACAGATGAAAAATAACGTTGCAGGGGAGATTTGAATTATTTAAAATATTTTCACAATTTCTTTGTGTGTGTTGGCCATCTCTCTGGTATTCAAGATGAATAGCTTTTATATTTCAGTGGTATAGTATATTTTTGGATGTTGCTGGTATATGAGGAAGCGTAACGTTTTTTTTTTCCTCTTTTAAGCACATATTTATCTCAAATAAAGACCCAAGCACTCTAAGAAATTAATGAGTGTTAAAAAAATTATACTGCATAATGAATCAAATGCGACTGTAAAATTCAGACGAATGAGTTAGACATTTCTGTTTAATCAAAATTCTTTATCTGGTCCCATTATGATTTGCGCACAAACATATGCACTGTACTGCACATTTTGTCTTTCTCATGCATTATGCAATAAATATTGAATAATAAATCTGACATGTTGTATATCGCTCTTTAGCATGGAGAAGGGACATGAATGCACCAGCACAAAGGTAACCTGACTCCAGTTGTCACTGTCTGAATCATTTTTACATAGTAATCCTTTAAATTCTGGGCAGTGAAATCTGTTTTGGAATATTGTAGCCTTTTATGTTCAGCATTCATTATATACATGTGTCTATATATATATATACACACACACACACACACACACACATATATGACTTTTGGTGGTAGTCAAAAAAAGGTTCCTGAGAGAGTAATCAGAATTCCTTAGTTATGAAGGTGCAAATGTAGCCTATTTAGATTATTTTCTGTCTTTTGATTGGGTTTCGTTAGAATTTTAGTTTCTTAAATTGTAACATCGCTAAACAACAGGACTGAATGGTATGCGACCCTGGTATTAATATCGATTGTGGAAGACTTTCCTGTCATGGTGGCGGGCACGGGAACGGGGCATGGTGTAGAAGGAGGTGGACGACCCACTTGTGGCTCAAGGACAATATAGGGATTTTACTTAAATAGAACAAAAGGAACACAAGTGGGGGTTTACAAAACAAAGGGACCACGGGGGGTCAAAAGAAAAGGGAATAA
>JAODKE010000040.1:5988006-5998654 GCA_026779605.1 Mormyrus hasselquistii | reverse complement strand
GTCTTTTTTGCACTGCTTCGATTGTTTTGTACAGTACATGTATGTATAAATGTGCATGCCCCCCCTCCTTAAATGTATAGCCCTTATCTTGTTCTATGATGCAGATGCACCATGGTCACTGTCCTACCATGGATGTACAATGAAATCCACCTGACTTGACTGTAGCGCCTGGGCAGGGCTCTGGGCTGCTCGCAGGCCGTCTGTGATGACAGATATATACAGCTAAGGTACAGCTAGAGGAGCGTGTGTTTTAAAATGTCTGCCTAATATAAATGGTTATACTGTAGTAAAAGTAGCACTACAATATGACCAACAACTCTGTTGTATTTCCTTAAATTAACAAGAGCTCAAATTAAATTCTGTCAAATCAGATTCGTTCTTCTCCCATTTTCCATTTCCATTGTAACTAAGAAACTCCCACAGACTGAGAATTTCATTAAAAAGACGCCTTTCATGAGGTTTCCCTGTCAAGTAAAAATAACAACAAAAAAAAATAATAAATCAGAGGTTTTACTGGTAAGACAAAGAAATTTTCATTGCAAGACAGATTGATTTACTGAACGAAAAATACGAGCAATTGAAAGTCCCTATAATTTCTCAACTAAATCATCAACAAATGGAAGCCATGTAGGACCATAGACTATGTTTACGTCTGACTGCTCCTCCTAACTGAACAAGTGTGTAAAGAGGAAACTGTGAAAAGTTCGGAGTAACGAAATGAGCATAATTCAACCCGGAAACAGCATCCACAACTCCACAAGAGAAATCTGCAGGCCCAGTCAATCATATAATCGATATCGGTGGTCGCCTACGGCGGCAACTTCTGAGGAGGAGCTGACACAGTCAGTCAGTTTTACAAACAGAAATTGCCTTGATTGTCCCCCTAGTAGAACTCATGCATTCTATGGTACCAGGAAAAAAAACACAGCGACATAAAGTAAAGTGCCCCCTGCAGTGCTGTCAGCAAAGAACAGCAGCCTGATGTACGGTTCCAACTTCTAAAGAGGCACCTGCTGACCAGCCAATTTCCCTTTGTCTCAAGCAGGGGGGTAGCAGCAGTAGTGTTGCTTAGGGCTTAACAGGGGTAAGACCAGCCCTAGTCAGCTGCATGAGAAGACAGATAAAAGGACGTCACTGCAAAAAATATGACATTTTAGAACCAGCATGGATCACTTATGGCCAAGTCCCTAAAGTGCCCCTAAAATTGGCCTAAGAACGCCCCTGCTTAGGACTTAAAAATAATTTGCATCAAACAAGAAAAAAGCTTACAATTAGTTAATAAAATAAAGGAACAAAAAATAAATTAAAAAGAATGAATGCCACAGACACAATGACAGCATTTTGCTGATTGTTCGCTAATTAAAAGACCATTCTGTTTTAACACTTAAGACTGTGCTCTTTAAAATGTGTGTAATGTGCACTGTATTGATATAATTAAGCGAGTAGAGTAGCTTAGACCATCATCTGTTCCCACATCCATTATTCATGATGACGTAGCTGCAGTGACATGACTAAGTATCGCATGACTTTAACTGTATTTACACTGCAAAAGAAAACCTTCGCAGAATCTTGGCGATTGTTTGCTGCTCACAGACCTTTTATTATGTGAAGCATATGATGTTTCACAGGCTTTGTCAGTGTGGTGCCATTGTGAGGAAGACGACAAGGAGTGCATAGCTTTGCATATATTGAACAGCCAGATATCCTCGCTACAGTCTTAACGTGAAATAAAACCTCTGCTTGCTTTCCGAATACATATATGTGAATATACCCCGCAACTCCAGTTGGGATTGAGCGGTTTCAGAAAATAGATGGATGGATGAATGTTAATATATACATCTTTTTCTTCTGGTGGAGATTAAATGTGTCTCATTGACTTTGCGGAGGGTTAAGCTATGCGATTTGGCATGAGTTTTTAGTCATTTGGATTTATTCCCTAAAGCTGGGGTGTATTTCCGTACCATGGAGACAAAACTGATTGGCACTTTGCAGTAGTGAATTGCTTATTGTATTGGCAGTGGACAAGCTGTCAAATGACCAACGCTGCTAACATCGCGCTCCTGTCATCTCTCAACAACAAAGGAAGAAGAAATGCTCAAAGACTGACGGCACCTGTATTCACGAGGAAGTGATTTAGCGTTCATGCTATGCATTGGAATACGCTGTATGCAGGGCAAAACTGCGAAAGGGATTCTGATGTTCCTGTCGGTGCCTCTAGGTGGCACTGCAGGCCCATCAGTTTCCATTTTACGTGGGCTGCTTCCGATAAGCAGGGAAAAGTGAACTTCAGCAACAGCAGATGGTGCTGATTATTGCAGCAGACATTTTCATATTTCTTTATTAAAGTTCCTTGCTGTAGAATGAAATTCCAAAAAAGTAAACATTAAAATTAGGAAATGCACAGAGACAGAATGCAATTATTGCTAATTGGCTATGAATGCAAATGGGTGACAGAACGCACTTTTACCTAACAAGCATAAACTGCTATAAAGTTACATTCCAGCCAAGAAAAGTCCTGGGAAATCTCAAATCGTAAAAGTCTATAAATATTTTCAACAATATGTTTTACAAAAAACAACTTATACAGAATATTCTGCAGTTTGAAGGCAGTGGTAAGATTTTATTCACTAATGACTGCGGTCTGCCCCAACATTATTTTTTCCATAAGATATTGTTTTGTGTTGCACAATTTGGCAACACTTTACTTGAGGGGACAAGAATAATGTAGTATTACATGCTTACTTAATGCATTAATTAACTAGTAACTAAATGTTGGTTATGTACTGTAGTGGTGTTCATTCATCATTAATCAAACACAACAGTTTATGTATGTCATGAGGAAACTACAGTATTAATTCAAGGTTTGTTCTAGAGTAGTAAATGAATTAAGTAATTCTTGCCTTCTCAAGTGAACTCGTACCACTATTAACTAATTAGTTAACTGTTAATTGATATAGTGCCTGAATGAAATATATGATCTGTCAGGATTGATTAATGATGGGATCAGTATGTAACTAATGCTTAGTTACTGGTTAAATAATGCATTAAGTAAGCATGTACTATTACATTATTCATGTCCCCTCAAGTAAATAACCCAATATTTTGCCTTAACATTAAATGGTATGGGAATGCATCAATCGTATCAGTGCAGAAATGTTTCTTATTTTGTACTACTTAAGTGACATTTTTAAACATAAGTAATAATACCTGCATTAGATTACCTTATCTTTATCCCGTGCCATACAGTAAGTCAGTCATTAATGACAATGAAAGCATTTCCAATATCTGTAAAAAAAAATTATAAACAGGCACATAAAATGTAGAGCAGTGGCCATGTGGTACCGGTCCGCGGGCTGCACAGAAAAAATAAAAAACTTGACGTGATATTTACCGCTAAAAATAGTCCCACAAGCTAGTAAGATGTATAAAAAGCAAATGTTCGGCTCTGATTCAGCGTTGCGGTGATGTCATATTTTTTTATGCACTTTGTATTTGTTTTTGTGGTAAATCTTGAATTATTTTAACAAGATGTTCAAAGTTTACCATGGCGACCAGAGAGCATTAGCGTGCTGAGTGGATGTTATGTTGTCGGCTCGATGTCATGAGGATGCAGTTAATAAAGCCGCAAATACACACTGGATTTACGTTTATTATTATATTTTAAAGATACCCCATTATTATATTTTTAAAATATTTTTATACGTATCATTTGTTCGTATAAATACGCATGCGTATATTTATCTGCCACGCCTTAAAGGCCGGGCCGTGAAAATAGTTTCTGATATTAAACCGGTCCGTGACGAAATAAAGGTTGGGGACCACTGATGTGGAGCACAGAAGGGCCTATACTTAGGAACCCAGCACTGCTCTGTTATTGGATGAGAAATTTGGGGAGTGAGTGTAGAAAGTGAAGTGTTAAAAGATGCAGTGCAGAGTATATTTCTGAGATTTTCGTGAGTTTATTGAACGGTACAGGGCAGAAATAGTCTCCGCGTTTATTATGTATAGAATGCACAATAATGGTCCATTGTACTTTTACATTTTTATGTACGAATTTGCTAGTGAAGCAGTATACAGAGATAGAAGTGTGATACACGGAAGTCTGATGAGAAAGAGATATTCATGATAAACAGTGGTCAGACTAGCAAGCCATTAGAAAACCATGCGGCGATCACATTTCAACTAGTCCGGAAGCATTCATAATAAAGGGAGACTTTTCCAGCACCTTGCAGCAATATAATCTTTAGAATTAACAATACTTGCTAAGATGTTCATTGATGTTTTTTAACACGGAAACTCTGACACAAAACACTGTAATGTTTATCTTAAGGTTCTGGTGACCATGTTTGCATGTAAGTGAAACATAACAAAAATACTAAGGATCTCGGATGCATTCTTCCCTCTTGGGCTTTGTGGCCACGCACATACGCTCTGACCACCTGTCACACAGAGTAAGCCGCTGCGCTAAGAGCATCTCATTATCTTGTTGTGGTTTGCTTTCCTGCTCTTTAAATAGCAGCAACACATAAAATCAACCAAAAAGGAAAATTAAAATAATATAGGAAACGTGAAAAAAAACAGAAGGGGCTTCTAGGAAACTCTAGGGATGTTAATTAAAGCTGCAAACTGTGATTTGGAAATATGACGAGTAATTCTCTATGTACAGTCTATATATTTATCAGCTTCTTAATAATTGTGCTAAAAAAGAACTAAAACTGCATACGGAAAAAAAATGTAGCGTTTCAGAATATACATTTATTCTCACACGACGCAATTCAGACAAAATGCATGATTTTATTTAAGTTAAATGTAATATTATGATGTGATGTACTGTGGTTCAGTGCCACGGACCTAGTTACATTTTTCAAATACGATTGAACAGTGAATCCCTGCAGATGTTAATGATTAAAATATACGTTGACGATTATGTCATAAAAATGTTGCTGTAAAAAATGTGCTACGGGTACTTCGCATTTCTCTGCCCGCTCCAGGTATCATGTGCCGATTGGTCAGCCAATGAATCACTCTTTAGGAGTGATTTGGAGCACCGCCTCTGGAAGCAGCACCTCCCCAATTGGAGGATGGTGAGAGAAATTCAAAGAAACCCAGAACCGAAATACGAGTGAGACCGAGAAACTATCCCGTCCACTTCACATTTCGCCTAAGAGCTATGTGACACTTGTATGCTTGCGTACCAATGCAAGTAATGCTACAGGACCAGATCGAGGGTCAGAGGGAGTGAGCCGGATTAACCAAAAGACTTTAGAATCGATTTTATACCACCTATAGGTTTATTAGCTAACCCTATTTTAATCTAAGTTAGTCTAATTACTACTTTATTTTGACTTCACTTTTGCTTTAGGCCAGGGTTATTCCTCGAGGCCCGAGCACTGCTGGTTTTCCAGCCTTCCTTTACCTGTCAGTCAGGTGTGAAGCCTCTGGCCAATCAAAATCAGTAATTATTAAACAACTACCTGGGAGAACTGAAAACAAGGCCTGGATATGGAATCGAGGTACAGATTTGAAGAACCCTGCTTTAGGCAAATGCTTTTTAATATTAATTCCAAATAAATTTCTTTCACATAATATCCTTTCCAGACAAAACACAGGAAAAACTCCTCTTGTTTCCGCGCGGGATTTGCATATGCAGCCGTGTGCAACGAATGTAGGTCCAAAATGGCGGACACTCCAATACATAAAAAAACAACAAAAAACCTACAGAACAAATAACTCCGTCAACCATATATCAAATAATTCAATATTACAAAATAATTTAACACGACAAACAAAGATGTGCAGCCGTGCATTCCGCGCTACAACTTAAAATGACGCTGGAGTAAAACTCCCTTACGTAGTCAACACGGTCTGCCTAAATCACATAAATTAAACTCAACGAACCGACAGTTGTGATTCACCCTGGTCCCTAATAAGAATAACATAAGCATAAACCTTTTTACAGGTTTTTACAACCCGCAACTTTTCTTTTTAAACGCTTGGTCTAATGGTTACAACAAGTTAGAAGAAGGAAGTATATATATATACCTGACCAAAGGAAACTGAGTTTTCTTTTCTTTTTCTAAAGTTCGACCCAAACTGTTGCTGGGCTAACTGCCGTGTCCTTCCCGCTCCAGTAGTTCTACCCGCTCTGAGCGTTTCTTACGCGCTGCCCTGTGTGGTAAAGGAGAAGTGGCTTTTTTATGTGTGGGTTACAGCTAGATGCTGCATAAAGAGTAGCCGCAGGGTGTATCAAAGTAGCTTGTGTTTCCACATCATCTCCTTTTCTCTGCCTGTGGGGGTATAGCTCAGTGGTAGCCCAGTCAGAAAGCACATTTGGGACGATTCCGGCTGAGTTGCGGCACATTTGGTTCACTGTCGGCAACGGCAAAAGATCGTGGGGCGAGCCTGGCGAGCGATTCTGGCGGACTGTCGGCATTTCTGCGTGTGGGTCGCTCCGTCGATATTTTGTTAGGTAGATATGGTGGAATGACAGTGCAGAGCCCGCGGTAGCCGATACTGGCTGACAGACCAAATTCCTCATTTGGTCCCCCGTCGGTCGAGTGCCTTTTTCCGTCGTTTGGCATTCCAATGTACTTTTTAAAGTGATTTTTTTTTTTGTCTCGGCATGTGCTTTAATGGTATATAGACTTCCAAAACGTTTAAATCCTGCACATTTGTGACTTCCATTTTTTTCTTTCGTATGCTTAATTCTGTAACATAACTGTAATGTTGTGCTTTATTCCCAGCAGTGAAGTCACGGACTTGATCTCACACACCAGGCATGGATATGAAAGGTGCTAGAAAGCGAGCAGTTAAAAAAGTGAATTCCTCGTTACTTGGTGTTAAAGAGTGTGGGAGCTGCCTGTGAGAATTCTGATGTCTGTAGTGCTGACTGTGCCTAACCTTTATTTGATCAGGCCCATGCCGTGAGTGACAGCGAGTCAGATAGTGAAATGGAATTAGAGGAAGACTGTGGTTGTGGTGATGAAGACAACCAGCTAGAAAAAGCATTAGGCAAGTGGGCTGTTACGTTTGGTGCCCCCCCCCCATTGCTCCGACTGCTCTTTTAGGGATCCTGAGAATACAACAGCCCTTTTTACCGAGGGATGCAAGGACACTGATTAAAACAAAAACATCATACAGTGTTCAAATTCTAGGTGGTGGTCAGTACCATTACTTTGGCATTTTAAATGCTTCAACTCATATCTTTGAGAGGCACTGGGCAAAACCTCCAGATGGCTACCTGTTCAAACTTCAGCGTAATATTGATGGCTTGCCGCTTTATAAAAGTTCATTAGTTCAGTTCTGGCCAGTTTTGGGGATGCTTGTAGGATTTGTAAAGAAGCCATTTGTAATTGGGCTCTTCTGTGGTAATTCAAAGCCAAATTCTCTCCACGACTATGTTAAGGACCTTGTGTGCGAATTGAAAGAGCTCCACAAAGGCTTTTTGTTCAAAGGAAAACAATTCTTAAATGTGTCCTCTGTTGTCTGTGATGCTCCGGCTCGGGCATTTATTAAAGGGATGAAGCCTCATACTGGCTGAGCAGGGTGTGATAAATGCATTCAGAGTGGTGTTTACCTAAAGCACAGAACGACGTTTCCTGAAGTGAACAGTGTTCGCAGAACCGATGGATCATTTAATTGCGCATGATGATCTTCATCAATCATACTAAGTTCACCTTTCAAGTATATTCCAATTGGTATGGTGTCATGTTTTCCACATAATTACATGCACTTGGCTTGATCTGTGGTTGTGTACAGGTTCTCTGTGTCACCAAATAAGTTCTAAACAAAGTGAAGTGATTTCTAATGAGCTTGTCATTACAAGACATTACATCCCTATAGATTTTGCACACAAACCTAGAAAGCTGTGCGAAAGGCTGAGGTGGAAAACAACAGAGTCGCGACAGTTTTGGATGCATACAGGGCCGGCAGTCTTTCCTTGTGTTCTCCCTAGTCCATTGTATGATAATTTTATGTTGTTAAGCGTCTCAGTTTTTATACTTTCAAGTCCAAAATTGTGCTATTTATTCTATGAATCACATTGCTCGCAGTCTTTTGATGTCATTTGTGGAGCATTTCTGTCAGTTATATGGTCCTGGAAATGTAGTCTACAATGTGCATGGGTTGACTCATCTCTGTGAGGATGACATGTTGCATGGCAATTTGGATTCTATATCCGGGTTTCCCTATGAGAACTGCTTGGGGCAGACAATGATCAGAACACCCCATGGTCAATTAGCACAGATTATACGCAGAATATAGAGAAATTAATACATCACCAAGTCTTGAGCACATGAAGGGAAATCCAATCTTGAAAAAAGAACATGTTGATGGGCCCGGTCCTACTTCATTTGAGCAGTATTAAGTTTGTCAGTTTCATGAAGTGGTCTTTGATAGTAAATCTATATTTAAAACATGGATCGATGCAGATAACTGTGCCAAGCATTGCGTTAATAGTGAACATCCTGAGCTCACAAGGCAAAGTACACATTGTGTTTAGAGAATATCAGAGAAAAGACCATTTTTTTGAGTACCCTTGGAACTTAATCTTGGAATTTATGCAGTATTTAATCTTTCATCAACCTTAAAACTGTTGAACTCAGTGAACACATGCAAAAGTATCTCAGATTGGCATATGAACGCAATTATGTTGTTGTGCCTCTCCTGCATTTTAGCACTTGAAAATGTGACCAGTTTGTCTAATATGCATAGATGTCGAATGGAAGTGCTCGTTAGAAAGGAAAGGCTTCCGATAATACTTGTTTATAAGGCATAATGGTATTTTTACCTGCTGTTTTACAGCAGTATGTATAGAGTTGTTTAATTTGAGGGCACACATGAGGTGCATCTAGTGCCTGTTGTGTGGGTGAACGAAGGTGCCTGCTGGTGGCCCCCATCGAGAGGAAAGCAGCTAGTGAACGCCATCAAGCAGCAGGTACTGCCTGAAACCAACTGGACACAGTACAAGGTGCGCCAGATGTTTGAAACTGGCATGCGATTCCTGGAAACTGAGCATCAGTCATACAACATGCGATGTTGTATAATGTCTGTTTGCATGCTGTTTCATGATTTTTCTTTGAGTCAGATAATTTTGAACAAAAGTCAGAGGTTGAACTGCACTCAGACTTGCAGTCAGAGGTTGACGATCTTAACCCGAAGGAAGCAGGGGAGGATAATGTATGTATTGTCTTTTTGAAGCTATCTGCAGACCATCAGCTGCCACACACACACGCAGACACACACACACACCTTAACATGCTCCCTTTCACATATATATTCAGTGTTTCACCTAGGTTTACAGCTTGGGGGGGCAGGGGGGGGGAGGGGGGGTTTGATGAAACCCGACAGGATTCATGGTGTTCATGTGTTTCTTTTGATGACAGCAGTCGATATAACAACTGAAATAAACATCAGAACATTTAATTCTTATGACAATTATCCACAAGCTTTTGTCACTGCAGGGTATCTTTCTGAGCTTCTGGAAGGACATTTCTGGGCTCTTTTCTGTTCTTGGACCCGGAATAGGAAAGCGACTCCGGCTGCTGCTCGCAGGAGAGCGAATGTTGCCATCTTCTCCACCCTGGGAGCGTTTAAAAAAAACGCAGATATTTTTGTCTGCCTTTCAGGTGGTTGACGCGACGTATTTTTCGACGTGCGTTCTCTGTCCGCTGGTGGGAGTGTGCCCACCTGCACGTGCGCGCACGTGTCCGTGAGCGCGCGTCAGGACGGAACTCTGCCATGCACGACACAGAGAGCAGAGGAAAACTGTAAACGTGCGACCGCGTAGAGACACGAATGACAAGCCGTCGTGTAAATGAGATAAATAACATAAGGCTATTTAGTTCGTTTAATAAAGAGTTTTACTTTGTTCTATAGGAAAGGTAACCTTAAATGATTCCTGTTGTGATCCGGCGCTTTTAGGTTTCTCCATGCCAAGCCGTCGACTCTCAGCAGCTGCATAGCAGTCAGCTACTGACAGTGACAATGAAAGAGGAGGGGGCAGGGCCCTTCCAGTCCCACCGATCAGCCCTAAGCTATTCGCCACCTTACACCCTCTGCTACGTTTAGCTGGTTCACACCATTATCAAGGTACCATATCAGAATGTATTGTGTATAAAGTAGCTAGTGAATGGAAATCAGTTATCTCTATAAACACACGCTTAGCTTACCGACGCATCCGCAAACTTTACTCCCGCAAATTAAATTGTGGAAAGGGGATGTTCCTGTAATTGCATACACTACAAAATATTACACAATTAACCAGTGAACATCACCAATTGTTCATGAGATGTAGATTTTTAGATCCAAATGCCTGGACATTTTCACCTTCCATGTTGCACCTACGCCCCTCCCCCTGGATCATGCATTGCATTGATTTTAGAGATGTGACGCCCCTGCAGACATCGCATCCACAGAATTCAGCACAACCTTCAGATAAACTAATGATCATAATAAATTAATATTTTGTTCAAATATTGACTAGACTAGTGTTTTGGACCTCCTGGACCTGAACGAGGTCGCCAAATCCTGACCACCAGGGACCCCCCTCCAGGACCCCTCGTTCAGATCCAGGAGGTCAGAAGCTGGCCAATAGGGTCAAAATGGGAAGTGTAGGGAAACACAAAAACAAGGGCCCAGAAAGAGCCCT
>JAODKE010000040.1:5966076-5987906 GCA_026779605.1 Mormyrus hasselquistii | reverse complement strand
CGCAGAGTGAGTCACGATCATGTGTTATTGACGGCGCGACTCTTCATGTTCATGTCTGGGAGGGTGACGGGCTTCAATCGCACTTATGGTGACATTTTAATCATGGTGATGGCCAAAGTTGTTTGAAAGGTTGTTCACTTCTCGTTTTTATGCATTCTTTGACATTTATTGTTGTAATTTTTATTGCTAAAAAATTTTTGAAATAAATGTTTTTTCTGCCAGAATACAGAAGACACTGTTCTGATTCTAACTTGATCCCATTCTAACCAGGAGAGAAAGGAATTCCATTATTAACCTCAAATTAGCTACATCAAGAGTATTGAGTTAGTTTGCAAACCCTACAGACTATTTACAAGGTAATAACACTGTTACATACATGTAAATGTGTGTGTAAACTTGTCTTGAGGTGAAAATCTGGGGAACCCTGCTTTGCTGCCAACAGGTGCTTCCTCTATTGTAAACATTCCCTGTGATCATTGTCAATCTTCATATACGCTCCCATGTCCCCTAACTAAATCTCTGCTTTCGAAAGGTATTTCCCTGTTTCTCCTTTCGTCACACGTTACCTGCAGACATGACAGCAATGAGTCTGTAATTGAATGCTCATTTTACATAATTAGTTTAGCTTATTTTAGTTAAGAATTCTAGGGCACAATAAAATGCTGCAAAATAGTTCTGGTTCTTAAGAGAAAAAGAAAAAACCTAATCTGATGATGAATAGCGACAAGAGAGGGAGACAGTTAATGAGGGTATTCATTGAGTGGTGCAGGAAACAGGAGAGTTGAAACTTCACTAATTGTGGGTTGTTTTCTTTGTTTAAATTAGATGCGGTGTGGTATAGGCATATATAAAGTCTATTTGCACAAAATTATCACAAGAAACTAATTACACAGGTAACATTCTCTTTTATAGGATAACTACCGCGATCCTATCTTTTAATGAACAGCCTTTGTTCCTTTCTGGATTATATTGACTCAATTAATTTGAATGAGAGTGAACGAAGGCCTTGTATTTGTTAACGAAGCAACAGATAACAGTATCGTGGCGCCGGGGAGACGAAGGCATCGTGATGGCGGCGACGGCAAACGAACGCGAGGATCCACGGATTGACACGAAGCTGCCCTTTTAATGAAGTCCACATAGGTAATAAAGTAAGTAGCATCCTGCAACACTAACAGGGCACGCAAATGCGGGGAGGTTGCACAATAAACAGGAAGGCTCACACATTGTAGGATATACACACAATGACTAGGGGCCACGTCAAGATCACACATACAGCACTACTAAGGGTACATATTATATATTGGTGCAAGCATGCTGAGATATCCAACGTACACTGCGCTTCCACAATGGAAGTACATTTGGAAAAAATGGAACAAACTCTCTTAAGTCGTATATCAAAAGGATGATACTCTATCTCCAAAAAGCAGGAATTACATTGTTTGAAGCTATTTATATGAATCCATGTCTAAAAGTTTTGTTGTATGTTATTGAACGTTCTTTCCATCCCGTTGAGGTGTCACCTGTAACGTGTCATATATTTTCTGCTATAGGTTCCAGGTTAACTGCGGTCCTTCATTGTACAAGCATCACTTTGTAATAAGATACAACACCTTCAGCCTTGGATCCAAACATACTGAAAATGTACTCATTCCAGGTTTGCACGAAGGCATGGGCTTTTCAAATATATCTATAATCATCTCATTAATGATTTTAAAACCCACAAATAGTTTTTTTATTCTTTTTTTCATTAAAAAGGTCTTTAGAATGGATGAATGTGTAACTGTCCCACTTTAGCATACATAACATATTTCCAGCATATTACAAGTATGGGAGGTTTTGAAATTTGTAATTTAAAATATACAGCCGCTAATCCCCCCCCCCCCACACACACACACGTTTGATGGTGAGTAGTGGTGTAGCCGCTGAAAGAAAAAAAGACAAGCTTATGATCTCAAATAAAGAATTGATATGCGGCTATGCGACGCTAATCTGATCTGAGGTGGCGTGGAAATGATGTTTCTGTCGAGTAAGAATTGTGATTTCGTCATCTGTTTCTGAAAAATAAAGCAAGAATCTGATAATGTCCAAATTTTATAAGAAGTAACGTGGGGGGAGATGGGGGGCGAGGATGTTTAAAACCCGCAGTCAGGGAGCTCCAGATAATTACAAACAAAGCAGATTTATGTTTCATAAGACTCACACCAAGGTATAGGCCTGACAGGGAATCGTTATGAAATTTAAAAAAATATTACTATGGGCATATTAGTAAGCTTAGAAACCATCATAAAATAGATTCAATTTGTATTTTTATGTGTCTTGGGAAAAACAGGAAATGTTCCCCATGGCTGAAATCGTGACCACATAAATTTGCCCTTATTTATTTCACTCTTGCTCAAAACCTACACTAAACGGTGTGTCATCAGAATAACACACTATGTGACATTTTCATTTATTTATTTAGCCCAAACTGAGTGAGCCAAAAATTAAATACACTTCAAAGTAATCAAGGGCTCCCAACTTTTGAAAGAGACTGTCAGGCAGCGCAAAGCAGACGACCTCTTAAGGGAAACGTCATACTGACCGCAGATGCAGACGCGCTGTAGCCGGCCTGCAGGAGACCCAGACCGTCTGCATTCCCAGACCTCTTTGTGACATCACACAACTGGCCAAACAAACTCTAACAATTACAAGCATTACAAGCTGCATTATTTGCTTTAAAGAAGGCAGTGAAAGGACATTTTGAGGGCCAGTGGCTAAAGCACAGAAAAACACCCCCCATGCGGGAAAAAAAAAAAAAAAGATTCATTAAAAAAATTCCTTTATTTTTTGGTTTTCGTACTGGTTACCACACATTTTATGACCCTGAATTTCTGATTTTGGATTTCAGAAATGTGTCACTGCCTCTTCTGCACGAATGACTGAAAATGTCCTCACACTCCAGTTGGCAAATTTTATCGAGTGCCTGTTTTTGAGCACCAACAATCACCCTAATTTCACCTACGGGGAGCCCTTGCCACTCGCCACTAAAAGTCTCTGCACGGCCCTGCTATTAACTATTAAATCAACTATTTACATATTTATATTTACATATAAATCATTAACATAATGAACTTCACAACTTTTGTCCTCCAGGGTTCTGCCTGTGGGTTTTTAATGCAAAACCTTTCTGTTTGATCTCATGTCTTTGAAGATCTTAGACTTCGAAGTATTTTAAATTTCGTTAACTCAATCTTAGCTTAGCTATCCTATCTATCACTGTAGACATCAATAATCCTGTGTAAAGAATGCAACATTACTTTGCCGTTCAGATCACAAGCACTGAAATCGTTAACATAATAATTATTTAAAAATGTACATCACAATAATGGTTTTGCCGATTGGCGCCATGCTGGTGCAGCACTGCCTCACATATATATTCATTTCCAAATATTCTCACTTTTCACATGCGAGTCACAAAGTTTATCGTATTCTTATTCAGATGTATTCTACATATTTAATACACAATTAGTTTGTGTACAAAAATACAAATTATATTCTTACAGCTGTGGAAAAAAAATGTTTCTTATTGTTTGTAACTACTGGCAGATGGGTACGGTAGGCAAACAAGAGTGAGTCACAGGAAGTTGCCAGGAATTGCAGCAGTGGATTCATTGCCAAGAAGCTGGAACAGAAATGATCTTTTGTTTGCTACTGATTACGTCTAATTAAAGCTTAAGTTCCAGGTAAACAATTTTACCAGCAGCATTTTTGTTGCTTGGAGTACTTTGTTAGAAATCCTTTCATCTGTTGAGGACAACCGCCGATACAGATGGTGCAACTCTGAAACATTTATTATATAGATTTTTGCTTCCCCTGTATGTAGCTCATGGGAATCGAGGCCTTTTGAATGCAATTTAATGAATTCATTTGAACAATGAAAGAATGACACACTGGCGGTATTTTACCATTTTCAGTCCGGACTGAAAACACCTGTGAGCACTATAAACATACACACTATAAACCTGAAATCAAACACAGACACAAACAAGATTTTAAGGCAAAAAGACAGCTGAGACAGATTCTCAGTGGTATGAATAAAACATATTATTATCTGAAAACAGTAATAGACGAACCGAAAAAGACTTCAAGGTGTTTGGTAACCCCTCTTACACAAAGTTCTTGTGAAAAAAAAAAACAAAATAATCATAACAAAAAGAATGCATGGTAACTGTTGGAGCGCTATTAATTTTTAGTAATAACTTGTTTCTGATGTTTATTGCCAGCATTGCGAAATAAGTCATATTAATGGGTCATGTGCAGATTCATTTGAAGGACGCTGCTCATCTTACTGCCTCAATTAAAGCTTCACAATTGACAATAATGCAGATTAGCATCACAAACATTAGCCCCCGGTGAAGCAACAAGCATATTTATGGAGGAATTCTAAGGCGGCCGATAAAAGCAGAGTAACTTCACAATAGGCTGACTGCACTTTAAATTGGAATCAGGTACTTTGGCTGCACAGAAATGTCATTGACGCATCTGTCACGAAGAGGAAGGAGAATGAAAAACAAAATTAAAGAGCTATCTGGGATGATTCAATAGGATACCGTGGCAGCCTTTAAAACTAAAGATGTAACTGATGAAATACCAAGAGCAGTGGATGTATTACTGATTATGAATTTATCAGGATTTGAAGCGATGGGCTTGGTTATAAGACGAAGACCTGACAACACAATATGGGTGTTATTGCCAAGGTCCTGGCAGAAAAAAACAATTCTAAAATTTACCGCAGTACCATCAGGTTATATTGCATCTAACCGGAGGAGAGACATGTATAAACAACAGCTTCTCATATTAGGGACTTATTCCATGGAGCCCACGATTGGACCCTGAGTTATTCAGAAACAGCCACCAACATTAAGGGGAAACTTTGACTCAAAACACTTTGGCTAAGTTTAAATCCTCCCTCAGCGCGTCTATTTGTGACCTAAAAAAATGCCATTTTGTTTAATAAACAGAGTAATAATACCTTGGTGCTTAGATGGCTGAATATTGTGAGCAAGGAAATAAAAACCTTCTGATTCAATTTTGAGAAAGAATGTCACTCAGAGGAATGAAGAATTTAATTTAGTTAAGCTCCGAAAAGATAAAACAAGATCTAATGGCTTAAAATCATAACATATATATATATATGATAAAATGATTTATTTGGTTATTTGGATCTTTGGGCACAGAGCAGCTGTCCAAGGGATACTGACTAAGAGGTTAATTCTCCTACGAACATAAGACAAGAAAGACACGCGTTTGTTCACACAAGCGCATTCTCTCATAAAGCTATGTCTGGGGTTTACACACACTTAGGGCCGGCCGCTACAGGCCCAACTCGACGCGCGACCGGAAGAGCGCCGTGACTTGCCTGCCCTGCCAAGAGCTGCGCAGCAGAGGTTTAGGCTACATCGAGGCCACGACACAGCGGCCCGCCCCTGGTGATCAGGCGCCGAAAGGGGACTCCCTTTGGGTCCTGGGCATCCAGCTGTACGGCTGAGCTCAGCAAGCCTACTCAGAATCCAAGTGGATCGTAAAACGCTCGGTTTTATATGGGTACTAAACATTTTAGTACTTGCCACTTTTTCAACCATTTCAGTCAATGGTGTTGTGGACCATCAGATTTTTTTGCTGTATGGATTATTTTCAAAATTGTTCATCATATGTAAATATAAATGGTATGTCTATGTATAAATACTAAATGTAAATGTTAAATAGAAATGTTAAATGTAAATAGAAATGTTAACATATCTAAATGTTAAATGTAAAACAAATGTGAATGTAAATATAACTTAAATATAAATTATTGATTGATTATTGATTATTATTAAATGTTAAATGTAGACTACAAATGTTTACAACATATGCAAATTCCCCACACTTATATGTATAGAAATGGGCGGAAACGACGAAAGTGCGCTAAGTGAAAATGATCTGGCTGCAGAACGTGCTGTTCTCTTATGGAAAGCCGTTTGCACATTTATACTGATATCCGTGATATCAAGCCTGCTTTGCTCCTCTAGTTTGTACTAGTAAGACATCCTGGCGCACTAGTATGTGACTAGGTCATGCTAGTACTGCAAAAAATGCTTACTAGTCAAGCTTTTTCATCAACTTCTTAACGTGTGGGCCTGAAATTTGCTGCACTAGTTGACTAGTAAGGCTAAAAATGCTTACTAGTAGCACTAGTATAGGCCAAAGTGCCCACTATAGTGACACTAGTAAAGGCCAAAATCCACTAGTTACAGTAATGAGGGCCTTTTGACCTCACTAGTGTCACTAGTGTAACTAGTAAGGGGCAATTGTCCATTAGTGACTTACTAGTTACACTAGTGAAGGACAAAGAACACTAGATAACTAGTTGAAGTGCTTTTGCCCTACTAGTTACACTAGTGAGGCTGAAAGTGTTTACTAGTAGTACTAGTGAAAGCCAAAATGCTCACTAGTGGCACTAGTTGAACAAAATTCTAATCAGGAGGCGGGAAAGAGGCAAACATTAAAGCTTCCTATTGGTTAACCAGCAAAAGCTCCACCCAGCCAAAATGTAACCTTATAATGCCTTTTACTGTCATTAGCTGTCTGCTCCTAGCTTACAATCCATGCAGAATTAAGCATGAAAATGAACCTAAAAGGCATTAAATCGTTTTTATGTTTGTGCAAATTCACTTCTTGCTTTATTTATTTATTTATTTAAACAGAAAGATGTGTAATCAGTTTCTATTGAGCACATGCATATATACTAAACCTTAGATGTAGATATTTATAGACTCTGGACATGAAATGAAATCTTAATCAGAAATAAGTGCGATAATAATTAAATGGACATAACTGGACCCAATCATTATGAAAACTGTTAAAATGTCATTAGGATTTATGAAACATCTTCTGTTACACTGATAATAGCCCACCGTAGTTCAAACCTCCAAACTGTAACCATTTGGGAGGGCTTCAAATTATTTCATATTTACATTCACATTATTTAACACCTACTTATATGGGACTAATAAACATATATACTATATACAGCTCTGGAGAAAATTAAGAAACCACTTTAATTATTTCTTAAATCAGCACCTCATTCCAGTGTCTGTAGGGAAAATATTGTCAGAAGTTTATGGAATAAATCAAAAATGTTCATGTTGCTGAAATACATACATGTGAGAAGTAACACCAGAAAAACGGATCATTTTTTCAGAGCTGTAAATATTTGGGAATTTATTAAAGTAGAAAATAGTGGGAAAGTAAGTGAAGAGGTTGATGCATTGAGTGATGAAGTCCCGTTTTTTCATTTGAGAAAAGAATGTGAGATGTATGCGCCAATCAATAAATAAGCAATCAATAATATTCATGTCGTGCTCAACATATTATCTAACAAGGACAATTAAATGTCCACTAAAACGACAGTAAAAAAACAGGAGAAAAATCTCTTAATTCAAGCTTCAGGATACAGAACGAATGTAACACAAGTAAAATTCGTATTTCCAACGAAGTGAACAGTCTTCTCCTAAATGGCCAGTAAGACCTGAAATGATATTTGGAGGAAACTTTGAAAATGATCAGCTGTTGAATCGGATAAACCGATTGAACTGCTAGTGTCACTTAACTAGTAGTTATTTTATGTTTAATGGGGTAGTTGTGTGGCTTTTTAGTGACACTGGCTAGAATTTGGTTAGGGATGCCACATTGTAAAATGTGCTGCAACGCTTAAGCATGTTTGGACTTCGCAGTTGATTGCCTTGATTAATAAACAAATGTTACTTTGTGCTTTCTTTTTATGTGCGCTGATGAGGAGAGAATGCACAAATACTTTTTAAGCGCCTTTTTGATTTAATCACCTGGTGGGAGAAGTGACCTCTAAGAGAGAATTCACTTTAAAAGAACACTTGAAGAATGTGTTAGTGAAGAATGTGTCAGCGTACTAACTCCTTTACAGTATTAATGATAGACATGTCCTTTACATGCTGAACTCTCATTCATAACAGAAATATACAGAGTAGCGCTGGAGAACCAAAAAGCATCAAAATTATAAAACAAATGGTCATTGTCATTCTAGTTGCAATAATGTAACATTTTCATAGTATCTCTCCATCAAACAGGAACATTTCAAAAACACCCCATTCAGGTCCAAATAGAATCTTCAAGACCTATCCATGTCATTTGGACCCTGTGTAGATAAACCATTGTTAGATTACGACGCAGTTACCTTGAAGGCCGCCTGTAACACTGAGAAGGAAATAAAAGTGACAGTTTAAATGTCTGCTGATGCTCTCCTGCAGCCTGAAGCCGGAAGAGGAGGCCTGGGATGTTGGTGGCGAGGTGCATTTTGGGAAGGATTCCAGCCGCCCCTGGTGATAGCTGAAGATTCATCATGCAGCGCAAAGTACCACAGGGTCTCCGGCTCACGGGGGAGGCCTGCTGGGTCCGCGCTTCCTTTGCAGTAGCATAGCATATGGCTTTTATGGCTTTGTATGGGTAGCCTTTTTAAAACGAGTAAAATGTCCAAGAAAGTACTCTCGGGAAAGTACTCTCGGGAAAGTACTCTCGGGAAAGTACTCTCGGGAAAAGTGAACAACATCCGTCTGCCAGAACATTCGGTGCTTGCTGGCTTTTTTCTCCTTTTGCGTGACTAAGCTTTGCTGTTAATGTTATTTGGGGAATAGAGATAAATATTAAGGTTTCATTATTTCTAGTATACGAAATATGGTTGTATGAGATACATCTCCTTAAAGCATTCTGGGAAATGTTAATTTCCCTGTAATTTTCTTTCTGTAGTTTTTTCTTTCGGACTCTGTGGGATTGTATTCAGTTTTATACGTCTACTTAACTGCACATAAGATGCACAACTTAACCTAGTTTGTAGTGTGTATCTACAGATGCTTGACATGATGTTGGAGTCATTTAAATTGGTCGTTGGTCTACGTAACAGGTGCATCTCATCTTCATTGCCTTTCGTGATGATTGGATGGTGTAGAAAGGCACTGCTGTGGTTGAACGGCTGCTCAGTGTGGGGGGGGCTGCAAGTGACATTTGCAGATAATATTGTTCTTTTGGCATCATCCAACCAGAACCGCCAACACAGCTTTGGATGTGAATGTGAGGCGGTTGGGATGGGAATCAGCGCCACGAAATTTGCAGCAATGGTACTTTCTTGGAAAAGAGCAGATTTCTGCTTTCACGCGAGGTGGAAAGTCCGCGCTTATCGATGGAGTTTAAGTACATCGGAACCGCAATCATTCATGTTGGTATGAGCGAATGTGAAGTTAACCAGATGCCTGCAGTTTTTTTGGACACTGGGCGGGTTTGTGGTGTGAAAGTGGGAATTAAACCGTCAGATGAGACTGGAAAATGTCCCCGTTACCACCCAGGTCATAAGCGGTGAGCATGGACCAAAAGGGCAATATTGTGAGTGTAAGCGGCAATGACATTTCTTGTGGAAGTATCGCTCTTCTGGATGGAAAGGAGAGAGAGGTGAACTGGTTAGACTTCCACCTGGCCGTGCCCTAGGGGAGATGTTCCTGACAGGTCCCACTGGGCAGAAGCCTCAGGGCAGACAGGATCTCTTTCAAGGAGGGTGGATATCACAGCTGGCTTCGCAGTACCTGGGGATAGCCCAGTACCGGCTAACATCTTTGGGCATGCCAAGTAGACTATAGTCTGACCTGCTTGGCAGGTTGCCATGGAGACCCGCACCGGGAGAACTGTTCTCACGACCAGATGTCTTATTTGTTTGCACTAGATATATTTGTGATAAATGAGAAGATCGTCCACGGAAAGCTGTGAAATTCCATCCACTCCATTGTTTCACTGTGGGCTTTTCATCACGTTAGCCCACGATCACACAAACACACTACGACATCCCGGCCTTTATCTCATATACCATATATGTCTAACCTCACCAGATCTCATGCTACCGGGGCTCCTGGTCCTGCTGAATTCAACTATAGGATATTTCATCATCAAGGACGTTATCTTCCTCCCAGTGGTTGTAAATTGAAATCCTATCTGTGTTTGACCTAGTCTCTCGTGTGGTGCAGCAGGTTTTCGTTGAGCTTCGGGACTGCAGAATCTCCGACTCGCTCTATTTCAGCTAAAACTATGCGACTGTAAAATGATTTATATGTTTCCTAAAGCACTCTTTACTTTGGATTGACCTACAAATTCTTTTAAGAAAATTATTTGCTGAATAAATTTTATATACAATGTCATTAAATGTCACTAGCAATTTATCCAGTGTAGGGTGTAAGGATTAAACATTTTAACATAAAAGGATTAATTGTTAGCTTCTCCGTGAATCTTTCTGTCTACAGTCCCATGCTAGTTCTTATTTCACTGTGCACATCATGCTGTTTGTTTGCCATAAATCTGAATATTGAATGCAGCTGGAATTATCCACCATAGCTCAACACATAAAGCTCTCATAAAGCTCAGGACTTTAATCTTCCTGAAGCTTTCTACTCATGTCTTTGAAGTAGGCACTTATCATTTATACACTCCTGATATTTTTACAAAGGTATATTTCGCCGGAACAGGATTTACATTACTGGGATCACTTGCTGCTTATTTCCCTCAGCGCTTATGTTCTGTCACTCCCCGTGCTTCTCTGTGTTTGTGTTCAAAAAAGTGCGACAAGGTCCAATTTGTTGTGCGACAGATAACAAGGAAGACGGTTCAGCGGACTGAAAGGTGTCATCAAAATGTTTTACTTAAAACATTTTTGCAGTAATATAACAGAGATGAAAAACAGGAGCGTGGGTGTTTTTGGTGAAGCGCGTTTATTTATCCCACAAAGACACACGATTATTTGTGTCTTGTGTGCTTAAAGAGAGGGAGTTAAGGACAGGAATTAACAGTGTAGTCTACTGAAGGAGAAAAATAACATCTCTGTTTCTCTGTCCCACTGGGCGTGCTGGGAAGAGCAGATGTGTCACTTATTGACTGAATCAGGAGTAAGGCTGAGCCTTCAGATTCAGGACTGTGGAAATCTCACACGCAGCTGTTATCATTGGGTAAAGTACGAGGCATTGCTGAAGATGCTCTCAGCCATTTCTGGAGCATAGCGACAACTTCGAAATAGAAGTTAATGCAGACAAGTCCTTCGCAATGAATAACCAACAACCTTTAAATCGTGGTGTTGTTGTCCACCAGGACATTTTGATGGAATCAAATAAGCGATCCGCATATATGTTTAGAGTTCCGGAGAAGTGAATATATGTCATTTTTTCATATATATTGCAGAAAGAATGGGTGCAGGGCATGGAATATAACCCAGAACGGGGAGTCACATCAGTTTAATTTAAAATATAGCAGAGAAAGGTCCCACAATGTCAAAATACGGAATTCATTATGCTTTTCATGATATTTATAGCTCACGTTTGTCATATGTCAATGTGAACTACAGGAATATATATAGTGTAATACCCATGATATACTAACATGTTACAACTTAAAATGCCAACCCTACATCTATATCTTGTGGCCAGCATGAAAGACCAAAGACACACTGGAGGCAGGCAAGAGCGGCTCAGAGCTCAACTGGGTTGGCATCTGTATCACTATTCCAGCTTTGTTTTAATGCTGTAATTTCATTTAATGGTTAGCGGTGCAGCCTCACACCTTGCACATTAGCAGACCACCTCCCACCCTGGCACTGTGCATGCGGGGCTTATATGTTCATGCTGCGTTTAGCAGAACGGATTTGGCTCATAGCGTCTGTCTGTCTCTGTGTGTGTCTGTCTGTCTGTGTGCATCTGCGTGCGAGAGGGAGATAGAGAGAGTATGTATCCTGCAATTCACTTGCATCTTGTTGATGCCCCCCACCGCTGTCTTGTGCCCGTAGGAAGCTGCTAGAAGGGAGCAAAAACACGGACCATCTGCGGGGTCCTGAGGAGCGAGTTGGGGAACATTGCTCTAGGTTACCTTAAACCCAGGGCTGAACAAATGCCAAAGGAACGTGTATAGATTGATCGATTACATGTAAACAGCATCTGTTGGCTTGAGATTTCACCTCTTTGTATTTGCTGCTTAAGCGGGGAAAAGGCTGGAAGTGGTTCGGATCCTGAACCCAAGAGACTATCGCAGGTTTGGCGGCAGGGAACTGAATTGCAGCACAAAACTACTAAAGAGTGATGCGAACAGTAAAGAGTTAATAACAAACAGCAGGCGATTCAAAGTAAGATCGCCGTACAAGAAAAGAAAGTACGTTTATCGTATATTTATGCAAGCGTGTTTTAAGTATACACTTTCCATCATCCAGTTTAGGTTTTAGAAAGTAAAGAAAACTGTAGTGAATCCTGCCCTGTGCCCATGACGGTTTCAGTTATAACCAGACCTGTGAGTAGTGATGAATGACTCATTCCTGTGGGGCCCGAAAGAAAGAAGCAGAATCTATGTGCGTATATGACAGCGTGCGAAAGCCCGTCTCACTTGCGCTGTCCCTGGTGCAGTCGCTTCACAGCATAGACAATTAAACGGAGAGACGCGGTGACAGAAAAGTAGCTTCACACAGCCTTGAATATTCTCTTCAACTACTGGAGCCCATAACATGCACACCGTGGCATTTTTCATCCAGATGAAGGTAGATGGATTTAATAATAAATGGGAGGCGCCCTCATCTTGTTTGTCTTGATCGCTGCCCCGTAGCCTTTGGTTCCTTGCTCTGACTGTGTAATTGTAGTCTTCGCACAGTGATTCCCCTCATTCATTCAATGCAAATTAACTCACCAGATTAAGAGGACAGTGTTTGGGAGATTCAGTGTGGAGATTAATTAATTCACAGTACCTTAGAAATCTGCCATTTGAAAACCTTTTTCGTACGCAAAGACAGAAAACGATTTATACTGAATTCTTGGAAAACAATTAAAACAGACGATATCACGTGTTAACAAAGCCTTCACCCTGAAATGATTTGCTTTGAATCTCTCAGATTCAAACAAGCAGTGTTGCAACTTTTATAATGACCATGTTTTATAGATAATAGGGGAATTAACAAGTGGAATATGTGCTGAGCAGCGCTCTATTAACTATTAAGCGTATTCAGCAAGGTCCAGAGAAAGAGCACAGAGATTTCAAAAGCGTTAAACCCCTTCCTTAAAGCCTCACTAGGGGGCAGCATGGAGCTATATACTATGCCAAATTTAATGAGCATTTTTTTAGAATCTCTCTCTCTCTCTCTCTCTCTCTCTCTCTCTCTCTCTCTCTCTCAGACACTGTTTGAACTTTCTGTGACAAACTAATGTGTCCTCATGATGTGTGATCCTATACTTGGCCTAAATAGAACTAAACCTTTCATTAATGCGAACTCTGAGCTCATAAATTAGTACTGTCTTCTGAAATGAAGCGATGCCCTCTTTCCATATCTAATTTTAAATAGCCCTGTGTGAAATTCTTGTATATGTGGACATACTAAAAAATGTCTTTATTGTGTACCTATTTAGCGTCTTATTCCCTGTGCGTGTTTGTGCTTTAAAAGAACAAAAAGCTGATTGAGAACCTGTTCATTTCCTTTATGCTAGTAAGTATATAGGCTGTTATGTTTGTGTGAGTAGAAATTCATGTGTTTCCCACACATTGCCTTGAATATTGATCTCGCCCTGATCACCTGCTTATCCTATTAAGGCAGAATCCTTGACATCTCATCATTTTTACCCATACTGTAGGTACTTATTAAGAAATGTTACTCTCAGATGCATCACACAGGGGATTGAATGTTCATTGGAATGTTGTGCAGGCTGTGCTGTATAATAAAAGATACTTTTATTACTATACACTGATCAAATGTGAAAACTCTGAGCATTAACACTACCCCAGGATTGTAGCAAGTATTTATTTAACTCCACAACATAAAATGGTAGTTTTTGACATCAATGTGTCTAAAGAACAATATTGAATAATTTCTCTTTTCTCTTTAAATGTAGCTGTCTTTCATGATAATATTACAATTATTAATGGTTTATGTATATGCGATATGTGAACCAAAAGTAATAAAATATGCATGGCATGCTTTGAATAATGCATGCCAAGAGAAACGATTACAGCTTGTGTTTTTCTGCTCTCGCCCGCCTCACTCTGGCAATGACCAATTGGACGGGCAGCTGGATTTTTCTAGAAAGCTTGTTTACATACAGTGACAGTATATAAGGACGCTGGAAGCTGAGCTTAATGTCTGTTCTTTATTCCAGGGAAAAGGCATGTTTCTTTGTGATAAGTGGGATTTGCCATGAGCAAACATTCTTTCCCCGTGACACAGAAAGGTGTCCCTTCACTGCAAAATCCAAATCTCTCCTCGCTCTCCTTTTGATTACAATTGCCGGCATAAAAACTCACATTGTAGTTTATCATTATGGGAATGGCTGACTTCTTTGCACGAGAGCACAAATTGAAGTTAAAACAAGATATTACACACACACACACACACACACATATATATGGAGATGTTTAGAAATTCTGCCTTATTTTAATGTGGTTCACTTGAATGGGAATAAGCAAAAGTATGATTTCATCCTGCACATTCTCTTTTTACCAGTACAATGTTGCAGGATCAATAGCTAAACAGAGAAATGAAACTGGGCCCCATTGTTCAGAACTAATCTGACTGGATTTCAGATATTGGATTGGATCGAATCTTGATAAATGTTCAAAAGAAAAAAAAAGATTCTGAAATTGGATTAGATCACATAATGCTGTGTTGGTTTTGATGTGGATCAAACCTTCAGTATGTGTTGTTCAAAACTTTTTAGTGGGATTGGGATCCAAAAAGTCAGGATTATTCTGATCCTAGCTGAAGGCTACATTCAGGATGGATTTCAGGAACAAAATGTAATAAAATAGCATTTATATCCAGTAGCATATTTACATTTATTTATACTTTGCACTTGATATGTTCTACTGTTACAGTGATAAAGGAGATATTATGCTAACTATTACACCTTTCAGTACAGGAAAGTAAAAAAAAAAAGGATTTTATCCCCATAAATAATCCCCCAAACAACTGTCAATATCAAACAAAAATAATATATTTAATTTAAATTCATTTATCGCTGTATATTAATTATAATGACACAATCAAAGAGATTGACCAGTCAAAAGTAGATTATAACAGTTACATCCAGAGATGCAAAAAGCTGGACTCTTCACAAATAAGGAATAACTCCGAATGTTCTTTATTTTGTTAACCCTTTAGCCTTTTTAATCATTTAAAACGCATGTTCAAAAGATGCACAATCTATTTGTGATTAACGTACAGTAACGTGCCCCTGTATCTGTGGGTAGCTGAAACCAAGTATATTAGTGAACCATATGTGGGCCCCCATATATAACGTGATACATATGGTGAAGTTTGAGTGATAAATTGCAGACATTACCAATATTAAATGTAGCAATAATAAAGTACATCATACATGATTATACAATACTGTACAGTACTGTACTCACTCTCTTCAATGAAAGGAATTTGGACATCGTGGTCAAATTCTCAACGATATGATGGGGCAATGAAAAAGTCATATATCAAGAGATGAATATTGTGTTTTTTTTATTCCACAGAAGCTGAAGGAACAATGAAGAACATACTGTTTCACATTTTACAAGGAAAAATATTGTATCCTGTACCTGTACATAACCAGTACTGAGAAAATTTTATTTGTTAAGAAATTTCATCACCTATTATGGGTACTCACTGAGCTAGCATATTTCACTATGACTATGTTACAGCCTTTTCTCACTTGGTGTACAGCAGGGAACTTATAAATCATCTATTTCTGGAATTTTCCAATTTGATTTCTGGACTGATAAATAAAACTGCATTCACTGAAACCGTGGATATGGGGTCCCACTGTATACCTCTTTTTATTTGCTTGTTACACGTCAGGTGAGAGGACCGACTGAAAGAATATGAAGACGAAAGGGGATCTTTGTATTGTTTTGTTGTGCTGTTTTCTTATTTGCTTTGCTGTTCTACCTGTAGTTCTTTGCATAGCTATTACCCTACATTGTGATATTTAGTCTCGTTTTGTTACAATGGGAGAGCAGGAGAGGAGCAATGACCCTCAGGGCAGTATAAGAACAAAGAGGCTTTTAATAAGGGAACTCAAACTGAATAAAGATCTAAAAGCGATATGTCGGCGAAGGGTCGAACTAAAGGCAGCAGGTTAAACACGGGCTACAAGGGTTGGGACCGAACACGGTGAAACTGTGAGGTAACACAGGAAGAACCATCAGGACTGACTGCATGCGGGAGTGAAAAACACAAGACTAAAAATACTCACATCTACAATGACCAATAAAGGAGTAGGACAAGGGAAGCACGTATATATACAACTACAATGAGAACTACATGAGGGGCAGGTGTGGACCATAATAAATAAAGAAACACTAAGGCTGGTTGAGAGTTAGTATCACTCAACAATCAGGAGAGAAGCACGGCGAATGGGACAGCCGGCGGCACCTGATGGTCAGGCAGGAACAACAGACAGGATAGGGCAGGAACTGGTCCAGAACACCGGTAACCCAGATTTGGTAATCTATACTGATTTGGTAATCTGTCTGTACAGTGGAACCTCAGAACTCGAATTCCTCTTAACCTGACCGGCTCGGACATCGAATGGGTCTGTTTGTCTGGATCGAGACGTGTCTCTGATGGGCTGCCACAAGGCAAACGGGCCTACTGGGGTACTGATACCGGCTCGGACATCGAATGGGTCTGTTCGTCTGGATCGAGACGTGTCTCTGATGGGCTGCCACAAGGCAAACGGGCCTACTGGGGTACTGATACCGGCTCGGACATCGAATGGGTCTGTTCGTCTGGATCGAGACGTGTCTCTGATGGGCTGCCACAAAGGCAAATGGGCCTACTGGGGTACTGATGCCGATGAATCGCTCTCAGACTCACCGTACCTCTCGACCAAGTTCGACGTGCGAAAGCTGTGTTCTTCTGCTCGGTGTGATTTTTTTTGTGCTTTATCTACGATACGTTTAGTGATACGGTATTCATGGCCCCTAAGAAAGTGAGCAGAGATAGCAAACCAAAGAAGAAAGTAGTGAGAGTAAATGTAGGGCTTAAAAAGGAAATTATAGCGAGATCTCAATGTGTCTGCTCTCGCTTGGGAGTATGAGATTGTCATTTATTTCAAGTTTATCGCTTCTGTGTACTTTTTCATGTGTATATTAGTTTTATATTGATAATCAATGCTTTTTATCATTAGTTAGTTGGGTACGTAAGTTTAAATAGGCAATGATTGGGATTGCATTCATTCGCATCACATGGGGAAATTCAACTTGGATCTCAACCAAATCGTAACTCGACCAGCCTTCTGGAATGAATGAAGTTTGTGTTCCAAGGTACCACTGTATGTGGGTAAGGGTAAAAATAATAAATATAATACACTTTTATTTAGGTACCTAAAAGACATTAGGAAAGGAGGCCAATTACGAAAATTAAAAATATTTTTCGCCTCAGAAACCAGGAGCATCATCCCTACAGTACCAGCATGGTTCCAGCAGTATCTCCAGCCTCTCATTCATCAAGCTCGCCTGAAGGTAACATGGCCATGTTCTGCTTCGGTCGCACCGATGTTGCTTTCAAAGGATCTCTTATCTGTTTGACCCATTTTGATAATTTTGAATTTCACCTAGTCGGAACATCTTGGCTCATGTTTTTTTTTTTTTTTTTTTTTTGAGAAGCTTGCTCTGCCATATTCGAGGGACTTTGTTTGAAATATGTGAGTCATTTATGGCAATTTGTCAAAACACTGTCAGACTTACTGTCACACAGAGACGATGTGATTGTCCTCTGTATAATATCTGCTGCACAGGGCTTATAATCGAAGGGTAGCTTTCTTGCTGTTCAATCTAATGCTGAGAGTCATCTATACCTACAGTAGTGATATTACTTTAAGGAACTGCTTAGGACAAACATCAGCCAAGTGTCTTTCTTCTGATTTAATCACGGACAATGCGGTGAAATTCAGATGCCATTTGTCACCAATAAAATGTGCTGTTACACCCAGGTAACTGTGGCTGCTTACTTGTGTTCAGTGATCCCTAGTAAATGCAGTAGTTGACTCCTGTGCTGGCTGTTCTGTGCATGTCTTTTTATGTCAAGTCATGCCTCTTGAAGGCAGTCCCAGTGATGGGTTGGCACTGGCCTTTTAAATAGCATCTAACACTTAGACACCAAACTTGGACAAACTGTACAAGTCAATTTACAAGATTAGGTTTGAAGGCTGACACTAAAAATTGATTCATTGGATGCAGTGCAGCTTGACATTACACAGAGGAGGCAAGTCTAATCACATAAATATACCCAGGTACAATGAATGCTTAAATCAAAAATAGAAAGCAAAGAAAATGATGGATGTACCTCAGCTGGGCTTCTGTAAATTAGATAGCTTGCTAAATGGGATGATAAACTAAACTGACTGAGGAGGAAAAAGAATAATGCAATAGACCCATAATGGGACGCTGTGCTCACGGAGACAAGCCAACCTCTGTTAATACAAGGCGGCTGAGATACTGCAGCAAGACGGACTTTAGCTCTGTGTCTACTAACAGAAAACCGAGCATGGAGAAGTCATAGCCAGAAATATGTGTTTGGTTTGGTATTTTACGGAATTGCTCTTACAGCGTGCCCAAAATTAAATGCACCCTAAAACATAAGGGAGCGAAATTCGCAATATATATTGTAATCGCACCTCTTCTTGTGACGTGGTTAAAAAAAACAGCATCTGTATAGAAACAAATACCATGATGCAATGCATAGAATTGCATGAAGAAGTCATTATCTGACAAGTTTGTACTGTTTCCTGATGTTAAGAAAACCTCTCGAATGCTTTCGGAGGAGGAGACCACGCGTTACAAGACGTTCATGGTGTAAGAGTGTCAGAGCCGCACCGGGCCAGTAAGTCACAGCGGCATACAAGAGAACACCTTTAGAGATGTGTTAAAGGCACAGCGTAAAACAGGAAAAATCATTAACAAATGTATCAACGTGTAATCACTACACTGTTACACAGTGCAAGTTTAACTGGAGGGAATAATGTAAATATGCATGACCAGCAATTCATGACGGCTTGTCTCAACTTACATAATGTGGCAAGGCCTGTGGAAGATAAATATTTTTATTTACTCATAAAAGTTTAATGAAATAGTTAAAATATTCATTTCATATTGCCTTAAAGAACGTTTCGCTATGAAATATATCAATTCATGTACAAGCAAATGCTGAAAAAACCCACAGAAATGCCTGCTTAAATGATAATCCTTAGAAAACATCTGATTGCGTATCTCAGTGCATTAATCTGCCAGCAATGCCCTGAAAATATCAAATCAGCTAACTGCAATTCAATGAATGGGATTTATAAAGTGTCAAGTGATTTAATTATTAATTTCATGCTATAGCTAAACACACAAACAAAAAGCCTAATTATTTTTCATCGCTTTTCCAAAGGGAAGCTGGTTACTTGTTTCTATGCTGATGCTCTTCTCACACTTTACCATAATTAGTTTGGCATGATTCAAGTAATTTACTGCAGAGCACAACAGAAGATCTTCCTGCAAACACAAGAATCCTGCTAAAAATGAAACAATCTATTAATAATTCCCAGGCCACATCTGTTACATGGGGAAAACATGAACTGGGCTTTGCAACAGATATATCTAAACAGTCTTAAAAGAGGCCACAGATTGTGATTTTTTTGACATAAATATTTCGGTATTCACTTGGGGGAGTCTGGAACTGATCCTAGATGCTAAGGAGACTAGGCACTAAGCACTGCACCCTAACAAAACACTCTAAGCTTTCAAAATTGTTTCACTATACCATGTTAGTAAGATACTGTAAGATACTGTTGAACATAAAAAAACACTTTATATTTTACAAGCCATGCAGTTACTATTACTAACTTTTCTTCTGAAGAGGAGGCTATATGACTATCAAAAGTGATGAGACGTGTAGGATGTGATCCGTGAGTAAGTGATCTGTAGGCTAAACTGCTGGAAATCCATCTGGCAGCATTAGAAATTCAGCTGACCATGTGCAGTTCTGGCAGTGTCCCATGATTAGATGTTACTGTCACTGCAGTAAAATCAAGTAAAAAGAACAGTAAAATAACAGCAAAGGCAGACATCTAAGTATAATTTAAATATAATTAGGGATACAGGAAGAGGAGAGCTTAGACACATGGAAAAAAAAAGAAGAAAAGAAGTTTCGGTAACATTGTTTGAATGCAAAAATCAGACTGACTGCTTTGACCTTTTGTGAAAAATGTGGAAACTATGTGAAGAAGTAAAGATGCAGCTGGAAGTACAAGTATTCAGTCAGGCTGTTGCTAAGAAGAATAACGCAATTAGTTCACTTTGACCTTGTGCTAGATAAGCAATATGGAAGACAGGCGAATGCAGAGTAGTTGCAATACAAACACACACACACACACAAACTCACACATTTGTGATCTGGTTTGTGGGAGGAAACCATAGAAAAAGCACAGCGCTCACACAAATGGTGGGTTATATACCAATAGAACCGTAGTATAAGCACAACACCCAGACAAATGGTGGGATATATACCAATAGAACCATAGAATAAACACAGCACTCACATGAATGATGGGATATATACCAATAGAACCATAGTGTAAGCACAGGACTAACACACATAGTAGGGTATATGCCATAAAACCATAGTATAAGCACAACACCCAGACAAATGGTGGGATATATACCAATAGAACCAGAGTTTAACCACAACACTCACACAACACCCATCAATAGAATTGAGTCTGCAGCACAAAGCACTGAAGATGTAAGTTTGTGTGTTTTAATTGTTGTTCACCAGATGGTGTGTGTTATTATACAGCAGCTTGCAAAAATATTCAGAGCCTTCGTACAGCTTCATTTTGTGAAATTATAAAATGGTGAGTATATGCTTATAAAGTTCTGCACAGAACATGAATGCTTGAAAAGTTAGTGCAGATGTCAATCAGAACTCGTGACAGCAGAATCTGAAGTTTCAGAAGGGAAGCAGGTAAAAAAGAGTATGTTTGTCTGTTGCAATTACAAAAAAAAAAACATTTTAATAAAATTTCAAACCAGTCGAGGATAGTTTATAGAGTTTTAAGGTCTTCCATAGATCTTGGACAGATCTTGATAGAATTTGAGTTGGCATTTTACTGTTACTCTAGGGTAGAATTCACATGGAGTAGAAAGTTGACCAGATTTAGTCTGTAATTGAAACAGCTTTTCTGTAAGATTTGCCTTTTCCTTGCTCTGTCAATTTTTCCTCCTAACAAGCTTTCAGGGACATGCTGAAGAAAACAATCATTGTAGCTAAACCCCATTGTTCCTAGAGTGTTGATTGAATGATATGTTGTTTATCTCTAGCAATGCATGGCATGGCATTTATATGAAAGTTCCCTTGTAGAATCCTTCAACAAACACATTTCTGTTGAATCGCTTTGGTTCTTTGTCGCAATCTACTTGCAGGCAAGTTGACATTTTTAGTGAAGGCAGCCGTATTGTATAACCTACTTCTATGATGTGTTCTAGAAGTTTTTGACTAATGCAGTTTTCTATTAAAGTAGGTCTCCTTTAAAGCTGTTACGCATCTCTCGTCTGTTTCCCTGTGGCCCCAAAACTTTAGGAGAGGTTTAGGCTTAGGAGAATGGTCTTATCTGGGTCTTGGATTACTAGTATTATGCATTTCTGTTTATATATTGTAAGGTACGTGGATACTAGTTATAGAGATGAGAACCCAATGGAAAATGTATATACATATATATATATATATATATATATATATATATATAAAT
>JAODKE010000040.1:5948110-5966056 GCA_026779605.1 Mormyrus hasselquistii | reverse complement strand
TATATTACGATACATTTTCGAAGTTGAGGGTTCAAAATAGAAGCAATGCTGACATTTTCATGTTTATTTTTATTAACTTTAATCTCTGTGCTTATTTATTGGTATATAGTTATAGTTACTGCCGTATTTCTTTTACCAAAAAAATGAAAAAAAAAAAAAAGAGCAGGGGTAACTTCTTATTTTAAGACTCAGATATAAACTGAAAACATGTAGAATTATTTATGTATAACCCAGGGGATGAGACACCTCAATGCTACATTTTTATTCCCTAAATAAAATTTAAAATGAACAGCTACACATAATGACCGCTTACAGTACAGGTTTGTGGTGACCTTACCACATTTTTTTCCCCCTTGAACATTATATCAGACAGGCTCCCAGCCCCCCCAGCAACCCCGAATAGCATACAAAGGTGGAAAAGATAAGGATGCGTGGAGATCAAAAACGCATTAGCTAATTAATAAAGCATCAGTGGTAAGCGGCATTTCATCCCGTGTTCAGTATAATCAGTAGTAAATTAGCTGTGAAACACAATTATACAGTTTAATAATGCTACTTTTTTGCAATTGTAATACAGGACTCCGGCTTTGTACTTTGTACTTTTAGCTGTTACTCAGTTTTTCTCGTTTTTATTTCGTCCTTCAACGCATAAATATCAGATATTGCTTGCGGGAATTTATCTATTGAAACTCACAGAAGGCCTAAATAATAACAATAATAATAATAATAATAATAATAATAATAATAAATAAAAAAAACATATCTTGCCAGGGTCTTTGCTTGTTATCTCTACTCCAAGTATCACAGAATATCTTGAAATTAGATTAGTGTAAGACGTGTGTTTCTTATTTCGAGCCCCTATATCATTCTTTTTCATCTGGTATCCACTGTCTGAGTTTTGTAGTGTTTATTGCTCTAATTGCAATTCCAGCGGCACGTTTTACACAGAAAAGACCTGACAGATATTCGTATTTTCCTAAAAATGAGAAAAAAAAGTGGCAAACTCAGACACTGATATTATGTTTGGGCTGTAACTTGCCTTCCATTATGAGTTTTCTTGTTTCAGCTGATCCTCTCAAACCTTTTGTCTATTTGACATCTTACTAGAATATAGAGCTGACTGGTCTGTTTGTTTAGTCCCAATACACTCATTGGATCCTACCCGTAAGCACACAATGCCCCAGCTCTATGTGTGTGGAGTTTGCATGTCCTCCACACGTCATTGCGGGTTTTCCTCTGGGGATCCTGGTTTCCCTCCACAGTCCAAAAACACGGAAAGGTGAATTGGATTTGCCAAATTGCCCATAGGTGTGAATAGTGTGTGCGTGTCCCCTGGCACTCTGGCCTTGGCCATTCCCAGCCTTTCGTCTGGATCCCTGCAACCCTGCATAGGACAAGCAGGTACAGAAAATGGATGGATGGATAGATGGATGGATGGATGGAAGGATGGATGGATGGATGGATGGGTGACAGATAGGTAGAAATGATGCCCCGTCTTAAAAATAGCACAAAAGAGTTAAAAGGGGGATACAGTAAATAATGAAGCTCCAAGATGAAGGAGTTACGAAGGTGGGATTCTGCGAGCAGGTCTTCCCACGCAGCAACTGTGTTGTTGTGTATAATAAAATTTAGCTGCCATCAATAGACGAGCTGTCAGTGAGTGGGAAACAGGAGCTATTATTAGTGCGTAGTTGGTGGAGCTTCAGTCTCGAACCCTGAATTAGTCAGCTTCAAACAGCAATGCAAGGCATGAGCAGGCATCTTCATCCACATCTTCAAAGACAGGGATACTGCGGACGGGCACCATTACTTAAATCTATTATTATACCTAAAACTTCGTATTTGTAAACAACAGATGATTTACTCTGTATCTTCAGCCAGTTTCCAACAAGCGCGAGTATATTTTTGGGAGGATTCGAAAGATCTCCGTGGACTCTCATTATTATTTTTCTCGATAGGAGGTTGTAGCGGCTTGGCTATTGAGCAATTATTCTGGCCATTTGCCATTCTAGGAGTTGACGTAAACGTCAATAAATGCAAAACTATTCTGAGCTATTTCCACGGCCATGGCAGTGATCACAGAGTAACTAGATAGATATTTCCGTTCCTGCTTATCCGATGCAAAGTCATGGGGGTCCAGAGGTCCAAGGCAGGGAATGACCCAATTCACCCCGACGGGCACTCTGGCGACTCTAAATCACCTTAGCATGTTTTTGGAATATGCCGGGGTGGGAGAGGGTGGGGCGAAGGGAAAACTCCATGCACAAAGAGCCAGGCCAGTGACTTGGACCCTGGTCCCAAAGGTGGGGAACAGCAGCACTGCCCTCTGCAGCACTGTGATGCTGCAGTGCACAGGGCTGCCTTAACTGCATCCTAATGCTGCCCGCAATGCACTGTACACTTTAACTCACTGTCATGAGTTGAAAATGTGTCACACATTCCCATTTACCATTTTAGCGGGGTGAACGTAGCTGGCGTGGACAGTGGATGGGCACACACACGCTGCTGGAGCCCCCCGTATAATTGTTGTTATTGTTTTATTTATTTATTTATTTATTTATTTAACCAGGGAAACCTTTAGAGATCGAGATTTCTTTTATAAACGGACCCCGGCCAAGATAGTGACATGATAGATTATAGATGTCTGCAATTGTATAATTTTTCAGATAACAACGAGAGAGAGATCGGAATGATTTCAGAAGATGCAACAAAATCAACTTTTTAGAAAGTTCTGAACATATTTGCTCTTTAAACCAACTTTGGGAGTCTTTACCGCCATTGTAGCGGCCTGGTGTTTTCTGGAAACCCCAAATTCCAGTGCCGTGCGTAGATAATGGAACGTTCCAGTTAAAGGGGTGAGGACGGTATCCTGTGAAAAGGGTTGGGGTGGAGAGGACAAGGAGGCTAGACCTAAGCACTCTCTAGATTAAGAGCCCTCAAATGTGTGAGGTATATTTCATGTGTAGCCTATTTAAAGAGACGCTTATCCCTCCGTAAATATCGGCACATTGTGTCATTAGACTTCTTTTGATGTTTATGTTCTGCTTGCATGGTGCACTCACACCCCAGGTGCCGTGGGAATACAACCGCATGACGCTCCGCTTTGCCTCCTGCTCTCCCGTTACCCCCCGTCCTGAGGACCCTCCATGTACCACTTTTTAACAGCTACCATTTTGCTCTTTCATGAATATTAATATGGATTTTCTAGACGAATTTCAATCATCACTTGAGAAAGTGTTTTTCATCATCAGTAACACCCTACACCCCCTTGCACACTTGTATATCTGTGTCAAGTGCCTGTTCTTGTGGATTGTGGTGAAATATCTAAATTATTGTCAAGTAAATTTTGTTCATTTATGGAAGAGTCTCCTGGATGCAAGACATTTTATATAATATCTTTACAGAGAGATATGCTTGTATAAATATATTTATCGGTGTTACAGTATATGACTTTTAATAAAGATGCATCACCAATTCTTAATTGTTATTGAAACTCTTTCAACCAAGTGAGATTTACATAATAGTGTAGTTTTATGATTGATTAGTGTCAATGTATCCGCAGCCAGAACTTATTTATAATGAGACAATTTAGTATACCATCTGCTAGACCATCAGCAAGGCATCAATACTTTCAATCTGTTCCTCAGCAAAATAAACATACAGTAATAAGTTTATGATGAGCTACCTCAAATATACTCTTACAATGACTGCAGTTTCCAAGTCTTTGTATTTGTGATAAGAGCAGGAAATTGCAGATAATTTGCATAGGAAAACAATTGTAATTGAATTTGTAAAAAAAAAAAAAAAAATATGCACGTCACGCTTTAAAAAGCTGGTCGTAGATTACAATTCCAGGGAAATAACCGCAGTAAATGACTCCTCTGTGATTATAGAATGACTGGAAATAACTGCAGTCTGTAAATTACATAAGTAATTTAAAATGTGCAATTTTACATGATGTGTTTGAATAGTTGTATAAAATGTCTTAAGTCTGACTTTAAAAACCTCCGTCCAGGGTTGTTCCCTGCCTTGTGCCCATTGCTTCCAGGATAGGCTCCGGACCCCCCGCGACCCAATAGGATAAAGCGCGTTGGAAAATGAATGAATGAATGAATGAATGAATGACTTTAAAAACTGCTTCGATAAACATTCATAATACTCAGATTTTTATCTGCGTGGCAACAGGAAACGTACGAGTTGGGATAATCAGGCAATACCGGCGGTCAGCTTATTATGGCACAGAAACACCGCATGAATCATACAGCTGGCTATTCCTTATTGATAACTGTTTGAAGATTACATCCCTCTGGGCAACAGCAAGCCAAAGAAAGCACAATAACAGACATGGAGGAAAGCCAGTCAGCTGCTTATACTGAGGGAGACGTGCCAGGGGCCTCAAACGATATCAAGGAACATATGAAAAATTCACACTTATGAATTATTTTTTTTGCATCTGTCACTAAGTATTAAACTTAGTAATGCGTTCCATTACGGATTTACAGTACATGAGCATATTTCTCAGCTTATTCATTCCCCTCAAATAAATATTCCTCTGTCTGCCATAACTGCATACCCAGTGCCTGGTAGCAGCCCAGAGCATATAATAATAATAATAATAATAATAATAATAATAATAATAATAATAATAATAATAATAATAATAATAACAATGATTTTTTGATCTCCATGGGGAAAATGTCTTTACGCCTCCCTCAACTTGTCTGTGAAGGGCAGCCACTTGTATGTTGAATGCTTAAAATTTCAGATGCAGTACACAATTTAAAAACAATGAAAACTACAAAAATAAAGAGATTGCTGCAAATCACTTAAACATCAACGGTGCTTCAGACTGAGACCCAACAGCTATCATTAATGTTTAAATACTAAGATGATTTTCTCATGTAATGCACCTGTAGCCCAGTCATAGTTCACAGTCCTGTGTGAGCTGCCTAAACAGGATGGTATTCGGCTTGAACATTTGCGCCTTCAGACTGCAGTACGGTCTCAGCACCAGACAGCTTTTGGATTAATGACAGTAGCTTGGGTCACGAATAAGCAAACTATAATAATAATGTGTGTTTCAGTTCAAAAACGTGAAAAATAATGTCTTTGGCTTCAAATGTGACTGTGGCATGAGGTGGATTCATGCGTTCCAGGCTGTGCATGTTTTCAAATGCGTGTTTGCAGAGCGGAAGACCCCCGCGACACACAGCTTTGCATTAACCCTTGCTTGTCCCTGGTAGGGAATGCACAGCAGTACATGCGAAAGTAACACAAGCACTGTTAACTGTAAACTGCCAGAATGCTTTCATGCCTCTATTTGTATCTTTTAAAAGATACAGGAGACTCTTAAAAGTCTGAGGAAAATAAAAGCTCCAGTGAACCGGAAATCTGATATAGTGTGTTCAGTCGCAGACTGAGTAGATGCTGTATTCATGTCTAAAACAAAAACATACTCTCACAGGCAGTGCGGTTCACTGCATTGCAATCACTGGATGTATTCACATACGAATACATATTATTTAGTGGGATGCTAATTCACAGAAATAGAGCGAACCCAAAATTAAAAATAATATTTCTTCTCCCATTGTAATGATTGCTGGTCATTAACGCAAACTTATTAGAAATCAACTATCATGCCCTTTTCAGTCATTGGTGGGAGATTTATTTATCCATTCATTTTCTGCAACTGCAGAATCACAACTGGAGTCACCAGAGTCTATCCTGGGAACAATTGGCACAGGCAGCAACCAAACCCAGGCAGTTGCCAACATACCGCAGGGTGCACACACAGGGCCAATTTAGACTCACCAATTTCCTGTATGCTTTTGGTCTGTGGGAGGAAACCAGAGCCCCAGGCGAAAACCGACATGAACACAGGGAAAGCGTGCGAACTCCACGCAGAAAGGACCCAGGATCAAACCCAAGACCTCCTTACTAGGAGGCAACATTGCTAACCAGTGCACCACCAGATCACCCTAGCGGGAGATTTACTTACACAAATATGTTCTGAAGGCAGAATGAAACTCTAGTGGTATATTTGTGTAAAACTTGTAAAGGATGCACGACATTTCTTATTATCTGAGTAATCAGTTTGCAATTACAGAATATGACATTTCTGTGGTATGGACACACTTAATTTACATGTACTTGGAAACTCATCCCCAGCCTCCACGCACAACCCCAGCATTGACCTGATCTTGCCAGCTCATCTTGGCTTGTAGTGAACAATCAATTAATTCCCTCTTATGTTTACGTCCACGGTGCTGGCCCATCTGTTATGAGTACTGTTGCTATTTGTTCCAACAAGAAAAAGAGCTGCAATTTACAGAAAGGCCATGCTATTCAATTAATATAATGCTTATGCTGGTTCTCATCCAAGGCAAATGTGATTGTTGTCCATACAGTGGTAGTGCCTGAAGATATTTCATTCTGAAACTCTTTATTTGTACCGATCTAGAAGTTCAGCTTTTTTGTTTGTATCGACTACAATGCGATTCCGGGCAATAGGACTTGAGTCTGTCATAGGGGCACTGTTAATTTTCTACTGATGCATGAAGAGCTCACCATACCTTTCTGTGCCTCGTGTTGTTAAAGACCACACTAAGCTTCATATCTTACTGCCCAACACAGGACAGGCACTATGAATGCTGCATCACAAAATGTACGCAAAAGATATTTTATTCACAGACCTGCAGAAAAAAAGTCATCTATGAGTTGACTGAATGTACTTTTTAAACACTTTCTACTATCAAAATATTTAAGACTGACTGGATTTCAGTTAAAAAAAAAAGTCTCTCCTTGTTACAATACAGTGAGCTGTTAATTAAAAGGGTCACTTCCTTGAAAGGTCGTTCCACTGCAATAGTATGAAATAGAATAAGTCATTATCTCCTCATTTCAGACTCTCACAATTATACTGAAACCTTAAACTTGCATAAAGGGCAAATGAGGAACTTTATGCGCATTATATTCAGTTGCACTTTATCAGAAAGGCCTTGGAGAAATTAACCCTGGAAACTGTTGCTTTTGTGTACGATGAAGCTCCAATCTTCGATACCTTCCTACATTTAGGATTTTAAAGGAAAGTGAGTAGGAAGAATAACGTAACTCGCCATAAACGGAGTTAACTCTGCTCTTTCATCTCCATATTATATTATTGTCATTTTTTGGTTTCTACTACAATACCGCAATATTCTATCTTCAGCATATTCTTCTGTGGTGAGTACTTTTCAAATTCATTTGCACTATTCTTACCTGTCTGCACTATGTGTACTGTCTTTGCACTTTGCCTGTTTTTCACTATATCTGTGTTCGTTTGTACATTACATTCTCGCTGCAGAATTTCCCCCAGGATCAAGTCAGTGTTAATCTTAGTCTTAGTTAATGGGTGCAAAATTATCATAAATTCATGGGATCGCAAGTAGCAGAAAATGTGTGTCTCTGATTTCTTTGTCTATTGAAATGCTTGAATTTCATCCATCCATCGATTTTCAGTAACCACTTGTCCTGGAGGCTACGGGCACAAGGCAAGAAACAACCCAGGATGGGGCGTCAATCCATCATACCATGCAGGAATTTCTTTTCTAAAATATTACTGACAACCTCTGCAGCTGGTTTTAAGGCCCTCTTCACCTCTAGTGTACGTCGTGGTTAGAGATAAGATTTGACAAATGATCTATATCACACTGTCTGGCTTTGCCAGGAATGCACTGCTGCACACGACTGGTTGTAATTAGACATACACGCTTTTCTATATTTGTTTCCAAATAAGCTGCAACACGGCAGATAATCCAGAAGCTCAACTGAACGTCTGTGCTCATTAAACATTTAACAGCTTTTTTTTTTTTTTTTTTACGCCTTTCCACTTGGGAACAACTTAAGAGCAGATCATACTTAGATGGTGAAAATTAGATGAAATAACCGCACATAAAATAAACACAACGTGAAGTATAATTATAAAGTAATGCGACGGCAAAGTAGCACCACACTTATGCATTTTTATATGCCAAATATATACTCAAATCTATGCTGAAAGGAGGAGCCGATCACAAAGATGTAATTCTAACAGATCATTGCAGAAAGCACAGGGGACGAGGGACAGGCAGACAGGCTGACTGTGGATGTCAGGTCACCCAGCCAAGAGCACATGAAGACAGTACACAAGGCTCGGAGATGTCTGCACAAACATGCTAGTGGAATTCAAATCCTCAGCCCTTGAAGTATGAGGCAACGTCACAACCAAATAAGCAAACCCCTATAGTCCTCTGCTGATATATTGAAAGATGCCATGAATATAATGTAGATATAATTGTATCTACACCTTCCTGCTCTATCCACGTTTTCCCCAACACTCTCTGTACCTTTGCTGGAACTGTCCACTTTGGAACATCCCTCCCCCCCCAAAAAAAATATGTGTTTGAAATTCAATAAACACCTTCGATCGCAGAAGAAAAAAAAGGTGCATAAATTAAAGGAAAAAAATCATCCCCTTTTATTCTCAAGGGATTTAGCAGAGAAGCTAAGTGCATATATGACTGAATGAGCGACTCAGAATGGATCCTGCTGAGAATGGGGATAAATTAGATTATTATAACATGCACTAATTAGACGGTGCTCATTCCACATAAGACAAACAAGAGGTTTACCAGTGGCCCATGATTTACTAGTTAATTGTATTCTGTCATCTCGCATATATTAAAGCAGTTTAATAATTTTAACGCCAGTTAACCCATAGGCCAAAAGCCTGCTGAGAACGTCGACTGATGATAGCTGCCTCTGGTCATAATTATAAACGGAAAAGAACGATTAACTTGTAGTGTTTAATGACTAATTATGCGTGGCTGTTTCAGGAGCTATTTTCACCATGTTGTACCCTCTGCTTTTGCCTCCTGTGTATTGACTTCCACTGTTAGCAAAGCGTCACTGACCCGCCGCCCCAACTCTGTGTCTGTGTGTCTGTATGGGTATGAGTGCATGTGGTTGTAGATGTCTGGTCGTTGCATTAATAGGGAACGAAAAATGCGTCGGTCATTTGCGTATGCAGGAGCTGGTGAAGCCAAAGCCTGGGAAATATTGCAGCGTATCGGATTTAGTCAGGAACAAAATGTGCAGCGATAACAGGAGTAACATGTGATGGATGGATAGTAATTCTCAGTCTCACCAAAGTATGTTCTGAGCATCAAAAATTCAGAATGGGGCAGCGGAATTTTATGGATCCATTGTATCTTCTTAAGGGGATTGTTGCTGCCTTGGGAAAGGAGTCACAACGAGTTAGTATGTGAAGAGTATGTATGGACTTCTTGTTGCTGTCTAGTGAAGATCAATGTCATAGGCAGGCGGCTGAGGCAAATAAACTTTGCTTTTGTTATGGGGATGCGGGTACAGAAGGAGAGAACGTGTGGTCCCTGGTCTGCGGAGTTCCCGCTCTTGGTAAGGCGGAAAGCGATTAGACTGGACATGCTGGAAACTGCCAGAATGTCAGGAGTGTCCGACTTTCATCCCAGCTCGTGTATCCCTGGCTGAAAGCTACTGTACAGTATAGGAGGAAAAATGTGTTTCTGGATATTCACTGGATACCTACAGAGATCAGTTTTCTTTTGTGATTTATTTATGTATTATGAGAGATATAGGGTATAAAGAAATTAAGACATTGGAAGTGCAATTCTTTAAGAAAGTCAAATACCTTAAAAGAGTCAAAATAAACTTTAAATAAAAGATATGGATTACATGTAAGTGTTAACTAGTCAATCAATCAATCTGTCAATTAATTAATGAATGAAACTGGTGTTTATAACAGCACATAATAGTTATCTCGTATACATGTTACATTGTGTATCTCAGATTTGTTTAAAATTAATGGCTAAAAATGGCAATAATGCCCATAAACAGTCATACATTTACAGAGTGTAGTTACTTCATATCACAACTGGCACCCTCGTTTAAAATATACACCACGATATTCCTTAGGTCATGCTTGCAGATTACCACAGTGCAGCACATTTCACTCTGCGCCATGTCAGCTCTCTGCATGGCAGATTAACCCCTGTTGTTCAGCTGCACCCTGTGCACCTATTTGCATCGTAACCTGACAACAGCTGTCAGTGGACGCAACTAATTTGCTTAAGACGAAAGCATCTTTTCGTCGGGTCTGTGCTCCGCCGTCCTTGTGCTTGTATGGAAGTACACCAAGCCTGAGGTGGGAGGATGGAATGGGGGAGGGGCTAATCTATTGATTTTACTTCGGGCATAGAGCAGTAATGGGTAGGAATGGGATTAACATAACAAAGCAGTCAGATGCGAACAAAGGCGAAATCAAATAAATATCACTTTGGAGACAGAGAAAATAAACACTGGTTGAAAGTCCCAGAGCAGGAGTCTAATTAGTGTAATTGGTCATGAGAGGAAAACATAGCATACATTTTACTAATCTGCGTAACCTGGAAGCGAGGGATTGAATCATCACCCGATTCCACTCCCCAAACCAACCATACCCTCCCCACACACACACATCTTAGAAATGTATAAAAGTCCATTCGGTATGGAAGGTATTATCTAGGATGTCGACATTGCATCATTCTGTATTTATTCCGATTCCAACAATGAGGATGTCAATCATTTAATCGTAACGATGCACTCCGCTGTTTGGCCAACTAGTTCAAGTAATAAATAACTTATCGACTCTCTCAAAGGCCGAAGTTGCCGAAATGATTTCCGTGTCTTTGTTTGCCTGCAACAATATAACCTATTTGAGAGAATAATCTAATTAAATTTTTCCAGTTGCATTTTTGTTCTTTGAGATTGTCAGGTTTGGAGATGGATGTCACGGCTGTTTGATCGCTATACCTGACAGGAAGATACAATAAAGTACCATAAGAGAACATGAAACAATGTAGCACCTGTGTAGCACAGCTCCGAAAAATCTGAAAAATCATCAACAGTTTCCATATTGCTGCAGCAAAAATAATTTATTCAGATTCTCTCCTCCGTCTTACCGATTGACTTTCATCTGCCATCTGCTCCCTAATCCCTTTATTACTTCTTTGAATGAAAAACATGAAACATGACAGAAGACAAAGAGACGTTACCCATTAATACCTATAGCAGTAATAGCGGTATGACTGTTTCGTTTGTAGTTACTATGCAAAAAAAAAAACAAATAACTGTAGTGAACCTCGGGAACATATAAGCTTATGCAACTATATACATAGTTGGAGATACTATTTTGTTGAAGGTAGAGGAGAGATCATGGGGAATCTGCACTGTCAATTATATAAAGTGTCTGTCATGCCCGGCTCGTCCGATGTGTGCCACGCCCCCTCATTTCCCACGTGGATTTCTCTGATTGTACTCGCCTGTTGCCTGTTAGTTTCTACGTATCTTGTGTATTTACTCCACGTCTTTCCCCAGTATGTCAGATCGGGCATTGATGTTCGTCGCCGCATGCTCCCCCGTCTACCTGTCATCCCGAATTAAACCCTGTTTACCCCCGTATTTTGGCTTGCCTGCCTTCTTCCCTGCTCGCCTGCCTCCTGGGTCACAACAGTGTCAGGTACAAATAAAGTTAAATTATAGGAATATTGATGATATTTTGTATCATTACTGTATAAATGATACAGCGGGGGCTACAGGAAGATGCCGGGCTCCGGCCGCCTCGTGATCAGGGCTTCCAGTGCACGCCCGAGCAATTCGGTGCCAAGTATATAGCGATGAGGATGAGAACCGGGGCCTTCAAATCCAAGGCCACGCTGAAGTTGGTCATGACCCCATTCTTCAACACCTACGCAGACCTGCTTTAATGGAGGGGGGGGGTGTCTGCGGTGTGTCTTTATGGTTGTGATCCCAGTGTGCCCTCACTTCAGCGTACGTCTCCTGCCCAAATGGCTGATTCCTCCTTTATGACTTCCTTTAAAAGTCCAGCCCGGCACTGAAGCGATGGACCGTTACTCTGAATTTGTCCCGCTTTCTCGGATTGAACCCACAATGACATTGTGACTGATGCGCTTGATCCTTCGTCTGTTCTGTTATTGATTCCGGTTAGCTCTCCTTATTTGGGTTTCAATCACTTAGACACAGTATGTTCTATAAATAGCCTAAATATTTTCGTAAATTGTGATAAGGCAAGAATTATGTGTTCGGTGCCGTTTGTTTTCGTTTAGGGATGTTTTGCGCATTTTCTTTTCCTTTCATGTGGTCAGCAGAAAGCTGATCAAAGTGTTTTTGTTTGGTATTAGTGTTTTCATTTCACTATATTTTTGTGCTCAATACTAAACCAGGAAGCAACACTCTTCTGAGTCAAGGAGGATAATTAGCTTGCGTCCTAATTAATGACTGACAGTAAGGGGGGGGGGGGTGTCTGGTGTCTGCAAATTTCTCGACACTCAGCTGGTCCATGGCGGTGAAATGGAAGTCATCATACTATTCTCGCAGTTTACCAGTCAGTCGATGTCCTTATCTTCACCTATGGTCATGGGCTGTGGGAAAAGACTGAAAGAACAAGAGGGCAACTACAAGTGGCTACAATGGTACAATGAGGAAAAATGATGAAGATGACCCAGGGAACTGGGATGGATGATCGGCTCCCAGTGAAGCTGTTCCAGGCACATCTTACTGGGTGGAAACCCTGAGCCCGACCCAAGACATGCTGTAAATACTGCATTTTCCCCGGGGTTAAAGTCCATGGTTCTTCCATCTGACCTGCCACCCCGGACCTCACCAGGAAAAGGTGAAGACAATGATGAAGAAACTGTGATAAAGAAAGAATGAAATGCATGGCAAAATATCAAGACAGAGGAAAAAAATCAACCCCTGTAATTTAGAAATATACCACGGCAACCACATGAGCTTAGAAGGTGCCAAATAGCGTCCAGCATTTTCCCAGCCGAACTTGATGACACTATGCAAGGACGACACCTTAGACTACGTCAAGTCATATACTATCAGAGGGATAAAAGTGATGTGTCCAGTTATTCCCAACAATGACACTGGGGAGTTTTATGGTGAAATTTTGCTATCAGAGGTGTGTTTATGGGTCGGAACACTGGAACCGACTAATGTTGAAATGCATGCATGAGTAAAGAGTGGAACGCCGCTTATAGAATCTTCCAGGGAGCCAAACATATACTTGTTGACCTGTTGAACGGGGGGGATTTTACCTGTCTTGTGGTCAACAGATCTCAAACAAGGGCACAGGCAGTTCAATCAATTGATAATAGCTGGCCAAAATTGCTATCTGCAGATACACTCAATAATAAACCCCCAGTACAGAAAATTCACCAGAGTCCTCTCTAGGTTAAAGTGCAAGCAATTGTACTGACTGACAGACTTCCTCGTCCCCAGAGTCCCGAGGAGGTGAAAAGTTTCCTCAGTGATATTGCAGGATGAAAGTCTCTGTGCTTTGTTTAATAAGACCAAGGACCATAGCTGGAAATAGTGAACTGTCAGATACTGAATACTTTACGCTTACTGTGGTCCAACCATATAGAGAAGCAAACAAACACACACACAGACACACAAATAATTTAACATCATGCTACAATTTAACTTAAACAGACAAACGCAGAAACAAATTCAGCATTGTGTCACAATTTCATTCAAACTGTTACACATGTCAAATGTTTATATTACCAGAGCAAAGACTTAATCTTCAGTCATTTTTCGAGCGATTCAAAAAGAGTGACCAGTTGCGGGGAATTAAAAAAAAATGTAATAACATCACAGAATAGATCTGTGAGTAACTAAGTCTTTGGATCATTACATCCAGAATCGCTTTATAATTACTCGCGAGATGAAACGACCAAAGAATTCATTACCACATAAAGTGGCACTCACTGTGTAAGACATAAATAAAAAAAACTAAATGACATTCACAGTACAAATACGAAAGAAAGGCAGACGGCAGCAATAGAAATTACATGTACGTTACTATTTAATAGCGATGACTCATAAAATGTACCAGATTTAAGATGGTCTGAACACTATAAGCAGTTAAGTGGATTTTACACTTTTACAGTTTATATTCTTACAGTTTCTGCTGCATTGTCCAGCTAAAATCATGCTGAAGTCAATGTCTGCATTTTTATCTCATCCTCTTTTCATCACGTCGGCATTTCTCCTTACTTTTTTTTTCCCTTAGTTACCTGAGATACATGCCATCTGCTACCAAGGAATGCCTGTCCATCATTGTCGAAAAAAAGAAAAAAATACTGCTTCCCACCATTGGACTGTGGTACAAGAATGTTAATAAATAACTGATGAAATATTCATTAGTCCACAGTAAAACAATTTAGCCAAATACCATGCAAGTGTGTCACTGTATAATTAAAATGCCTCTTTTTTCATTAAGCAGGAGTCCTTTTATATGAAAAAATGGTATGAAGATTGATAGAAGGTGACACAATTTCAATTTAATTAATCATGGGAAAAGCTTTTTTTTTTTTTACTTGTCAAATGCAAGTGCGGCTGCATATGTTTGCGGATATCATCCAGGCTCAGTCCATGTTTATGCAGCATGAAGTCAGCACCACATATTACTTACTATTCAGCTTGCATCAGCTGCTGGGGATTGTCCCTGTCTCAGCTGTTCATTGTGTGTCTTTCAGTCGTTTGCAGGGGCTGCGAAGAAGGACTGTTACTGTGGAAGAGCCACACTGCTATTCTTCTTGATCACGCAGCATATTTGCAAACTGATTTGTTTTGCTGTCGTCATGGCGTACGTGAAAATAATAGCTATAAAAGTACATATGAACAATATATAAACACGAATATCTAAATCAACATATGAATAATTATATAATGTATAATAAAAAATAAAATAAATCCTTTCAGCTTCTAGCTCCACTGGAGGGAAACAAGCAATCCAAAATCCTATGGCAGAGATATGAGTTTCCTACAATGTGCTGCAGTCTTATCCTGATAAGCCTTGTAACATTTCTCCTGGTGCAAAGAACCATACCCATTATCCTTGGGAACTCGTTTGTTAGAGCAATTTTTTCTGGATATTCTAAATGCAGAACGGCGACAGCAGTAAAGTCGCTGCGCTGTGGGTATATACTTTAAGTATTTTTAGAACATTTATAAAATTTATTTAGAAACCACTAATTAATTTCAATAGCATGTTAGCTCAGTGTGTTTCAAGTGTTATTTTGATACGAACGCTATTCCCTGGACGGGAAATGCATATTGTTTTGGGACCAAACACTGCCCACATGTTAGTGGTGCAATCATCGATTAGATGGGGTAGCTGTCAGGGGCCAGTAGAATGTATAGACCTACCCACACTCACCGGCTCTCTTCTGTAGTTGTGCTTAAAAGAGAAAATAATCCATGTTTCGTATTTTATTATTTTTTGTGGGGGTGGGTGTGACAGTAGCGGCTTGGAGAGAATGTAATGTGAAAATGTGCTATACAAATAAAATTGAATCGAAATGAATATTTACTAGGGGTGGTAGTGCTCTGTCCATGCATGCTGTTTCCTGGAAAAGGCTTTCATTTTGGCAGCTTAAATATCTAACATAGATACAGGGAATTAAAAGAGCCAAATTTGTATTTGTGTCTTGAATGTGATTTCACCAGTCGGCAGTTGGCTAGTGGGATGGCAACACAAGCTCTCGCGCTCACGACAAACGGCAAACCTTTAAATGGTGTGCAAGTGACAAATTGTTTACACTTTAGATTAAGGGGATGCAAAAAGGTTTGTAAATGACTGCAGCGCTGTGATAGCTGCCGCTAGGCTGCGGTCTCTGTGACGCACATTTAGTCATCAGCCCCATTCACCTCTATGTGTCACGCCCACACAGGCAGGGCAAGACAGGTGTGCCGCGTCAGAAAGCAATTAGCGTCCTTTAAAAGAGGAACAGAGACAAACATTCCTGTTGTCCTGTCCTGTGCTTCTACCTCTGACGGATTCTCCCGGTATCGACCCCTGCTAACAGACTCCGACTACGACTCTAGTCTCTCGTTCCACCTGCGGCCGGCCAGCTCCGGCTTCCCGATGCTAACACCGCTCTCAAAGCTGGGAGGCTTCATTCTGCCCCCTGTCGAGTTGATGGAAGCCTCCAGTCTTCGTTGCTTCTATCGCTCATTAATCCTCAGTGTTCCCTGCATTTCTGGGACCTTTTTGTCCTCCTTCGAGCCCTGTAACACTATGTTAGGGGCTTCATTACCTGTTCATGATCAACCAGTATGTATAGATACTATAGTCCAGGGCTATTCAAATCACGGTCCTCAAGGGCCGAGCACTGCTCTTTTTCCAGCTTTCCTTTACCTGAGATCCTGTTGTGAAGCCTCTGGCCAATTAGAGCCAGAAATTATTAAGCTAACTACCTGGGAGACTTGAAAACAAGGCCTGGATTCGGAATCGCGGACCATATTTGAAGCTACAGTCTGAGAAAGACCAACACTGCCCTATAGATACCGTCATAATGCATTATACTGTAATCGTCAGTCTAAGAATAAAGCATTACGTCATTAATGCATTAATGGAGCATTAAAGCATTAAAAATCATTTTTACAATTAATTAATATAAATAATAGTCTTTTATATACTGTATGTAGCTGATGTAAACAAAGTGACTGTGCTTTCAGCCATATAATGGTGCAGTAGGATACAAAGCCTTAAAATACAGATAATAAACATATCAATTAAAAGTGATAATAAACAATGCGAGGGCAGCATGAAACCCAGATCTGTATAGAATTAAACTTTGAACACTTAAATGTAATATTGGTGTATTTTATATAGTAGTATGTGCATTTTAGTATATTTGAAGACTTATATTAACCCTTTAATATCTTATAATTAGAAGTGAAGTAAAAAAAAGTTGGATTGTTACACCTATTTCCGATTTTATTCAAATACGTATAGAAATACTGGACTGTTTGCACATCCCTAATACGTACAGTGTATAGAAATACTGGGCTGTTTGCACATCCCTAATACATACAGTGTATATAAATACTGGGCTGTTTGCACATCCCTAATACGTACAGTGTGTAGAAATACTGGGCTGTTTGCACATCCCTAATATGTACAGTGTATATAAATACTGGGCTGTTTGCACATCCCTAATACATACAGTGAATAGAAATACTGGGCTATTTGCACATCCCTAATACGTACAGTGTATAGAAATACTGGGCTGTTTGCACATCCCTAATACGTACAGTGCATAGACATACTGAGCTGTTTGCACATCCCTAATACGTACAGTGTATAGAAGTACTGGGCTGTTTGCACATCCCTAATATGTACAGTGTATAGAAATACTGGGCTGTTTGCACATCCCTAATATGTACAGTGTATATAATTCTTAGTTGTTAATAATTAATACCACACATATAATTTATAACGTCGTAGGTAAGCTGATGTGGCTAAGTGTCGGGGGCAGCCTTTGTTTTAGCGTTGATTATCATGAGATACAGCAATCATGGAAAGTAAATTAAGATAAATAATTTAAGTGATGACAAAGATAGGCTAGGCTAATTCAGTACACTACAGCGAGCACATTTTATACTTATCTATTGCTGACCACCTACCATCAAAGATAGGCTAGGCTAATCCAGGAGACTAAAGTGAGCACAGATTATAGTTATCTATTGCTGACCCCCTACCATTGGATGAGCATGGATGTCTCCTTCTAAGATGTTGTCCTGCTATTTTGATATTTAAGGCGACTGTATTTTCTTTCATTTTAATGTGTTCTGATCCCATATAACTGAGCTTTTTGTTCTCTGAACCCTCCAACCTGTCTACAGTTCTAACTAACAGATGTAATTCTTGGTACCAGAAACAAAAATTTAATAATTCTACTAGGTTATTCATTCAGGAGAAGAAGACCAGTAATATCACATTTCAAGCATTATGAGTTTGAATTTGGACTTCAGTCAGAATAATGACAGTTTCCATGTGTAATTTGGACTTCAGTCAGAATAATGACAGTTTCCATG
>JAODKE010000040.1:5901183-5912212 GCA_026779605.1 Mormyrus hasselquistii | reverse complement strand
TATATTACCAATTTAGGAAAAAGTAAAAAATATATGAAGGACAATGGCATCAAACCCCCCGGAAATGCCACTTTATGGTGGGTGGGGGGGTGGGGGGGTTGTGTGCTTCCAAGATCCTAGGAGCTATGATGTTGCGGGCAATTGCCCCTGGTAGGGTCTCCCAAGACAAATTGGTCCTAGGTAAGTGACCAGACTAAGTGTGATTCAGAGCACCCCCAAGAAGAAGAATTAAACAAGGGATAATATTATCCTGTCTGGATTGGGGAGACTGGAGCCAGGCCTGGGGTGGGAGCTTGAGGGCGAGAACCTGGTGGCCAGGCCTCCGCCCATGGGATCCGGCCAGGCATAGCAATGTAGATTTGGTGGTAGTCAAAGGCAGAGGCCCCAGCAGAGCAATCGTCAACGGCCAAAATTAGCTCTAGCGTCAGCGGCCAAAACTAGCTCTAGGTACATGGAACATAAACTCTGGTGGGAAAGGAACCTGAGCTGGTACGTGAGGTAGAGAAATACCAACTAAGAAGAAATACCAAGAAATCGTCGGGCTAGCCTCGATGCACGACTCGGACTATAGAACCAAACTCCTGAAGAGGGGCTGGACTCTATTCCACTCCTATCGTTGCCCATGGTGAAAGGCATTGAGCAGGGTTGGGGCTACTTGTAGCCCCTCGGTTCAGTGCCAGTGTGTTGGAGTTTACCCAACTAGTCGATCTACATTCTTACCCTCACATTTACTCATGAGCTCTGGGTAGTGACCGAAAGTACGAGATTGTGGAAACAAGCAGCCGAAATGAGGGTGGCTGGGCTCAGCCTTAGAGATAGGGTGAGGAGCTCGGACATTCAAGAGGAACTCAGAGTAGAGCCATTGCTCCTCTGCATCAAAAGGAGACAGTTGAGGTGATTCAGGCATATGTCTAGGATACTTCCTGGATGGCTGCCTGGGGAGGTATTTCAGGTATGTTCAACCAGGAGAAGCCCTCGGGGCTGACCTAGGACATGCTAGAGAGATTATATCCCTCGGCTGGCTTGGGGACGCATTGGGCTTCCTCGGGTGGAGCAAGAGGAGAAGGCTCATGAGAGGGAGGTCTGGGCATCCTTGCTTAGACTGTTGCCCCTGCTACTCAAACTCCGATAAGTGGCAGAAAATGTATGGATAGATGGACTTGTACATCATCATGAAAATGGCAATGCAACATTGCAGAAAACCTAAATGTATCTTCTCTGTTGTCATTATTGTTGTTCTTCTTCTTGTTGCTATTTCACCAATATACTTTACAGAAGTCTCAGAATGTCCCACAAGGCAACTCGACCAACTGAATCGAATGCTACCCCCTGAAGTTAATGGACGTCATGGCCGGCCTGTGCACTGGTACTGTGAGTGCTGTGCAGAGTGGAGGGAGAACCTCTGCATTCTTCCCAGTTGATTGCGGGTTTTTCCAGGGGGGTTTCTTTGCTCCTACTCTGTTCAAAGGTTGTATGGACTGGGTGCTGGGCAGGGTCGTGAAGGCCGGCGGCCGTGGGGTGGCCGCTGGTGAAGAAAGATTCACTGATCTTGACTTTGCCAACGATGCCATGATCTTAGCTCTTCCTATTGTAGCAGGATGCTAAGTAGGGGTTTACCTTCTCTGGTGATTGACGGCCTTGATTAGATGATCGGCCCGTGTGTAATGGTTTGGGCTTTATAAAGGACGGGAACGGCAATGGTGATTCATCTGTCGTAACATACGCTAGGGGGTTTTGGGCTCTGCGTGTTTGTCCCTTTTTGGCAGCCTGGTATCTGGAGCAAGGGAACTTTCCGTTGCAGTCTTTTATAGAAAGCTGTGACTCCACTTCTACTGGGTTGAACCGGCAGGTAGTAATGTGACATTGTTTCATTTGTTTAGCAAGCGGCTACGAAGTCGACCCCAGCAGCATCGTTATCCTGAGCTTCCCTTACCTGGTATCTGGTAGGTGCCCGTTGCTGCTCTTTCTCCATGTTGATTTCTGCAGGGTAACGTGTTTGTATTCCTTTTAGGAACGTGGGCTGTCGTCACAGCGCCAACGCTGCTGTTTTGCTTGTTTTGTTTTGTGTTTCTTTCTTTTTCTTTGGAGGGTTTTTTTGTGCAATCGGGTTGACAGAGGTTGTGGGGTGTCAACCTGTTGGTGGGATCGGCCAGTTCGGGAGCTGTTTGGCGCCCAGGAGGGAGCCCGGTTCAGCGGTGCCCCGGACATTAAGTTACGCCCCCGCGTCCTGGAGTGGAGCGACGCTAGTCGGGTTCAGCAGCGTCCCAGACGTCACGCTGCGCCACCACGTCACGACGCGGAGCAAGCCGACTAACTATTGCATGGACTTATGTGGGGGGGTTGTTCTTTTGTTTTTCCTTGTATTTTATTTGGTTGTTGTGTGGAATGGTGTGTGTGGTTGCTGTGTTGTGGTGCTGTGGTAATTGCATGGGATATTGTGTGTATGCTTACGGCCCCCTGGGGTATTGGATTAATTAGGGTGCCGTGAGTACCTTGGTAGTTTTATGTTTTACTGCAGTCGACTGTTTTAATAAAAGTGTGTTTTTATCCGGTAACCACTTCTCTGCCTCTTCTGTCTGGTCTCGTGCTCTTTGAGCTGAACCTTTCTGCTTAACTTTATTTCCCTGGGTGCAATTCCCTGGGTGGCGTAGTTGGATCTCTCTCTGGTGCGACCGGCCCGCAGTGTCTGCCCGGCGGGCGGTCACATTATGAAAAGTCAGGAGATGGATTGGAAGAGCACAGGGGGTCATGAAGTCACTGGAAAGGGGTGTGTGGACTAAGGTCCAAATCTTTAGAGTCCTGGTGCTCTCTGTCTTGCTGTATGGCTGTAAGACATGGCTGCTATCCAGTGAGCTGAAATGAAGACTGGACTCCTTTAGTACTGTGTCCCTTCGGAGAGTCCTTGGGTATCGCTGGTTTGACATTGTTTTGAATGAGTGGTTGCTAGAGGAGTCCCGAATGAGGCACATTACATGCATTCTGAGGGAGCGTCAGTTACGGCACTACGGCCATGTGCCGTGTTTCCCTGAGGGTGATATGGCTTGCAGGATCCTCATTGCTGAGGCCCCAAGTGGCTGGGCCAGGCTAAGGGGACGCCCACGTAACACCTGGCTGCGGCAGATGGATGGCCATTTCCGGAGGGTGGGACCGGACCGTGTATCTGCTTGGGGGATCTCCGGCCGGGATCCCGAGGAGTTTTGCTCTGTGGTGGGTGCGGCAACGCACTGCATCAGCGAATGCCCCAACCTGACCTGACCTGGGACTTTACAGAAAAAACTATACATTTAGTCAACTTGAACATTTTCACTGATTGCATTTCAAAATGTTCATAACTACTAGGCAGAACTACTAAGTAACTACTAAGTAGATATTACCAGAGTTTAATATTTTGGTAGTAAAGTGCAGAAAGTAAGATAACACCCTCAACAGGATGCCAATCTATCGGCAATTACATACATACATACAGCCACACACACACACGATGTACGATACAGGACTGCCGATGATCTTTAGACTGTGGCAGGAAATGAAAAAGGACCCAGATGACCCTTGCACAACACGGGGAGGACAAGGAAGCTCAAAGCATGAACGGAAACAGCAGTATTGCATTCATCATTGACAGTGGAACAGCTCGTCAGGCGTGACAATGCACGGCTTTTGTATGATTTTGTATGTGGCTGACAACATTTAAGTATCCAGACAAACGACAGTGGGACAGCTAGTCAGGCATGAAATGCACTGCTTTTTATGCGGCCGATAACATTTAAGCACCCACAGGAATGGCAACGGCACAGTGAGTCAGATATGAAATGTGTCATGAGATGTGAGACGGAAGACTCAAACGCAGGTGTTTGGCGAAGAAAAAGGGGTTTGTTGAACTGAATGGGAGCAGGGAGACAAACTAAGACCCACGACAGGTCAAAACAAGAAGGCGAGTATGGGGTAGGACACGGGCAGACGGGAGGAGCGACTTCAATGAATTGACTGGGGCTGACAGGACAAACAGGCACTTAAATACAAAGACTAATGAGGGGTAGGTAACAGGCAACAGGCATAGCTCATCAGGACTCATTATGGAGGAGACAGAAGGGTCTGGCGGACGTGACGGGCGGGGTGTAACAAAACGCACGGCTTCTGCATGATTTTATATATGGCTGATAACATTTAAGCATCTACGCAGATGACAGTGAAATGCAGTGATGAAATGCACTGCTTTCGTATAACTTTGTATGTGTCCGTTAATATTTAAGCATCCAGAAGAATAAGGGAATGTCAAACCACCCAGTTACCCCATGGCAAGAATCCAGCGCAAACGTCTTTAGTTGAAACGTGTAATATTTCAAAACCTCCTTGTTTATGAATTAATACATTTGCATACGCCACACATTCTCAGATCAGAGACAAAGGTTTGAGCCCCCAGCACATTCCTTACGAGTCAGAGTGCCCTTACAGAAACTCTCTCACTCCTACTTCCTGCTGTAGCTTCTCTGTCATGCACTTCATTTTGATCCCAGGTTTCCTCTTGGTCCCTCAGACTTTTTCGGTGTGCTCTAATGACAAAAGCTAATAAATATTTACATGCATTATATCTGTGGTTAGTGAAGAGGTATATGAGATCTCCCTCTTTTAATGAATGCAGTATTCAGAGCAGATTCATGAGAATCTGCTCATGTAAATCAGTGTCCCAATGGAGACTCACTTAGCTACTAAGTCATTTATTATCCAGAAGTCTCTGATGCAATGCTTGTGAGAGCTGAAACTTCCCTGAAGAGTTCACAACTTTGGTAATAGTATTTCTAGGTCCCATAGATATATTGACAGTGTCATAGATCATAGATTTATTTACAGTACAGTACCTCGGTCACAGTTGGCTTGACAGGACAAATCACGTGCTCCTTGCCAGTTACGGCGAACAACCGCTACAATGTAGCGTTTGAGTAGCTCTAAGGTGTGTTTTTCTATAGGAACTAATTTGCATGTTGTCTTTCTTTGTGTGACCCTCTTAGCTCTGTTTTACTGGGGATTTCAGCTCGGTTTTCTGCGATTCTGCTCAGGTATCCATTCTGCAAATCTACATCTTTTAACACAGGGCTGGATCATTCTGGTAGTTTGAGGAGCTTCTGCATAAAATGCAAATCTCATATAATTTACATAAGAGTAGACAAGGATATCTTTAGACACAGATCACTCTTAATTAATTTTCTTTAATTGCTAACTAACCTTATAATGCATAATTTTATGATAATATTTCAAAAAGGAAAAGTGCTTTAAAAATGTTTTTGATTTATATTTAATTTTTAATTCAAAAAGTTTTTAAAATTAAAATCGTATTGCCAACTTATGTAAAATAGTTTTCTGAATCTAAGGAGTTACATATTTGCTATTATTTAAAAAAAAAAAAAAAAAAAAACACAATGAATAAAGATGAAAATTAAATGGGACGGAGAAACATCCCATGCAGTGAATATATTTTATGATGTATAAGGTAACTGCATGTTTACATTCATGGGCATGTTGGAATATTGCAGTGAAGTTGCATGATGCAGAATACTGTATTTAAAGGTACAGCATCAAAACACAGCATGGCCTATAATATGAAATTCCAATGCCATCTTCGCATGACACTCTTCATGGAAGCTGTGGATGTTTCTCTAGACGCTTTTTGTGGCACGAGGCCCCTGGAAGCACCACACGTGGCAGAGTGGCGCCCACGATGGGAAGCGGGCACCACTGCAACACAGTGATTCTCATTTATCGAGACGAAAATCGCATTTCTTGTTTAACTCTTCTTCTGATATTCTGCATTTGTCAGCCTCTATCAGCTTTACCGTTGCCCATCTTATTTTTGTACTCCCATGGCCAGTCAATCCTATAGGCGATATAGGCAGCAGCCTAGGGCACTGTTTTCTGAGGGGGCGTTTTGTAGGATATTACCTATAACTATTTATGGTTTGAAAGTCTGGATCTCATTTTATTTATTCATTTAACCAACCCTCTTATCCAAAATGACGTTCAGTTGAGAGCATGGAGCAATTGGTGGTTCTGGGCCTTGCTGTAGGGCCCAGCAGAGACATCAGTCATTTGACCTTGAGGTTTGACCTTGCGACCTTAAATCGTGGGCACTCAGCTGTACAGCCATTCGCCAAAAGACATTTTCTTTCCTTTCTTTATCTTCTCGGGATGGCGCTAAAGTGCATGTGTCATTACTTATATTTTTAGCAGCTCATTCAGCAACTGCCCAGAGTAAGAGCAGGGCCTAATGCTTACTGGGATGTTAAAGCAGTCATCCATGGGAGAGAGCGTGCAATAGCGGGATGCTTAGAAATCACGCTGGGCGACACGCTGTGTGGTTTCAGGTCTTAATCTCAGAAGTGCTTTGTTGCTAAGAATAAAAGATCTCAAGTGGAATGGCATAGCATTGATAAATGAATAACAGGACTCCGGTTAATAGCTCCTGCCACTAAACAATCCTCAGTCTGTTTATGCAAGATCAAAGGCATTGAACTAGCTAGGGGCTAAATCCGATATACCCAAAAAGCAACATTTAAATGATAATATTTAGCCCTGTACAATGAATTTGGAATGGTAAACCCACTCACAGATCTTTTTTAATGCAACGTATAAGAACACAAGCTTACTGTTAGTGTTACAATTAAGCCTTGAGGACCAAGGAGAATTTTTGCTTTTACTTTAGTCTGAGGTCAAAATTTGTCTCAAACCAGAATACTGTAAAGGCTGCAAAGGTATAATGCTGGTTATGTTTTGAACATTATTACTAAATATTAAACACTCACATACTGTGACTGCATGGTCTATCCAATTAACGGTCTGTCCAGTGTGCTATAAGAAACATTTCAGAGTGATAAATTAAATATGATGGTAAAGAAAGCAAATTAATGACATGTCTACAAACTATTTAGTAAAAGGAAATGGGCAGTGACTCTCTAATTTGTATTATATCTGTAATTAATGAATTATAAATGAAAGGTCATAGAGTAGTAATGAAAATTTTAAGATTCTAGTTTGGAAATAATAATTTAATTTTACAAACACTATGTGATCCAGACCAAAATGTATATTTAGCGACTTCAATTAACAGAGAAGAAGGAGTAAGGGTAGACCTTTCCTTTTCTCTGAAAATGAGCAAGTGGGAACCATCGGCTGGTACGTCATGGTATATTGTCTTATTTGGTCTCAAATGTCAAATGTGTGGTTGTCCTACAGGCTGGTACTTGATCACTTTAGTGCACATGAAACGACGACAGGAGGGATTTCTTCACATGACAGGATAAGACTCTTCCCTTTTTTCAATACTGAAATGAGCACAATATTCACACATTTAACTGGGCGGATTAAATCCATCGATTAATCATGGTGAGTTTCCCCGTTAGTTCGTGAAATCTTAAGTGACATGCTGAGAATTAAATAGAGCAAAGCAAAGGAGGAGAGAGATATTCCTCAAGTCTCACTTTGCTGTTGTTTCCTCTGCGGTCCTCCGTATCCCCCCACCCAACTGTGGGAGGGAACCCAGACCCTCACTGCTGGATGAAAAAGAAGACACAATTTCCACAGGAAGTGATAATGGTCACATTTCACAACAATAAAGCTTTTTCACAGTACAAAGAAAAGCATCATTAATAGAAACTTCACATTTAATATAAAGATTATTTGCAAGGTGTTCTCATTATATATTTTCCGAAACTGCGCGATTTTCCATGTCAGCGACATAACACAATAGTGAGTATTTTGTAAACATGAGTGTCTGCAGTTTCCATAATATTATATTTGCTCAGCTGTCCATGATAAATATGTTGTCCTCAAGTCAAGTCCAAGTTTTTCCATCAGTTTTTCAAAGTTGAGTCACAAATCATCAAATCTGTGACTTGAGTTCGAGTCATGAGTCAGTGACACGAGTCCCCACATCTGGTGCTGTGCACTGTCTAGTAGTGTCTGAGTTTGCTGAGTGCTGAGACTAAAAAGGTTTGTCTCCTAAATTATGGGAAAACACTGTCTGATATTAACACAGACAACAACTAAGGTAAACATGTTTTGTTTCTGGTTTTTTAACCAACTGAACTCAATAATTATGGTGGCAACAAACTTTTGAATGTATACAGGGTATGATATTTTTATGAGGACATATGTGGACTGTTAAATAAAGTCATCTCACTAACACACTAATGTTAACTGCTAGCTGATGTGATTTTCAATTTTTATTTTTTTTTTTACCAGTTGAGAGTACCTGCTGTGCATAATAACCCTCAGATGTCTCGATCGTGCAGTGGCCTCTCGATCGTACAGTGGCCTCTCGATCGTGCAGTGGCCTCTTGATCGTGCAGTGGCCTGTTTCCTCTGCCTGAGCAACAGGATTTCAAACACTATTACTAAAACACCTCTCGGTACCATATTTGATAAGCTTTGCTCAGTCTGTACTGCAACTGTCAACTGCTGTTAAGTAGCTCGCTTATGAAATACTTACATTTTAATGTATTTGACTGCTTTACGTTGGTAATGTTTATTCACGATCAATACAGTGTATTGAATATTATTATAAAACACCATAATTACAGCCGCAGTCCCCCTCATGCATGCATTTTTGGGTACGGTCAAGTATGTTTTAAACGAAGTTACGTGTACGCAGCTTTCTATATCAATGTTGTTGAGACATATGAGCAATACGACTTATTATCCAAAAATAGCAATGTTTGTGACCATGCTCTGGCATTTGTTTATGCGACAGAGATAATTATGATTATCCAGTGCATAATTATGTAGCTGCGTAACATCTGCCTGGTGTCTGAAATGTCTCAGCCGCTGATTGCCCCTAGTCCCCAGTGAGTGTTCTACGATGTGAAGACTATAGAGTAAATGACTGAGCGGACGATCCACTACAGCCAAACCATTAAACATGGCGGGAAGAACAGAAGCTGTAGTTCACTCTGCTGAACGATGAACTTTTAATTGATACCTTTGAAAACGAAGGCAGAAACGGCTCTGCCGCAGTGCCTAATGCGCAGCCATCCTTCAAGAGAGTGGATGATGAAGCACGGGAGCAAAAGGTTTAAGGCCATCAAGGATGCCATTATCATCATGACAGGATCCTCGATGTATCTGGATCTTTGTTCCGTGATATTTAAATGCACCGACTGCTGTTCAGCACTAACGAGGCGGTGATGTAATTCGGTAAAGTGTTACGGAATCTCAACAGATGCCATTCTGGCTAATTTTGAAAAAAAGGAAATGAAGGGGAAGCTGTGGACGGGAGCAGTAAGTACTCAGAAGAGAAACTTCAAGTACCCAGACCTTTGCATGATTATCACAGTTCTTTTTATGTATCTCAGACTACATTGCATGTATATATAGGTATGCGTGTGTGTGTGTGTGTGTGTGTGTGTACGTTCCCCAAAAAGATATGATTACACAACTGTGTGTGTGTGTGTAATTTTTATATGTATTTAAACCAGATTTCATTCCTCATTAGAGCTGAACAGCAGTCTATAGATTTAAGTGAATTAGAACAAAGATACATTGGAGATCATGTGATGATGATAATGGAATTCACAAATGTTATGTGTGGTTATGTTTATTATTATTATTATTATTATTAATGTTGGAAATGTCTATGATTTGTAGAATATTGTGATAGACCACTCTACATTGTATGCCACATGAAATTACACTCACTCTCCTCAAACTAACCTCAGAAACAATTGTTGACTTCTAGCTTTAGTTCTGAATGAAACAAATTTCGTTCTCCAGCTGCCTTTTTCCTGAGTGTCATATTGGGTTGGGTGATTGACTGCTTGAACATAGTGGGATGACATGAATGAGGCAGCAGGCTACGCAGCAGTGTCTCAGTAGACCCTCCGGCCATAGGGTGCGTCTCTTTCCTCTTTGCCTGGCAAGACTCTCGTGGACTTTCCTATTGACATAAAGTGAAGTTTTTTTATTACTGGGGGCCCCTGGATAGATCTGAAATGCGTGTAGAAATGGCAGCGTGTTTCTGTAAACCTTGACTGAAAAACACAAAAGTTTGTGCTCATGTTTACCAGGGATCATAATTAACCTATAACTAAACAATAAACAAATCAATAAGCGAAATGTAAACCAAAAGGGTAATTAACAGTACCTGCTGACCTATGCTTCTTTTAATTGCAGTTTAGAGATATTTCTCTCAGAAAAAATATGGCGTATGACTTGTAGTATGTAGTATATATGGCACAGCTGCAGGCAGTTTTCAGGGTGTCCACCAGATGGAGAAAGTCACCTGATTCCAGAATCTTCCAAACAATCAAGTCTAATCAGTTCCTATCTGTATTCTCTTACCCAGCCCCACAGTGACACTGACTTCACCTGGGCCTCTTCGCACTCCCCTTCACACTCCCCTTGTTCTACAATCTGTGTTCACGTTTAAGTAGCTTGGCTTCACACAGGTCACTTCTTAAGCTTCGCAGTAAATACCACGGTGCCTTTTGTGTTTTGGACTCTTCTATTAAAAAGTTCCTTGTTTGAACTTTACTTCTCTAAGAAGATTTTAATATACTTTCTATTGTAGCCTGACTGCAAGTATGCTCTAGCATGAACATCATTACTGCCTGAAAAACTGATAGTGAACCTTGGGTTAGTGTCACGGAATACATATATACACTGAAGGGCCAAAACATTATACATTATACCGTCTGTCCTGTGCCCACTGCAGCCTCAGCTGTCTGTGTTTGGCTGACAGGAGTTGAACCTGACATGGTCTTCTGCCGTTGTAGCCCATCTGCTTCAAGGTTTGACGTGTCATGTATTCTGAGATGCTTTTCTGCTCACCACAGTTGTGCAGAGCGGGTATCTGACATATCGTAGGCTTCCTGTCAGCTCGAAGTGGTCTGGCCTTTCCCCTCTAACCTCATCATCTTGGTATTTCCCACAGCAGAACTGTCAGTCACTATGTCTATGTATGTATGTATATATATATATATATATATATATATATATATATATATATATATATATATATTTTTGTTTGTTTTTTACTCTGTTT
>JAODKE010000040.1:5889419-5901083 GCA_026779605.1 Mormyrus hasselquistii | reverse complement strand
AATCTTGATATTTCCCACCAAATAAAAATCCTTCTCTATGTCTATGTATATATATATATATATATATATATATATATATATATATATATATATATATATATATATGTCTTTGTTTGTTTGTCACACTATTCTGACTAAAGTCCAGAAACTTTTGCATGTGAAAATCCCAAGAGATCAGTAGTTACAAAAATACTCAACCCAGCCCATCTACAACTATCATTCCACTGTATAAATCACAGTCATATTACCCCCCCCATTCTGGTGGTTGATGTGAACACTAACTGAAGCTCCTGACCTGTATCTACATGATTTTATGCACCGTGTTGCTCCCACATGATTGGCTGATTAGATAATCACATAAGCAGGTGTACAGCTGTACTAATGAAGTGCTTGGTGACTGTTTGTATAAACCGGCTGCATTATATTAATTTCATTCTTAATGCTGAAATAAAATGTTAATACTGGAGTAAAGCAAAAAGACATTTATGTACAGAAGGACGGGTAATTTAAAATGAGTATGTTGTGTTGTAAATTGTGCGTACGACTCTTTGCTTCTAGACAATAACGAGAAGTGTCAGGTCGTGCAAAACAAATTGTGTCTGTATGGGGGAGCAAGCTGGCTGGCACTTAGTGCTCACCCTCGATTCAATGCCACTGGCCCTGAATTCTGGGTTGATTATGGAGGCTTCTGTACCACCATCAGATGACACATCTAGTCATCTATGGCCATCAATTCAATTCAATTAATTTTCTGCTGAGCTGATCTGACGCTGATTTAAGAACCCCATGTGACTTTATTCAATAATCTGATCTTCTTCAATAATATTAGCTATGCCGCGGGGGGGGGGGGGGCCCCCCAGAGGTCTTCTTTCCTCCTGCTTGGGAGGTTTTGGTTCCTCTCCTCTATTGTCATCTGGTTTTATTTTCTTTGTCTTTTCTTCCCCTGTTTTGTGTTACTTGCTGTAAGTGATGTTGTCATGACCGGCTCGTCCAATCCTCCTGTCTGCCACGCCCCCCCTCGTCACCTCGTGTTAATTCCCAATTGTTATCACCTGTTACCTGTTAGTTTCCACCTGTCCTGTGTATTTAGTCCGCGTCTGAGTCTGTATTCGTTAGATCCGTCATTCTCCTTTCGTGGTAAGTTTTCTGTCTGTCCCTGTTTGGAGTCCGACTACTGTCTGCCTCACCTGTTTCCCCAACCCGGACGCAACAGATGTTTTAATGTATCACAAAACACCCGTGTAAAGTGGCGACTGTTGCAAAATGTGCTATATAAAAAAAATATATATTATTGCACACTTCTGATATTTATACCATATGCACTGGTCATTTAGGGATTATTTTTAGCAGAGAGAGGTAAAAGTATAAAACACTGTAATGTGCTGTATTTGTATTTAATACACCTATGTTGGATGATTAATTTTTGCCTAGTTTACATTGTAAAAGAAACAGAAAAATAAATGGTAGGCTTTCAAAATCCCACTAGAGCAGCAATATTGATGCTAGTTCGGTAATTTATCAATATATGATTTTATTTCCAGTTTGAATTTGTATTATCATGTAAATATGACACATCAATATACCGAAAACCAGAGAAACTGCTGAATTTTGAATATGATTGGTCATAAGGTGCCAGTCAGTAAAATCACAGTAGTAAATCAATGTGCAATTATAAGCTTTGATTAAAAGTAATATTACTTAAAATTGCAGGCATAGAACACAATGTGCAGGTCATGGGAACTATGAAAACAGAAATTGCTACAAATCACTCGGACAATAGTGCTTCACATTTAATACAAAAATGATTTACTGATTTATTGCATTTGTAGGCCACTCATACTTCACAGACCTGTGTAACCCGCATAAATAAGGTGGTACACAAGTTTGGTGTTAATAATTGGTAAAAACAGGATAATTCCACATTCTTTCGACAACTAGGTAGCAATTATGCAAAAAGAAATCGTATAACAGCCCTCCAGGTGTCAGGGAAAGTTGTCTTCGCTCCATTAATCCGTTTCCAAGCCTTTTCTACATGCCTGGTCAGGCGGAGAAGACAAAATATCACCAATTAAACCTTATGAAACTATAAAGTGGTCCATCTGAACTGCTTACCATGTGTACGTGCTGCTGTGACCCCCTCACTGGTATGTGATTCTCTGAGCAGTTAGTCAGCTGTTACACCCGCCAGGCTCCTGACTCTGACATAAACGGGAGACCACATGCAGAGGGTCCTTTACCACCTTATTTACTAACTACTTGGAAACATCAGACATCAATTTAAAAACGATCAATAAAAAGAGGCATATCGGTCAGTCAAAGACCACAGGTGAAGCCAAAATTATTCATTCATTCATTCAGTTACACCATTCACTCACACCTACGGGCAATTTTATTAACTCCAATTACTTGGATCCGGGTCCCAGAGGTGTGAGGCAGCAGTGCTAACCACTGCGCCACCATGTTGTCAACAACTCAGGTGTTGTCCACTGCACTTTTGTCCACTGCACAGCGCCAAGTTATACACGCAAAAAATGAGCGTGGATTCTGGAAGCGAGGGGGGAGAGCTGCACGTCGAAAGCTCCGTACCCCCCAGCAAAGAGCCAAACTAGCCAATTACCCCAGTAATCATGCGAAAGCACCCACACCTGAGCACTGACCCCATCCTGCGCAAAAGACAGAAAACATGGTGGGCAGCATGAAGACTGAAGCCACGTTCCTGTTTTGCCTGGAACAGTTTGCCTGCCCATTATGGCCAATCAGCGGCAGAGCAAACCAGTGAACAAACAACCAGCAACTATACTGTACTTAAATAAAAAGCCATCAGCCTGTGACTGAGAACTTAACGCCTGAGTAACTAATATATACTGTCAAATAAAGTTATGGACCTCTATTTTTTTTAACTTCATTTTGTCTTTAATTCCAAAACGAAACTGACTCATACTTCGTGCACATATAAAACACACTCACACTAAACCAAAGTACTGTGGCTGAAGTATTTCAAGGTACCATTTTGTACCAAAATTCCTGCTGGACTAGATGCAATCCCGCAGGTTTAGTTTGGATACTGTTGCAAGTCCAAATATCAAAGGGAGACTTGGTGGAGTTAAGAAGGTGTCAAATTTTGAAGAGCTAATTCTTTTGACATGAAAGAGACTATGGCTCACTCCAAGAACACTTAATCACCTGAATTATTGAACAAGGCTTACAGTATGCCGCTGCTTCCAAGACAGTATATACATTTGTCACGTTAAAAATATGGGAATTTTTTTTAACAAGTTTCTGGTTTTTCCCTTTCTTATTCATAATGATATATACTTAAATGAGACACATTAATTAAACTTCAGCCGAAAGAGGCGAAATGACGGTCTTCTCAGATGATTAAGGGTTTTAGGAGACCAATGCTTTCCATAATCACCTATTAATATTAATAAATAAAATCTTAATATGTTGCATTTTGGTATTAGTTTCCCGTGAGTTCACCTGAGTCTGGGTGGGTGGAGCTTGTCATTGGTGCTTTTTTTCTGTTTCGTGAAGAAAACACTGGTGAGTGAGCCATGGCCTGTTTTCACCCGACGAGAAAGCACTCTGGCCTTAGCGATGCAATCCATTATTACGGCTTCCTGTTACGATGGGTATAACTCAAAAACACACATTAAAACTGCGACACCTTTGAATCACTTTCATTATTTATTTCTTGAATGTGTTTTCCCCCTGTGCTATTTTCCCACCATGTTGCCCTATAATGTGCAGCTTTAATGTGCAGCTTTAGATTCAGTAACAGAGACATTATAGCTCCTGTTAGCCGTCTAATTTTCCCTCCAACAATAGGCTCAACCACCTGCTCCACACTGTACATAATTTCTATCCTGCTGTTGCCACTAGAATAATAAAACAGAAAAGTTGAAAATTGATTAAATCTGTGGTGGTTTTTTATTTTTATTTTTTTTGTAGCAAAATGTGACAAAAGCATGTCAAGTAGCACTTCTATTTGTGCATAAAAAGGAGCACAGGTGGGCAGGCAGGCTGAAGCTAACGGGGACGCCGAACAGCATAGTATAGAATATTTGGGGTTTTTTTTATGGGGGAGGGAGGGTCTTTTAAATTCAGCAACGGTGTTTTGTGACTTTGCTCTGAATCCTTCAGGGTTATCTGTATTCTTACATTGTTCTGGCTTTAGGTCCCCTGCCACTTCAAGTCTCTCCTTTGTAGAAAAGGAGGGTGGTGAACTTCAGCCTTGCATCGATCAGCAGGCTATCAATGACATAACTGTTCCGTGACCCTCTCCCTCTGATCCTCGCTGCTTTGAAACATCTCCAGACTCCCACCATCTTCACCAAATTAGACCTTCACAGCGAATAAAATCTCATCCTGATTTGTGAAGCGGATGAATGGAAAATCTACACCAGGCAGGTCTATATATAACTGGTAATGTTCTCTCTGTATCCCAGTCATTTCATAAATGGAATCCTAAGAGACATGGAATTATTAAGCTATGATCTGCAGAGACTTGAAAGCAACCTGTATGCCAAAGCTGAGACGGTTGAGTTTCACAAGACCACCATATTGAGACCAGGGGAAGTTTATAAGGCAATAATAGGATATCTGTTGTACGCAGTTGGCCCAAACTCAGTATGGTTAAAGACCTGCAGCGTTTCCTGCATTTTGTGAGATTCTGTAGAAGACGACTCTGTAACTGTAGCACTGTTACTGCCCCATTTGCCTTCTGTCATGTGCAATAATACTGAAACGAGTATGCGGGAGTATGGGGAGTATGTGGGAGTACGGGGAGACTCGGCTCAAGCTTCATTGCAGAAACTCATGCAGCTGTTCCACAGAACCAACCATTCCTCTTGTCATTCTATTTGTCATGCGACACACTCTACGCCTTTTCGCTTTGTGTTCTACGTGTATACGCCCCCCCCGTTGGGAGAAGATGAGGCAGCAAAGACGGAAAGGCTGGCTATCACTCTGGAACGTGAGGAGTGGAGGCATTAGCTGGAGGGAGCAAATCAAGCTCTTGTGCTTCTGACAGATCAGCGAAGCCTGGGGAATACTCAGGAAGCGGAAAAGGTTGACCCCGCAACAGGCTCACCAGGCCCTCTTCTTCACTAGGTTCAACTGCTGATGTGTCTTCCGGGAATAAATAAATAATAACCAGGCTGACACTCTTTCCTGCGAATGTGAAGGTCCCATAGTCCCCCATAGGACCTGTAATGTTCCCTGGAACCACCCTACCTATACTAAATCCCTCCGGCATAATGCCATTAGATGGGAGGTCATGCATATCATCCAGGGGTCACTCATACTCCCAAACCCGTGGGCATGAATATGCCAGTGGCCTCCACATACAGATGATGGGGGGGTGGGGGTTGCATTGCAGGTATTCAAGCTGTTACTTATTCCACAGATTGGCTCACATATAGATATGGATTTTTAAAACACCTCTATCTTCATTAAATGGATGTACTATGATTTCGGTTTTTGTCACTTTTCCAAAATGTGCCCCTTTATTCTGCGCCCAGGAGCCACATGGAACTGCCTGCATGTGTGTTCAATCACCTTTTTAGGGCCCTTTGAATACCACATGATTTTTTTTTCTGACTGTGGACCTCGGTTGGTGTCTCGGGTATGGATCTTTGACCATCTTGAAGTGACTTTCGGTCTCTCTCCCAGATACTGTCCCCGAACTAATAGCCGGACTGATCGATACAAATGAGGTCAGGTGCTTTTTGAGACGGCGCGCTCCTCCAGCCTGCCTGGTCGGCGTTCGCGGAACATGCACAGATTTCCCAAGTTCGAACGTCTAACCCCCTTCCAATGTGCTCCAGGCTACCGACCGCTGCCATTTCTGCGTGAAATGGCGGTCGTAGGGCGGTGCTTACGGGGCAGGGCAAAAGGCCCGTGTTCTGCCACAGAGAGTTGCTGAAATGAAACGGCGATTTCCTGATTACTGTTATCATCTTAGCCCCAGTTTCCATTCAACCTCATGCAGGCCATCTGAAAAGCTCAGGGCCTGATAGAGGGTCCTTTTAAGATCATTTAGCGTATCATTCAGAGTCACCACCCAGTTACTGCATTTCACTTACAAGCCACATATGGCTACTTGGGCTTAATTTTAAGTGTCATGAGCCTGTCTGCTTTTAAATCTGCCTCTCCTCTAGATATTAGTGGGGCACCTGCTTACTTAGTCAATGCCATACTGGACTCTAGGCAATGCAGAAGTCACTTACAGTGCCTGGTAAGTTGGAAAGGCTACGGCTCTGAGCAGAGTTGTGCAAGTTACTTGCAAAGTGTAATACACTATACTTTGCTTGTTACAGGTATTCAAATGTAATCTGCTACCTTACAATATTACTGTCTCAGAACTGTAATTGTAATTGTTACGTGACTTCTGTAACTTTTCAGTTACTTTCACCAAAATAACTGTGAAAACATAGCTTGGCATTTTAATATGGGAAAAAATATCGCAGATCATTGCATGCCCAGTAGAAGGTGATGTTTTGTAGCATAATGATTATGTGCTAACCAGGCTACAAGCAATATGATTAATATAACTGGCAAAGGGCTTAAAAGACAATTCAAGAAACATTAACAGGCAAAATGAAAAATGACCAGAATTTGAATAACATGATAATAGAGGTGGAATAAATATGAAGTCTAGGCTTCATCATCAAACAAAACAAGACGATATGCCACATTAATGACAAGAAAAGATGCATTTTTCTTTTCTTATTTTTTCATTCCTTCATTCTCTTTGAATTTAAGAGATTCACAACATAAGTCATGCATAATGCACGATGGGTGTAGCTTGTGATTTCTCATTATACAGTACAATACAATACGACCGACTTTAGCTTACCTTGTCATTGCTGGTCACGGGGATCTTGCTAACTAGCTTCTTGAAAGCAGGAGTCTTCTGACTTCTCGAGGTTCAAGTGGCATGATAGCAAACCGTGTGAAACTTCATTTCTGCAGCTTTGGCTGGTCACTCTCGTCACCCGTTTTCTTTCTCTTCTCAGTCAGCTGAGTTCCTGCATGGCAGTGCTCGAAGTGCCCTTTCAAATTGCTAGTGCTGTTTCTCAACGTCGATAGTTCTTTAGGGTTTGGGCAAAGAACTTGACTAAAACATTTTTTTGCTCTTATCCCTGACAAACTCAAAGTAATGCGCAAACGTCCACCAACCAGTTGAGGACTCCATGACTGTGACTCTTTGTACTCAACTGGTTGGTTGAAACAAAATCCTGGTCTGGATTTGTACTTTCTGGACCTGAAATCTCCACCTCTGTCACATAGTTAATAGCTAATATAAGGTTTTGCGGTCTTGCTGTTTTAAAACAAATACATTTTTGGTTAAAAGTGCTTTGTAACGCATGCGTTACTGAACATGTAACGAATAAAATATTACTGAAAATTGATGAGTAGTGTCTTACATTACTAAGTTCCAGCAAAAAGTAATCTGTTACTCTAACTTGTTACTTTGTGATGCGTTACTCCCAACACTGGCTCTGAGGGTCAGTCTTGGGTCCTAGATCTTTCATTCATTTAGCATTTCCAAGGCGTTCAGTACGTGGGGGGGGGGTGCTCTCTCACCACAGTGGGATATCAAAACCCAATCCAATAATTCATCCCTCTCTGCACTGGTAATATTAACTATCTAAGAATTAATACCTACTGTACTCATAATTATAATATTGTAGTGCTGGGTGGATCGGCGCCAGCCGTGCCCATAACGTAAATATTCATGGACAGTTAGCTTCTGCAGTGCCATTGTTGTATCGTAATGTCTCATGTAGTTTTTATGTGCGTGTTCGATTAGGTTTGCATTACAACGTGGGGGTAAAATGTCCCCCACAGTGTAATAAAAAACAGATATTTTGATATTGTGGGGGCCATCTTTCAGGTCCACACAAAGATATACGATTGCAATAAAAAAAAAAAAAAAAACTAATTAATGAATGTGTCTCATTTAAGTCTCATATTTAGTTTGATTACTTAATGTATGGTTAAGGATGGGGTTGGGTATGGGTTAAGGATATTGGGAGTTTTCCCCATAGGAAAGAATGGAGAGTCCCCACGAAGGTATATTTAAAAACCTGTGTGTGTGTGTGTGTGTGTGTGTGCCCATTGTGTGTGTTAGGAGTGCGCAGGGTGACTAGCAGTGTGGGCAATGTGGGCAGTGTGTATGCATTGTGTGTGTGGTACAGGTGCGATAAATGTCGCCTGGTGGGTAATATCATAACTGCAGAATTGTCTCAAACAGCATCTGCACGCTACAAAATTTTTCCCATCACAATGTGAATCCATTGTTAACAATAATAGAAGATGACTTGCAGTGCTGGATGAATTTGCCCACCTTATTAATTGGCGGAATAGTAACATTTAAACTGTCAATTTGTTACCAATTATCCTTGCTCAACATTCTACTAATTGGTTTAACTAAACTCAGTTTGTAAATCTCAGTTGAGAAAGAAGTACTATAGCTCATTAAATGGACTTTCTTAGACTAAGAAAATAACCACAGTTATAAATAGAAGTGTAAACAAACTGTATTTGACTTGCCGTTCCTTAGCATAGCTATAAAACACTCCAGCTGCACAAATATTGTACAACTCAAAATGAAAAACAAAACGTCTCCATGTAAATATATACTCACCTACTAAAAAAAATCCTTACCTAAAATATCCCCAGCTACAATTGGTAATTAGTTCTAAACTCAAAATAGAATACAGAATAATCGACAACTGTTCACATTAACAGAAAAAAAACTGAAAAGGTAAATTCAATTGAATTCGTAAACTGTGACATTATATTATTATGTTCAACTATTGTGTTCCACACTAAATAAATAAATATTCTCATTGACCGACATGATGAAGTACACTGCAAAAATCTATAACTTTTATCAGCAGCCGGTTGTGAAGCAAGTGGTGAATGTCATAGTGGAGTTGGGCGGAACAAGACTCCGGCTTGTGCCAGACGATGAAATGTTCTGATTAGGGTAACAGTCGGTAACGGTTTGAAAATGTAACTTTAGTCATTCTCACAGGCAAGGAGCTTCTTTGCTGTCAGACGGCCGAATCTCTGAGGAACGTCTGTCAGTCTCCAAGCATCCTGATTTTTTTTTTCGATGTATTTTTTTTTTTTTTTACTAATATTATTACAAGCACCCGCCCAGCCGATATTTATGGATTTAATGGCACCCTGCTTCAGGAGATACCGCAACATGAAATACACTCCAATAAGATATCAGAATACACCGCAGAGGCTGGGCTACCGGATACACCGTGAAGATGACCTCAGTCGTAGCTGCTGCTGTCTTGACCATAGAGGACTGAATGGTAAATCTACTCATAATGAAAACCAAGAAAAAAAGCTCTCGAGTATATAAAAATGATTCTGTTCTGAAGTACTGTAAGGGAAGACACACTTAAGATATCGCCGCAGACAATGGGGATTAGCGTCTGTCACGTCATAGTGAGTCAGGTGTTTACATCCGCTCAGGTCATTTATGCCCCGAACATCATCGTTCCTCCTGATTATTTTTACACATCCCTACATACTTTGTTCACAACAGTCCCACAACATGTCTGTGCTACAGTTATGTAAAGTATTTTCACAATACAGTCCAGGCCAAAAAAAAATAAATAAATAAAAATAGCTCACCACCTTCATTTCAGTTCTCCAATTTGGAATCACCTAGAGAACGTTTTGGTTCCTTTCCCCAAAACTCCTAGTCTCATGTGATTTAGTCTTAGTACTGACTTGCCTTTCCTGGAATGTTGAGACACAGTATACAGGTCCTCACAGTACAGTGTCAGGCCCTGTGAGATACACAACACTAATATACTAGTGATTTTGGGAACCACAGATATCGAATAAGAAGTTTGTTACACTGCCTGTTAATTCCCTGCTCCATGCACTGATGCATATGCACAATGGTTTTATCTGTGGTAGTAACAGCAGGGGTTGGGTCTTTAATTAGAAAGAATTATGTTAATAGCATTGTAGGGAGTTAGGAAGACTGATAATGTATCCTCAGCTATGCCTGTTGCTACAATGTGGCGTTTAAACAATTTTGAAAAACTTACTTTAAACGCTTGGTTTGCTACAGCCATAAATGTTTGACAATTATCTGTTTCTTATGCTTTGATCAATGTCTGCATTTAGCTATACTAGTGAATGAATAATAAAATGATGTTAAGCTTATAATTTTCATATCCTCATGCGTTTAAAAAAAACATGAATGATTTTATTTTTATTTTTTAAGGGTACGGAAACCAAAACATATAGCAGCAGAAAATATCTGCCTTTTATGTTTTACTTCGCTTTACTAAAGAATGAGATACCTTTCATTCGTTTTTGCTGCCCTTAGGACACAAAGACAGAGGGAACCATCATGTAACATCTTAGTTTTTTATCTCTTATTTTTATATCTATTTTTTTCTTTGTACATATGTAACAAAAAAAAAAACCCTTCAAGGTTCTTTGTTCTGCAGCTTCTCTCACTTGAACAAAGTGATTGAACAAAACATTTAATTACAAATTCAATTGATTTTCCCTTAGCCTTTTGAAATGATTTTCATTAAGTTATTCATGAAGTAACAGGTAAATCAGGCGTTTCACTGAGCTACATGAAAAGCATAATCCTTTTGATAGCAGTTCTGCTGTCTGCTTTTAGACTACAAGTAATGAAATGTCTAACAATAATTGAGAAGCGTATGTAAGAAATATGTGAAGCTGAAGAGATTTATTTGTGTGACTTGCTGAAGAACCTGAGTTATATGAGGATTAGGCTTTGGTACATTATATAAATTAATCATAGGAAACCACAAAATCACTGCTGCACCACAATAACACAACTGAAAACATTTTATTTTGGTAACAGAAGCATTAAACGAATAAACAATTTTGATTGTGATAAAATAATACATTTTTAAGTCATTCTATACACACCCACAAACAAAATTGTTACCAAATGACTAAAAGGTAAAAGAGAGCTATTTCAGATTCTGAATACGACTCTTGCTGTAACCCCTTTTTCAGATCATTTGAAGTTTGGTGTGAATATGTGCAGTGTTAGTGTTTATGAAAATAAAAGGAAAGCATATGACAGCTTACTTTATGAAAACAATTCCAGTTTATATAGAAATACAATTAGCCACAGTTTAAGCTTAGAACTAAGTTTAAGCTTAAAAAGTTTTGCGGCTTAAATCAGTCGGTTAGACACTTTCCTGTTCCTCCTTCTATTTCTTTATGCAGCCACGTTTCCACTTTCCTATTTGTTGTGACTGCCAGTGACGTATGGTGAGTGCGAACGGTGCGAATGGTGCGTATAGTGCAGGGGTCTCCAACTCCGGTCCTGGAGAGCTACCGCCCAGTAAGTTTTCTATCCTACCTGGCTTCTGATGAGCCGCACCTGCTCCTGGTATTTACCTGAGAACTAGTGTGGCTCATCAGAAGGCAGGTAGGATAGAAAACCTACTGGATAGTAGCTCTCCAGGACCGGAGTTGGTGACCCCTGGTATAGTGCGTACGGTGTGTATGGTGCATGTGGTGCGTATGGTGCATATGGTGCATGTGGTGTGTATGGTGCGTATGGTGCATGTGGTGCGTATGGTGCATGTGGTGCGTATGGTGCATACGATGCGTATGGTGCATGTGGTG
>JAODKE010000040.1:5863979-5882389 GCA_026779605.1 Mormyrus hasselquistii | reverse complement strand
GCTTTGCCAATAATACCTAGTGGGCCGGTCTCTAGTCAAAATGCCCGGGCCGATTTTTTGTCCCAGTCCAGCCCTGGATGGAATCAAGCCTTTCTGGGTGATGAGGTTATTTTATCTGCAGTCCAGAAATGCAGGTATAGCGATGAACATGATGGGCCACTTCCGCTGGCCAAAGCAGCTCGGATTAAATGAGCGAAACTGACATTCAGGTCAAAATCAACAGGCTGAAAAGATGGAATTCCTGAGTTGGAATGGCTGGCCTGGACTTTCATTCGTAACGCTGACATTAGGTGAAGTGGCCTGCTCTTCTGGAGTGAGGGGTCCTCAGCTGGCAAACTGCTTCTAGTTCCAGCAGTGAGCACTGATGCCACGGTGAAGGGATGAGGAAATGGAGGGAGGTCATGGTGCCTGCAAAGTCACCTCTGAGCCATTGACAATCATTAGCATAATGTTATGCTTTTCTTTGATGAAAAATATAGGCACCGGCACAGCGCCCTCCACTACCCTGACGCTGCATTACCACCAACAACCAGAGGGGGTGCTGAAGCAGCCTCGGCGCCTCTACTTCCAGCGTTACTGCATGGTACCTCAGGGAAGATTTTGTGTACAGAAGTAATTTTCTGCTTTGCTCTCAACCATTAAAACTTGCCTTACATTTGCCATTTGGGAAATAAGGCAGTCGGCTTGTGGCGTCAGTATTCCATATCTCCAGGATTTCTTCAAGGTCATTCCTGGAACATAATTATGTTTCACACAGTCGAGCTGTGTGGAAACTGACTGTATTTGTTAAATGTCAGTTGCAATTAAAGTTGATAATAACTTCATAAAGGTCAAGACAACCCATGTAGTTAACTCAGAACTCAGTGTCATTCATTTATAAAGATGATCATGACAGCCACACAGCTCTGGATATAGGATTTAACATTGTGGGATGTCAAGATCGGATTTAGATAAGAAATACTACCGTTATGACATAAGAGCCAGATTCAATCATTAAACTCATGATCAAATAACGGGAAAATGTTGCTGTGTTTACCGTAAAATAATGAAAACATTTTTATTTGATGATTTTAAGACGTGCACATTTTTGAAGGCTTCCATGTTTTCCTGACAATTTGTATAGCTACATAAAATATAGATTAAGAATAATAAACTGTATAACCTATACATGCCTGAGCTACATTCCTCTTGAAAGTTAAAAAAAAATATCAAAGGACTTGAAGGAAATATTCTTATATATAGAGTGATAATCAAAATCACACAGAGAAATTGGCTATATTCAAACATTAACATTATTTCTGGGCAATTGTACCGTCTCTGCTGTACTCATTCTTTCCCTTAATTGCTTTAGGTAATAAATGCTTTCAGCTTGTGTTCAGAGTGTAAATTATTGCACACTGACAAGTAAATGGGGCAGAATGGTGACAGAGTACTTAGCTTCGCTGTCTCACACCTCTGGGGTTGGGGGTTCGACTTCTGTCCTCTGTGTGGATTTGGCACATTCTCCCTCTATCATGCAAGTTTCATCCAGGATTTTTGCTTCAAAGAAAAGACATGGAGTTAGGCCAACTGGAATCTCTAAACTTCCATGCAACGGGCTGGCATTCTGTATAGAGTATAACCCTGACATGTGCCCTCTGGTGCCTGGCATGAATCAGGGCATGTGCTTGGAAGATTGATGGGTTGGAATTTTACTTTTACAAAAACCTGCCTGTTCTAGAATTTGTTCAGTAGAGAAGTTGTCTGGCAGATTAGTGAGAAGAAAAGGCAACTTGAACCCTCGTAAGTCAATACCTGGAAGGCATGTTGATCTTTTTGGAAGTAATTTTGTTATACCTATTAAAACAATGGCCTTCATGGATCATGGTTCTTCACTTAGTTGGCTGCTACTAAAGCAAATGAAGTGTGATTTGCTCAGAAACAGCATATTATGTCCATAGAACAGCTGGTGAACTTCGAGCAGAATGCCTTTGCGTCTCAAGGTGCTGAATCAGTTGCTGCTAATAGGTTTTATGAGGTATGGAATGGGCTGGTCTGCTGGTGCTTTTGATTGCCATTTCCCGTCACCTAAAAAACTACAAGCACCCACACAATCAGCCCACCTTTGCACCATGTACATTGACAAGAAAAAGTTGTTAAATTACCTGGTTTTCTGTGTGCATTATTCACAAAATATGATCTTCATATAAGTCACAAATGTAGATCAACACTGTGTTTCACTGAATGACATGGTTATAATCTTTCTTGTCATTATTGAATACACCCATTGAACTTTTACATTGCTGTGGAAAAAGTGAGCCGTTGAATTTAATAAGTGGTTGATTCTCCTTTGGCAGCAATAACCTGAAATAAGTACTTCTGGTAGCTGTGGATCAGGTGTGCAATATGCTTGGGAGGAATTTTGACCTTACAGAACTGCTTCAGCCCTCTCATATTCTTAGAATGTCTGTGCTCTGACTGGGCCACTCTATGAGGTAGATTTCCTTTTTTGAAGCCATTTTGTCATAGGATTGCTTTGAAGTTTAGAGGCATCATCCTGCTGTATCATCCAGCTTCTGCCAGACAGTCCCCCTGACAAGATACTGTAGAACACCTTGATAATCTTGGGGATTCATTCTCCCTTTGCTGTCCAAACCCCAAAGAAGCAAAGTAGCTACAAAGCAGGATACTTCTTCCACCGTATCTCACCTCTGGGATGGTATTTTCATTTTGGTGGCGTTGCTCTTTTTAGTGCTGCATGTTCTTCCTGAAAATCTCAACCTTAGCATTGTTAGACCATAAAACGTTTCCCCAGTACCATGGCAAACTTTATGTGCACAACGATGTTTTTCTAGCACCGTCAGGTCTGACAGTATCTCTAACTCACACCTCCCACCTCATTTCATTGATTGGATTCCATGTTTGCTATCGCCTGGCACCGATTAGCTTTCGTTGAAGTCATTAGCCCATGGATTCAGTTACTTTTTCTGACCTATACAGTGATAGTACATGAACATTCAATGTCTCATTATATTAGACTGTGTTTGCTCATTTTTGTAACTTAAATGAAAATCAGAGCTTATTTGTACATAAATGCAGGTAATTTGAAATTATTGACAATTTTTCTTGACACTCTATATTTATACACGCAGAATTAAAAATATGGCACTTTTGTTTCATATCTCTGCCTGTTTAGCTCCTTGGGAATCTGTGTTTGATTTTAAGTAGCTCATAATGAAACAGACACATAGCCAGAAATAAATTCCATGGGGGGTCTAGGAGCCCAGTCAATATGTCCCTGTCGGTAGATTTCACCAGCTGTGGGGTGGTCCCCCCCCCTGCATATTTCGCCAGCCGTGGGGAGGACCCCCCCCTGCTTATTTTCACTGTCATAGGATGCCACCTTTGCAAAAAGCCAGTTTGTGAAATTTCTACCCTGCTAGATATTTCATGGTCAACTATAAGTGGTATTATTGCAAAGTGGAAGCTTTTAGGAACTACAGAAACTCAGCCATGAATTGGCCGACCCTGTAAAGTAACAGCGCGGGGTCGCCGAGTGCTGAGGCGCACAGTGTGTAAAAGTCACCAATGCTCTGCTGACTTAATGACTGCAGAGTCACAAACCCCCTCTGGCATTAACCCCGGCCAAAGAACTGGGTGCTGGGAGCTTCACGGAATGGGCCTCCATGGCCAAGTAGGTACATGCAGGCCTCACATCACCAAGCGCAATGCCGAGCGTCGGATGGAGTGAAGTAAAGCTCACCGCCACTGGACTCCGGAGCAGTGGAAATATATTCTGTGTCTGGCATATATTCTGTGTAGGAGTCTGGGTTTGGCAGATGCCAGGAGAATGTTAAGTGCCTACCTGCATTGTGACAAATAACTGTAAAGTTTGGTGATATATATATATATATATATATATATATATATATATATATCCATCCATCCATCCATCCATCTCCAATCGCTTTTCCAGGTCGGGTCACAAGGGCAGCAGTCTAAGCAGGGAAACCCAGACTTCCCTCTCCCCAGTCACTTCTTCTAGCTACTCTGGGGGAATCCCGAGGCGTTCCCAGGCCAACCGAGAGACATACCCGGAACACCTCACCGGGGAGGCATCCTGACCAGATGCCCAAGCCACCTCATCTGGCTCCTCTCAATGCAGAGGAGCAGCGGGGCTACTCTGAATTCCGCCGGAATGACCGAGCTCCTCACCCTATCTCTAACGGAGAGCCCAGCCACCCTGCGGAGGAATTACATTTCGACCGCTTGTTTTCGCGAACCTCGTTCTTTCGGTCACTATCCATAGCTCATGACCATAGGTGAGGGTAGGAACGTAGATCATCTGGTAAACCGTCTGCTAAAAAGCTCAGGTCCTTCTTCACTATGACAGACCTATGCAGCGCCTGACGGATCCGCCGGTCGATCTCCCATTCCATTCTTCCCTCACTCGTGAACAAGACCCTGAGATACTTAGACTCCTCCACTTGGGTACGGACTCCCTCCCTGACCCGGAGAGAGCACTCCACCCTTTTCTGGCTGAGGACCATGGTCTCGGATTTGGAGGCGCTGATTTTCATCCCAGCCGCTTCATACTCGGCTGCAAACTGCTCCAGTGAGAGTCGAAGGTCACGGTCTGATGAAACTAACAGAACCACATCATCTGCAAAAAGCAGAGACCAAATCCTGAGGTCACCAAACCAGAAACGCTCAATGCCCTGGCTGCACCTAGAAATTCTGTCCATAAAAGTTATGAACATAATCAGTGACAAACGGCAGCCCTGGTGGAGATCATCCCTCACTGGAAACAAGTCCAACTTACTGCCAACAATGCGAACCGAGCTCTGACACCGGTTGTACAGGGACCAAACAGCCCTTATAAGGAAGCCCGGCACCCCATACTCCCGGAGCACTCCCCATAGGACAACCTGAGGGACGCGGTCGAATGGCTTCTCCAGGTCCACAAAGCACATGTAGACTGGTTGGGCAAACTTCCACGTACCCCCCAGGACCCTGCCGAGAGTATAGAGCTGATCCACTGTTCTACAGCCAGGGCTAAAACTACACTGCTCCTCCTGAATCCAAGGTTCGACAATCCAGCGGACTCTTCCCTCCAGGAGCCCTGAATGGACCCTATAGTTGGAACACACCCTCTGGTCCCTCTTCTTGAAGAGGGGGACCACCACCCCGGTCTGCCAATGCAAAAGCACTGGCCCCGATGTGCGCGCGATGCTGCAGATGCGTGTCAACCAGGACAACCCCGCAACAACCCCGTTGTCCATGGCCTCATTAAACTCCTCCCACACCTGAGTTTTTGCCTCAGTGACCACTGAAGCTGCGCTCCACTTGGCCCACCGGTACTCATCAGCTGCTTCTGGAGTCCCACAGGCCAAAAAGGCTCAATTGTTCTCCTTCTTCAGCTTGACGGCATCCCTCACTACTGGTGTCCACCAGCGGGTTCAGGGATTGCCCCCATGACAGGCACTATCCACTGAACTCGGGTTCAGATCAGGGAGGCCGTTCCTCCCAGTCACCTCCCTCCAGGTCTCACTGTCATTGCCCACATGAGCATTGAAGTCCCCCAGCAGAACAATAGAGTCCCCATCCAAGGACTCCAAAAAGGTTGGGTATTCTGAACTTCTGTTTAGTGCATGAGCGCAAATAACAGTCAGAACCTTCTCATCCACTGTGGTAAACCCCAACAGACAGGGACCCAACCAAGGGGCAATAAGTATGCCCACCCCTGCTCAGCACCTCTCTCCGCGAGCAACTCCAGAGTGGAAGAGGGTCCAACACCCCTCAAGGAGACCGGTTCCAGAGCCCAAGCTGTGCATCAAGGTGAGTCCGACTATATCTAGTCGGAACCTCAGAACCTCGCACACCAGCTCAGGCTCCTTCCCCACCAGGGAGGTGACATTCCATGTCCCTAGAGCTAGCTTCTGCAGCCGAGGATCGGACCTTCGGCCGCTGCCCCAACTTACACTGCACCCGACCCCTTTGGTCCCTCCTACAGGCGGTGACCCCATTGGAGGGGGGACCCACGTGCCTCCTTCGGGCTATGCGAGACCAGGCCCCATGGGTGCAGGCCTCCGGCCACTAGACGTCACCATAGAGCCCCGACCCCAGGCCTGGCTCCAGGGGGAGGGCCCCGGTGACCTGCGGGAGAAAGAAAAAGTATATCCATGTTATTTCTCATCACAAGGGGTCTTTGTTGGGGTTCTCACCCAGGACCTGTTTGCCTTGGGACACCCTACCAGGGGCATAACGTTTGGCTCCTATATATATATATATACACAAACTGAAACACATAAATGGAATTGTTTTTACTGCAATCAAACAATGAAGCTGATTTTAACTATATCAAATTTATTATATTAGTTATTATATTATTTATTATATTAACAAAGTACTTAATATCTTTATGATAACTCTGTTTATCATTTTGCAAAATAAATGAAAAATAATGCACAAACATCAGCCCACATGGAAGTGTTTGGTACTTAAATGGCTTAAACTGTCTTTTTTGGGATTCATCTGAGATTCATGATGCATTTGATGGTGTAATAGGAAAACTGCCAGATTACATCTTCTTTTGTTAATTAGAATGATCATTTAATGCATAAACCAAGATGCATGTAAGACATATAAGACAGCCTTCTCTGCAATTTAAAAGACTTATATCTAAGCTTAAAACTCGCACATCATTTTCAATATCTTCCTATGATGCAGTCCAGTTCCAGTTATGAGGCTCTTCACACAGAAAGCGCATCATTTTGAGTATCTTTCTATGATGCAGTCCTGTTCCAGTAATGAGGCTCTTCACACAGAAAACAAAACAAGAACTTCCCGCATCATGAAGTCGATTATTAAAAAGACACGTGGTTGTCAGCAATGGCTCTGGCTTGTCACATTAGTAGATGTTTACGCTCTAAGGCCGGTCATACTGGCTAAAATGGTAGCCAGAATGGAAGCTGACACCTTCTTCTGTGCAAGATGTTCATTACAGCTGGAGGCTCAGGAGAATAAATGTCTTGAATACCTAGCTGTTCAACCTCATTATAAGTGGCTGTATGATGGACACTTTGACAGCTTGGAGCTGGAGATGCCACGTCCTACAGGTCCCCAAGCTGTCAGGCTACAAACAATCTACATAACATCATAACATATAGCCTAGCAACCTGACATTTTCCATTACACTGGATTTCAAATTTACTTGTCAAGGAAAGCAAGAGAAGGTGAGGTTAAAATGTGTTTAAATAATCAGATAAGAAGTTTTATTAATTTAAACAGGTGATCTATGCTCTTTTGTAGAAGTGGATATGAGATGGTTTTTTCAGATGCATCACTGTTAATATCTTTATGTTCTGCTGAAGAGAGGCCAGAACTTGATTTCATGTGTCATGTTACTTTCACGATCAATGTCTGGAGTGACTTTTCACCACTTTCTCACCCTTAAACCAGCGGGATAAATTATTTTCCCATGACAGCGATATTATATTTTGTCATTTGCGAAATCACAAAGCACAATTGTGCTTTCTTCTTATATATCTTATCTTATCTTATATTCTTATATAAGTCCATATATGTTTAGAATCCTGTATTATTGTAATCACACACAATGATGTACTGTACACAAATTTTAGATACCCACATATACCCACAATATATTACAAAATAAATTGCTTATCCATTAATATCATCCGAGTATCATGTTACTGAATGTGGATAAGCTACACTGAGTATCCGATAGCTTCTATGAAAATAATGAAAATAGTGATTGAAAGGCAAATTTAGTTTTGATCCTGTTGATGTAATTTTAAGGTTCCTGTATTTTTATACACTCATCAGCTCCTGTCACTTCATTGTAAAATTATAATGTAACTCCTGACACTCAGCTACATTGTCTTCTACAAGAACATTTGCACCACAGACGTACTTTGGATTCGGTTTTTGCAGTAAAGCTCAAATGTCCAGAGAAAGTGGTACCTGCTAGATGAGTAACATGCTGAAAGCTCCTCCCTTCACTCCCGGAGCATATCTCTCTTCATTTTTAGTAATGTATTTTTCCCAGCAGCCTGCGCAACTACTAAGGAGGAAGCTTACAGACACTCAGACAAACAAAATTGTAATCAAGACTGAAACAGCTTCCCATCTACTGAAGCCTCTCGTCGTTCAAAGCGCTGGCAGGTCCCACTCAAGAGTTCCCGGTTTTGCAAATCTGTGCTTCCGCTATGTAATTTCTGAGAATTAATAAAAATCTTTGGATAAGAATCTTTGATCTGAATTTTTGTATTATATTTAATAATGAAAATAATGCTTCTTGAAGCAGACAGGCAGAGGGTCCCTCAGCACAGATGGGCTCTGTCAGGAGACACGGCATCCTCTGCAATGCCTCTTCCTGAAGACATAAACAGCATTTGCAACATGCTTACCTTTTTCCTCACCCATCATTTTCCCACGTGGGCTTTAAGCTCTGCTGGAGAGAGCAGCCCCGCCCCCTGCTTGCACCGGTTAGCGGCATCCGGCTTGTTAGCATTTCTCACAGGTGGCTAGCTGGATTCTTTTGAGGAGGCCGCTGTTGTTGTCCCGGTGGCGATCAGCCCTTGTCGGTGTGTCGCACATCGCCAGTCAGCTGTTGCATCACCTCCCCGGCTTGTATCTTGTGGGGCGACCGAGTGAGAGAAAACTGGGTCACTTGGCAGGGAGAGATGGGCAGCACCCTACGAGTCACGCCAGAAGCAGACAGCAGCTGTCTATTGCACATTAGCGGGTCCATTATGGCCGGCACGGGAGTACATGTACTGAATGTGGGGCAGGAAAAACATTCGCCACTGAAGCATAATATGCACTAGTGGCTCCATGGCTCCTTTCAAGGGCCTCACCAGAGGCAAGTCAGCTCATTTTTTTTTTGCTCTGATATACAGACAACAATGCAGGCTGCCATGACCACTGAAGCTTGTGAGCTCCTCCTCCTCCTCCTTCTCTACTCCACCCAGCCACTTCATCGGCACTGGGACTCTGCTGGTCAGGTCACTCAATCACTACTTCCTGTACACATGCTATACAAGCATACCCATGCATTTTACTGGTGTCCCTGCATGTCTGGGTTTGGCTTGCCCTGGTTTCCATCGTTTGAAGGAAGCAGATGAAGTCTACACAGCAAATTGAAACATCTAAAACGGCAAAAGCTGTCACCTTGACTAGAGGGGAACTGGGAAAATCATACGTGTTTTCATGTTTTTCATAACAAGCTTGATTTCGAGGTTAGCACAAAAATGCAAGCAAGAATACAAATACTCACCATATAACATGAAATGGGTAAAGCTTAAGCTGCATTTAAACCTATATAATACATTTAATAAAGCAGATAAGTGGATATATCAGTATGCAAGAAAAATAGCTGAACTCTGTGCTGGATTCCTAAAGAGCAGCCCCTCCCTCAGGGAACTTAATTGGGGTCATGTGATCCCAAGGAGCCAATCTCGGAGTTACACACCCCCAGGGTATTGTCTTCTCCCCGCTGTGGACCGATAATGGTGTCCAGACAGCGGGTCTGGGGGTATTTTAAGAGAATTGTCTGGCTCTTCACACCCCCGCTCTCCTGGTGAACGTACTTCCCGCAATTAGAGTCAAGGTCATCTGCTTCTTTCCACGAGCGCGCTGGATTTAAGAAGTCCTTTTGATATGTCGGACATATCACAGAAAAAATATCTGGAGAAACAGATAACACCGTGTCATACTTATAATACTAGTGTTATGAATGACCATTTATAATGTAGTTTCACAGTTCCTCATTAGCGATGAGCTGGGAGGCTTTAAATTGATGACAATCCTAGTTAATTATCTTACTTGCTGCTCAGCCAGTAGAGTCTAAATCACCCCCTAAATCCCCTCTCTCATGACTCCTTTAGAATGGTTCTTTTTAGTCTTAATTTCCTTTCACATACTAATCAGCGATTTAAATAAAGAAATCAGTTGAGGGCCATAGAGCATAGCTGATCATGAATTTTTAGGTTATATACTGATCCTAATTTCTAACTGACCAATACTGATTCAGTTAATTTCATATTTTATTTCCTTACACACCCATGTACAGTATATTGCAATAGTCATATTCCAAAATGGATTCAATTCATTTTTTTTTGAATGAATTTCTTCCAAAATGCATTAAATTCATTTTGTTCCTCAAAATTCTACACACAACACCCCATAATGACAAAATGAAAAAAGTTTACTTGAGATTTTTTCTAATTTCTTAAAAATAAATAAACTGAGAAATGACATGTTCATAAGTCTTCACAGCCTTTGCCATGAAGCTCAGCATTGAGCTCAGGTGCCTCCTGTTTCCACTGATCATCCTTGAGATGTTTCTGCAGCTTAATTGGAGTCCACCTGTGGTAAATTCAGTTGATTGGACATGATTTGGAAAGGCACACACCTGTCTAAATACTGTAAGGCCCCACAGTTGACAGTGCATGTCAGAGCACAAACCAAGCATAAAGTCAAAAGAATTGTCTCGAGGCACAAATCAGGGGAAGGTTACAGAAAAATTTCTGCTGCTTTGAAGGTCCCAATGGACATAGAGTTTGAAACCACCAGGATTCTTCTGGCCGGCCATCTAAACTGAGCAATCAGGGGAGAAAAGCCTTAGTCAGGGAGGTGACCAGGAACCCAATGGTCACTCTGTCAGAGCTCCAGAGGTCCTCTGTGGAGAGAGGAGAACCTTCCAGAAGGACAACCATCTCTGCAGCAATCCACCAATCAGGCCTGTATGGTAGAGTGGACAGACGGAAGCCACTCCTTAGTAAAAGGCACATGGCAGCCCGCCTGGAGGTTGCCAAGAGACACCTGAAGGACTCTCAGACCATGAGAAACAAAGTTCTCTGGTCAGATGAGACAAAGATTGAACTCTTTGGTGTGAATGTCAGGCGTCACGTTTGGAGGAAACCAAGCGCCGCTCATCACCAAGCCAACAGCATCCCTACAGTAAAGCGTGGTGGTGGCAGCATCATGCTGTGGGGATGTTTTTCAGCGGCAGGACCTGGGAGACCCGTCAGGATAAAAGGAAAGATGACTGCAGCAATGTACAGACACGTCCTGGATGAAAACCTGCTCCAGAGCGCTCTTGACCTCAGACTGGGGCAACGGTTCATCTTTCAGCAGGATGATGATCCTAAGCACACAGCCAAGATATCAGAGGAGTGGCTTCCGGACAACTCTGTGAATGTCCTTGAGAAACCCAGCTAGAGCCCAGACTTGAATGCGATTGAACATCTTAAAATGGCCGTGCACCGACGCTTCCCATCCAACCTGATGGAGCTTGAGAGATGCTGCAAAGAGGAATGGGCGAAACTGCCCAGGGATAAGCGGCCAAGCTTGTGGCATCATATTCAAAAAAACTCGAGGCTGTAATTGCTGCCAAAAGTGCACCAATAAAGTACTGAGCAAAGGCTGTAAATACTTATGTACATGTGATTACTCAGTTTTTATATTTTTTTTGTTAATTTGCAAAAATCTCAAACTTATTTTCATGTTGTCATTATGGGGCGTTTTGTGTAGTGTTTTAAGGAGAAAAATGAATTTAATCCATTTTGGAATAAGGTTGCAACATAACAAATAGGAGAGGAAGTGATGCAGTGTGAATACTTTCCAGATGCACTGTACAGTATATGGCAAAACAAAATGACTCTGCTAATGGAAAACACTGGGTGGAGAATCAGTCAAAGAATGCTGAAATATGTTTATATACATTGCGAAAGGTTAATTCTTTCAGTTAGTAATTCAGTAATGCCGACTTCTGTTTTGGGGGTTTCATGGCGGATCACTGGGCTGCACTGGGACCTCATATCCCCAAGGATTTGGATTTGGTCTCAGACCTGGCTCTCTGTGCACCAGGCATCTGCACGCTCTCTTTGTTCCTGTGTAGATTCCATCCTGCGGCAGAGTTGCGATGGGCCGGCATCCTATGCAGGTGCTGCTTACCTTGTGCCCTGTGGTCACTGGGACAGTCTCCAGACTCGCCGTGGTTTTAGTGGATAAGCCATTATGAAAAATGCATGCGTTCATAAATGTAAACGAGAACTGACTGCACTGGCCATCTGGCATACCAGGCATTTTCCCGGGGGGGGCAATGGGTATGTGGGTCACCAAATGTATTGTGGGGGACCCCGATCTGGCAAAATTCACCCCAAAGTCCACAGCCGATTTCTAATCCCAGTCCAGCCCCTAAAGAGAAACAGAGAAAGAGAAAAATATTCTGTATGAATGCAAAGCAATCTTGAAATCTATGTCAAAGGACTGTAGTTTTGCCTCTACAGCTGAAAGAAATATATTCAGACATTAGAGTTCCTTCGTGTATATAATCCTATTGGCTCACCAGCAGGATTAGTGGTGAGGGTGAGGTTCTTTTCCTCTTGCTGTCTCTCCTGACTGCATTAAATAGCCACTGGGGTGAACGGCATCCATCCATGCATCTGCTATTCACATCCATACCATCTATCTGCTTGTCCTATTCAGGGTGACGGGGGGCCACAGCCTATTCCAAGATCTACAGGCGCAAGGAATAACCCAGGATGGGCCGCTAACGCATCGCAGGACACACACGCCGATGGATAATTAGGGATCTCCAACTCTCCACTGCATTCTTTTTGATCATGGGGCAAAACCGGAGTACCTGGAGGAAACAGCACAATGACACAGGGAAAATATGTGAGCTCCACATACACAAAGCCAGGACGGACACTGGAACACTGGTCCCTGCAGTGTGAGGCAAGTGCTAACCACTGCCACTGCAGGTGAGGGGCAACAGGAATTAATTGTCATCTCCAGATTGCCTGCCAGCTGCAGCTTGCTTGGCTTCCACGTGTCAAGAGGATCAACTCGCGGCGTCGGGCTGTGGTGCCGTCCAGCGAGCTCACATTGTCAGCACCATCACATCACTCGTTTAGTGCACTGGTTCCCAATATGGTCCTGGGAGACCTGCAGCAGTCCGTGATTTTGCTCCCTCTCAGCTTCCAGAAGGGGAGCAATAATGTGGACAATCTGGCAGGGAGCTGGGAAGGAGCAAAAACATGGTCTGTGGTCTGTGGCTGAGGTCGGAAAACATTGATTTAGTTTATAAATGACAACAAAGACATCTACACTGCTTGTGTTTATACTGATATGATATAATGAATTATGAATTAATATGCCACATATTACACACATTGTAGTTGAGTACACTGTAATATAAGGACCGTTAGAAAATGATGTCTCTCTCTCTTGTGATCTGTCCCACTCACTTGTGATATGTCTTTCTCTTATGTCTCTCTCTTATGATGTCTCTCAATTTCTGTATATGTGTCTCTCTTATGATGTCTCTCTCTCTCTTATGATATGTCTCTCTCTTATATGCGTCTCTCTCTTATATGTGTCTCTCTTATATGTGTGTCTCTCTTATATGTGTCTCTCTTATGATGTCTCTCTCTCTCTCTTATGATATGTCTCTCTCTTATATGTGTCTCTCTTATGATGTCTCTCTCTCTCTCTTATGATATGTCTCTCTCTTTTATGTGTCTCTCTCTTATATGTGTCTCTCTTATGATGTCTCTCTCTCTCTTATGATATGTCTCTCTCTTATATGCGTCTCTCTCTTATATGTGTCTCTCTTATGATGTCTCTCTCTTATGATGTCTCTCTCTTATGATATGTCTCTCTCTTATATGCGTCTCTCTCTTATATGTGTCTCTCTTATGATCTCTCTCTCTCTCTTATAATATGTCTCTCTCTTAATGATGCATGTCTCTCTTAAGATGTGTGTCCCTCTTTCTTGTGATATGTCTCTCTCTTATGATATGTCACTCTCTCTCTCTTTCCCTTAACAGTCAATGCCTTTACAAGGCATATATTTATGCAGACAGAAGGTCCCAAACAGTGATTGCAGGGGAAATGTTGATGGACCCAAGCATAAAGCCAAATGCCCAGGGACACTTTTCTACCTTCTGAGTACAGGAAGAGGCGCAATTAACATTCCATCAATGGCGCAACAGCCTCAGTATGTCAAATTCATTCAAGCAGCTCAGAGGGTTACTGAATAAGAAAACGATGTCGTTCTAATTTACCAGCTAATTCATTTTCAGTTTCTTGTATTAATCTTAAAAGAGAAAATGGGTCATAGCAGATGGGAGATTGGCAGACGCGTAATCATAGCTAAGGGAATGGGCCATCTGCCTTAGGTTTCTTTCAATACATTTTCTTTTTTAAATTTCTACTTTAACAAACAAGGTCAGGATGAAACTGTGCACTCCAACATCCTGTGATGTTTAGAGCAACATCTTAGTCACAGAAATCTGCTGCTAATGTCTGGACACGTATTTTACATCTAAACAAGAGATTACCATAAGGTCAAAGATTTTTTTAACATCAAGAGATTTTCATATTTTGATTATATGCCGGTTTTCTGTCAGACTATTAAAATGTATGAGTATTTGAACTGTGACCTATTAAGCTACATACTGGTTATAGTTTCAGATTTATCTTAAATCTGTATAGGGCAACACTTTACATTAACTTCACTTTCATAATGCATTTATAATGTATTCATAGAACATTAAGTGCACCTTCATAATACCTTCATAAAACATTCATAAGCATCATGGAAGTATATCTTAACATCCTAATATACACTTATTGGACAAGAGTATTGGCACAGCTGCCTATAACACCTACAGGGACTTTTATGACATCCCATTCTAAATCCATAGGCTTCAATTTAGAGTCGCTCTTCCTTTGCAGCTACTGTATAAGAGCTCTTCTGGGAAGGTTTTCTACAAGATGTGCATCATGGGGTTGAGGTCAGCGCTCTGTGTGGATCAGTCAGGTTCTTCCACACCAAACTCATCCAACCATGTCTTTATGGACCTTGCTTCGTGCACTGGGCCACGGTCATGAGACAGAACAGGCCTCTTCCCGAACTGTTTCCACAAAACTGAAAGCATAAAATTGTCCAATAAATCTTGGTATGCCGAAGCATTAAGAATTTCCTTCACTGGAACTACCTGACAAACAACCCATTATCCGTCCGTCCTTCACCAAACTTTACAGTTGGCACAATGTAGTCAGGCTGGTAATGTTGAAACATAAATTCATCCACCAGATGTCCAGACAGAGATGCATGATCCACGGAACGCTTTTCGACTGCTCCAGAATCCAGTGGCGGCGTGCTTTACGCCTCTCCATCTGATGCTTGCCATCACACTTAGTCAATGTGAAGCCTGCATGCAGCTGCTCGGCCATGGAAGCCCATTCCATGAAGCTCCCAGCACCCAGTTCTTTGGCTGCGGTTAATGCCAGAGGAAATTTGGACCTCTGTAATCTCACATTCTTTCATGAATGTTTGTAAACCTCACTGCATGGCTAGGTGCTTGATTTTATACAGCTGTGGCAATGGGTCTGAATGTATCACCTGAAGTCAGTGATTAAGAGGTGTGTCGCAGTAGTTTTGTCCATACAGAGTACCTTAACAACTTCAACACCCATTAATAACAAGCATTACATAATTATAATGTTTGTTATCATATAATGTTTGTTATGAATGCATATCAAAGCTGCTAAAGTATGATAGAATGCAAACGTATACTTACATGCTTGCTTATGAATGTTCTAGCAATGCATAATGAAGGTGCCGTCAATGTAAAGCGTTACCCCGCATTTCTACTGCCCCGTAGCAAAATAAAATATAATGAACGACATTTAAACTAAAAATTTTTAACTAATTACAAAGGCTGGGTGGCTGACTAATGAAATGCAAGGTGACGCAAAGAACATTTAATTTTTTTGTTAATTACCAGTCCACAATATAGAAAAGCATTTTGGACCACTTTATAGGCTGTTAGCTAGAAGCCCACATTATTATTCTAACTGTCATTGAACACCTAGTCATTTGCAATGCAATTTTAATCGGCCCTATTATTCTTATTGCAGGTTATCATAGAAGTATAATGTAGGTCAAGTAAAAGGGCCCTAGTAACCTAATCAGCCTTAACAGCCCTTTGCTGCTGCTGCAGGATATAGTTTCCTCTCAGGTGTCCAAAAGTCTCTCTGCTGTGTCCCCACCTTACCAAAGGAAACAAATGTTTCCCAGAATGCACTTCAGCACTTTTGCTAGGATGCTCCTTATCACTGAACAATATCTCGGCCACGTGGTCTGTTATACACTAAACGGAGAATTACACATCTCTGAGCATGTTGTTCCATTTGTGAGGTGCTGAAGGATGGTACAGTACGGGGGTGAAGCTTTGCTTGGGTTTTGGAAAGTGTGCTTGGCGCATGTCCTGCCAGGGGCGCTGCGTGGCTCAGAGGGCTGGGCAGTTCTGCCCCATGTCCACAACTGGCAGGGTAATCATATCACTGCTGGCCCATTGAGCAGCGCCCAGAACGCCCCGTGCCCCAGGCAAGCTGATTTTGCTCTCTGACCTCACTTGCTTTCCTTATTTGTATGCTGCTTTATACGAAAGTTAATAATAATAAATAAGTAAATGTTAATGTTTTATGGATGCCAGTGTCGTACAGGAATTATAGCCCTAGGAAGCTCAGTACTGGTTGGGAATCTATACCATGCTTTTATCAACTCTTATTAAATGTACTTTAGCATTTATGACATGTTACCTCAATCTTATTGAGGTACTTGAAACAAATTGTGCCAGCCGTATGTTTATGGTTTATTAATTGACATACATAAGTGTGTGTTATGCTGAACTGTTATGCTGAACAACAGAGGCTGAGCTGTCCTGTAGACACTTTAACAGTGAGGCCTGCTGCCTGCAGCAACTGTCCTGTAGACACTTTGGCAGTGAGGCCTGCTGCCTGCAGCAACTGTCCTGTAGACACTTTGACAGTGAGGCCTGCTGCCTGCAGCAACTGTCCTGTAGACACTTTGACAGTGAGGCATGCTGCCTACAGCAACTGTCCTGTAGACACTTTGACAGTGAGGCCTGCTGCCTGCAGCAACTGTCCTATAGACACTTTGACAGTGAGGCCTGCTGCCTGCAGCAATTGTCCTGTAGACACTTTGACAGTGAGGCCTGCTGCCTACAGCGACTGTCCTACCCTGTAATTTTAGCTTCAAGGTCCTAGACAGTCACTATAACCGTGTCACAGAGGGCTGCATTAGGGCAGCTGCGGTATGGAAGGCTGGACACAGGTGGACAGCTAATTAACAGTGACACTGAGAAGGGGATTTGCGGGCTGTGGACCACGACAAAGAACAGATTAAAGAGAGGGAAACAACAAAAACTGGAGGATCTGCGTGCAATGGAACCAGAGGGACAAATGAGAATAAAACCCAGAAGAGGCAAGGGCCCTGAAGCCAGAAATCAAGTTAAAAAAATGTTCAACGGAAAGAAAAAGGATAATGATGGAAAATGAAGGAAACAGCCGCCTGAAAAGCTGAGCGATGAAGCTCAAGACGTAACAGTTGGGAAGCATGAAGACTAAACCTTAAGGTCTGCTGCCAAGCTGTTTGCATGGGCAATACAGCTCATTAAAAGGAACAGCATCCAGGCCAGGTCGCAGGTCAAAGTGAATGTGTACAACCAATGTGATCATGCAACCGCAGCGCCCCCTGTAGGAAGGCATAGCAGCGCTGTCTGCATGCAACTACATGCGGCTTCCTACTAGAGTCTCTTTGTGTTGATGAAAATGATTTCGTACTTAAGTACTTAGCCTGTATGCATTCTTTATTCATGTGAACAACATGGTTTCTGAGGAAATTGAAGTCTAACTATGCGCCACCCGAATGGCTGTCATGTTCCCTGAAGAAAATCCCCACTTTGTTAAGGCACCTGTGGCGAGACACTCAATCAGAATAAATATGTGTGAAAATTAAAACTGGGGAGTTTTCCAAACTAATAACAAATAAGAAACTGGGATAAGGAAGTTACCCTGCAGCATCCAGCAGAGACTAGCAGTGACAAAGAGCAGCAAGAGTCAATGCAACGAGTGAAATATCAACAATCGCATGTAGAGGTCAGACGTGTGCCTGTAGGGAAGGGTTGCAAGCAAGAATCAATCAGAGATTAAAGAATAGAGAGAACCGTTTACAATGTCTTCCTGCAGATGCAGGAGAAAGTCCAGTGAGATAATGGTAATAATTTACCATAATAACTGCGCGTGTGGCATGAATCTAACTAAGTGTTAAGAAAATATTTTTATGGGGATATCTGTCCTCATAGCCTGGATGTCTTCTTAGAAGGGAAGGCACTTGTGTAGGACCCCTATGAAGCTTTCATCCAGCTAAATGGCCAAGTTGGCACTAGTTTGTCATCTGCAAGCAGAATTGCAGATGAGCATTGCATGTCTAGTACTCTGCTATCCATTTAACAGTCGCTTTAGAGTCGGTGGATGAGCATTGCTTGTCTAGTACTCTGCTATCCATTTAACAGTCGCTTTAGAGT
>JAODKE010000040.1:5791302-5802747 GCA_026779605.1 Mormyrus hasselquistii | reverse complement strand
ACTGACCAAGTGTGATGCACATTCAAGATTCAAGAAACAGGGGATTAAGGAGGCAACGGCTCTGACAGTGTCACTCGAACAGAGATCAGACCCACTGGCCTCCATCTTTGCTGACCATTACTTATATGTACAGTTATTTAGCTGTTTGGTGGATTTCTGCCCATTTGCTCACAGTGTTAAACCCCATAATGTACAACATCTGCCAAGCTTCCCTGTCACAGGTACAAATGTAGAAATTATTACATAAAAACATAAAAAAGATATGACTTATAAGACATGAATTAGTCACGTGTAATGCTGAGATGAGAGAGTGTCTAATACTAATTATTTTGGAAAATTTTGAGAAACTTTTCAGATATACTTGTGAAACACAGTTATCTAAATATGAATACCAAAAGTCTTTTGTTTTTAATTATTGCAGTTTTTTTTTTTTTTTTTTTTTAAATTAATTTTCTTATTTAGGGCTGCAAGAGGATGAAAACATAAGCACAATATTTCCACGTTGATGAACTTTAAATTTGCAGAGAAAGATGATTCCGGGATTATTTTTGTTGATTTTAAGATGCACTTGGAATCTCCCGGAAATCCAGAGGCTCAAACAGCACAAATGGTGTCCCTTATGTTCTCATTAAAAAGCTGAAGAGAGTCATTTTTCAGCCCCCTTTGATAGCCGAGTATTTTACCGTGCCTATATGTGTAGAGGTCAGGCGAGACTGCAAGGACTCTTCATCATTATCGCCTCATTTACATTCCCAGGCTTCCGTTGGATGGAAGTTATCTTGTCTCCCTGCACCATTTCTATCAGCTGTAATGTATCGCCCTTGTCCTTTACATATCCCTCCCTGGCCTTCATTTCTTGCTGGTTACCCGATCCTCCTGCATTTTCCCAATGGCAAAGTCTGAAAATTATACACATTGAATTCTTAGCGATATAATTGTGTTTACCAGATGGGGATTAGAGCTTAATCTCAAGAACTAGGAGAGTAGCGTACCTTGTAATTACTCTGTGACAACACTGTTTAGCATTTTTAGTTACTCACTCCCTGAAGCTGTCAGATTTTACTGAAGGCGTGTTACTCGCTGACCCTCAGTCTTTATTGTCCACCGTCTGACGATAAAAGTTTGCAAACCTGGGGTAATGCAGTATGGCTGTGAGACGGAGTCTGAAAACGTCCATATGGCTGGACATAAATGAAGTGCGACAAACACAAAAGCCTCTCAAGGACGCAGAACTTTGATTCTGGCACTCAAGGGAGCCCCATGGGTTACGCTGTAAATTTGCATGAAATAGGTACAGGGCATGTCAGATTTTCAATTGGTTTACATCATAGGCAGATGAGAATTAATCAGCAAATATTTTGTTTGCCTTTTAATAATGTGCTTTACAAAATATTTAATAAATATATCCCCAAAGTAATAATCATTCATGAAAATAAGTATATTTAGAATTATTTGGTTATCCTTGATCGAGGTGAATATAATATGATAAAAGTATGAAAACTGTTAGGAGAAGTTACACAGAATGAGAAGACCAGTAATACTGAAGGTATCCAGACAGCTTAATCCTTGAATCAATATGCCCATATAAAGTAATATAACAACAACAACAACAATAATAATAATAATAATAATAATAATAATAATGATAATCATTATTATCATTATTGTCATGACCTGCTCGTCCGATCCTCCTGTGTGCCACGCCCACCTCGTTACCTCGTGTTAATTCCCAATTGTAATCATCTGTTACCTGTTAAGTTCAGCCTGTCCAGTGTATATTAGTCCGCGTCTGAGTTCGTATCCCCGTCAACTGAAATAAACCCGTTTTTACCTTGGATTTCCGCCTTCCTGCTTCATCCTTCACCACGGTCGTCACAATTATAGTTGTTGTTCTTAATGTTATCATAAATATGACAGCACTTGCACAATTTAGCGTTCCTAGTATTCACGTATAAAATACTTTGGCAGGTTTGGCACTGGAAATGAATTTTAAAAAAAGGTAAAAACATAAAACGCAGGCGTGTCTTCTGTTGTATAGAACTATTTTTATTTGCTTGTTGTGAAATAATAAGTTACAACTAATTGATGCATGAACAATGTTCTGCCTGGTAATATGATAATAGACAGAAGTTTGTTTTAGCATTTCATCCTCCTTAATCATCAGTCAAATGCAAATTCTGGCTTTGATGGAAAAATAAAAGAAGGAGATTCATTGACATAAATGAGGTAACTCTGCTGGTGTGCTAAATGGGCAATGTTCATTTTCTGATCTATGAATCAACATTTTAAAAAAATTCATATCTTGGATTTCAAGGACAAATTGCGATCTCACTATTATACACATTGTTAATAAAAGGAAGATATCAGTATTGACAACTCATTTTAACCTTAAAACAAAACAAATAAACAAGAAGAGGATATGACAAGATTTAATGAATAAGTAACATCATTATTATCTTACATTATTACCAGGAAATATATTCTTAAGTTCCCTGTTTATTCCACGTTTTTGCATTGAAGCTGTCAAATTGTCTTACATTATCTCAACTAGAGACGATATATTTCATTAATATGTATTTTAATTATACAAGCAGCATCTGCGCTGTGTCATTTTTTGACAATATATAGCTATTAAATGTACAAACTACATTTCATGGGCATCAAAAGCTGACATTGCGTGCCCTTGGCAGAAGCAGAAGTTAATAATGCTTTTACGCTCTGAACGGAAAGGGGCCATTAAAGCGAAAAGGCCTCCGAGGCCTCAGGATGTCATGCATGTAGCCACAGTCAAGGGCGTTGTTAATCACATTATGCAGCAAAGTATAGTATCGGAAGACCACTCAAGGACTATCATTAAACAAGTTCTGCATTTGTAGTATTCACCATTAGCCATTAATTATAGGTAGATATAAATTTGCACTGTTTTCAATTATCATGGTGGGTGCATAGTGTCGAATGAAGATGGGGAAAGGGTCACTTAAACTCATTTTTATGGACTACAACACAACAGGGGATGTTATACGCACAAAAATCGGTAAAAAAAAAAAAAGCAAAGGACAAACCCAGTAAACTAGCTTCAAAGTGTTTTCAAATATTATCCCAACACACAAATAAGGGACAAATATCTGGAAAAAAATAATGCCTGCAGAGCATTATGATTTTCCATTGTTGCGGAAGTGTTTCATCTTCATCCATGTGTATAGCAGAATGACAATGCCAATGAAGCAGGCCGTGTGACATCAGTGCTGGGCTTCCAGCGCACCCAGTCCCCAGAGTACTGGCTCAGCTTTTCCTTATACCAATCCTGCTTCCTAATTGCCACTGACCATGCTCTGGTCACCCTCATGTGTTCCCTCTCCCTGTATGAATCAGCGTCTTGCCCCTGTTCCTTCTTGGGCATCTGTTGACTCTATGCCTTGTCTTGGCTGCCTGCCTGTGTTCAGTATAGATGCCCCCCCAATCTGTTAGGCCCCCTGTGTTCAGTGTAGATGCCCCCCAGTCTGTTAGGCACCCTGAGTTCAGTGTAGATGCCCCCCCAGTATGTTAGGCCCCCTGTGTTCAGTGTAGATGCCCCTCCAGTCTGTGAGACCCCCTGTGTTCAGTGTAGCTGCCCCCCAGTCTGTTAGCCCCCCCTGTGTTCAGTGTAGATGCCCCCCCAGTCTGTTAGGCCCTCTGTGTTCAGTGTAGATGCCCCCCCAGTCTATTAGACCCCTGTGTTCAGTGTAGATGCCCCCCCAGTCTGTTGGGCCCCCTGTGTTCAGTGCATATGCCCCCCAGTCTTTTAGGCCCCCTGTGCTCAGTGTAGATGCCCCCCAGTCTGTTAGGCCCCCTGTGTTCAGTGCAGTGTTCTTTTTGTCCTTGCATAATACCAATGTTGACACTTGCATTCCAGTGTCTTATGCATGTCAGCTTACGAAAAAAAAGAGGGTTTTTGTGTGTGTGTGTGTGTGTGTGTGTGTGTGTGTGTGAATGATAAGATAAACATTACAAAAAGCTTAAAGCAAAGAATGCTAATATTCCACCTTCAGATTAAAATCAAATCTATATTGAAATTATAATTACCAAAAAAAAAAACTAGGAAACTGGAAATGCATTCTCCATTTCAGAAATATCCAGTGTTTTGCGTTCTGCTATGCGCGTGAGGTCGGGTCTCCGCTGTGCGTTCTGCTATGCACGTGAGGTCGGTTCTCTGCTGTGCGTTCTGCTATGCACGTGAGGTTGGTTCCCTGCTGTGCGTCTTGCGATACACGTGAGGTCGGGTCTCCGCTGTGCGTTCTGCTATGCACGTGAGGTTGGTTCCCTGCTGTGCATCTTGCGATGCGCGTGAGGTCGGGTCTCTGCTGTACGTTCTGCTATGCGCGTGAGGTCGGGTCTCTGCTGTGCGTCTTGCGATACACGTGAGGTCGGTTCTCTGCTGTATGTTCTGCTATGCACGTGAGGTCGGGTCTCTGCTGTGTGTTCTGCTATGCGTGTGAGGTCGGGTCTCTGCTGTACGTTCTGCTATGCGTGTGAGGTCAGTTTTCTGCTGTGCGTTCTGCTATGCACGTGAGGTCGGTTCTTTGCTGTGCGTTCTGCTACGCGCGTGAGGTCCGGTCTCTGCTGTGCGTTCTGCTCTGCACGTGAAGTCGGTTCCCTGCTGTGCGTTCTGCTATGCGCGTGAGGGCGGTTCTCTGCTGTGCGTTCTGCTATGCCCGTGAGGTCGGGTCTCCGCTGCGAGTTCTGCTATGCGCGTGAGGTCGGTTCTCCGCTGTGCGTTCCGCTATGCGCGTGAGGTCGGTTCTCCGCTGTGAGTTCTGTTATGCGCGTGAGGTTGTTTATGCTTCCGTTGCATCAAGGTGAGGAGGAAAGTGGTTTGCGAAACTTGATCAGACCCACCATTGCACCATTGCACAGGGACAACTGGGGAAGTCTTGGTGGGAAAATGCACAGTGGGCCTGATCCTAGTAATGTTTTGCTAAATCCTGCGAAAACTCAATATTTTGTATAAATAATAAGATAATTTAAAATCACAATCAGTGATATTTTAAAAGCTGGAGTATTTTTGAGCATTTTCCCTCCAATAACAGAAACCCATAAGGTGTTTAATTAAAAAAATGTCACAGTAATTTGTAAGCAGCATCTTTTAATGGAATATACTAAAATTACATGTAAGAATACATTTCCCTTTAGAAGTCACATGACCCCGTCCTGGTTGCTTTATTATTCTCTTCACCCACAAATATCCTGATGGTGGTATTTGACACTAACTGCTCTTTTTTGCCCTTTTGGATTACATGGTGAATGCTTTGTGAATCACATCATAGAGAAAGGCTTATGTAAAACAAGCAGCATGCTGGCAGAAATAACTGGGGTTATTGGCAAGATACCTCTGGGGTAAAGCTTTAGTAATAACAGATAACAGACATGAAGGAAAGCATGGAATCCTGTAACATGCCAGACCATAATGACCGATTTTGCAACACTTCTTCCAACTAGCATAGGGCTGTGGGATACTTCATTTTACATGTCTAATATGTTTCTTTTCAGAACTTCCATTCTCAATGCATCCCCTTCTATGAAGAGTCGACACTGTTTCTCTTTGCTTTCACTAGTTACTGAGATGATTAAATATCATTGGTAAATTATGTTGCTGCTATTATTATCTGTCGCTGTATAGAAGCATCATGTTAATTGCTAGTTTTGTTGTCTACCATTTTATGGTGCTTATACTTTGGCGTAAAAGCAATTAAAGAATGGGCGCGCCCTGGCCCAGATGTTGGCAGCGATCGAATATTGCAATCAGTGCCAATTGAGAATAAACACACATGCTCATTAATGTGTCTGTTATCCCAGGGTTCATTGTGCAACAACCATTGAGACCATGTATGTGTAGCTTATTACTTCTGAAGGAAATCTGGCTAGCATTGCAAAGACAGACATTATAGCTAATAAAAAGGTTTGATGAGACAAAGGGGGATTCGAGAGAGACAAGACATCGGAGTTACATGCTGAAATATGGAAAAGAGGCCATCATAAAGGTATGTGACAGGACAGGAGATGGTGGCTGCATTCTCTCAGTCTATAAGAAAGGAGAAAAAAGGCAAATGTCAAAGCCAAGCAGCTGTGAACAGTAATAGAGACTACAGGGAGATCAGTACTCCACTGGGTTGACTTTGGGGTGTGTTCAAAATTCTGCTTTACATCCAAGTGCTGTGACACCTGTCTGGGAGCCACATGTCTCCTGAATCCTTAAATAGGCTGGTGGGCAGAGTTAATGGATGTGGGGTCCAGTGGTTTATACCACTGGGAGAGGTACCATGTGGCTCTCGGCCTGCTGCACAAGGCTTGTGACTCACGTCTAGCTTAGAAGAGATATTGAAAATGAGTGATTCTTGCTGATTGGCCTGTCAAGGGTCTCCGAATCTTGTTGGGCAGTTTACCAGTTCTCAGAGAAAGGAAACAGTCTAGCACCTTAACTTACTCTCCCAATATCTGCAGGCTAAAGATATGATTACTCCTTCACCACAGATAAAGGAAGAATAACAAATGTTCTGATAAAATTAAAAGCAGAAATTCTGGAGTGACGTTAAATATGTGATCAGCTTTTACAACAATTTTTTTTTTTTAATATTTAATCCATTTTCCCTTATTTTCTGTGACATATGTCACAACCTGTCCTGTCATCCCTGGTATGACCAGCAGGGGTCGGTGCTCATCCTCCAGAATCCTCCTGCTTTCTTCCTTACTGTGTCTTGTTCGTAATCTCCAATCCTAATGTGGCAAACATCAACACCTGACTCATATCAGTCCCTCATTGGTCCTGTATATATGAGCTTCCCAGTCCTGTGTTCCCCAGTCCAGTCATTAATATTGGTCTTCCTGTCTGCCCGTGTCCCTTGCGATCTCATTTTCCATCCGCTGTTTGGTTCTGTTTCAATAACCCCCTGTATTCACCCAAACACCTGCCTTTTAGTCGTTTGTCCTGCATTTAATGACAAAATACAAGTGTTATTGCTAGTTTGGAGAGTTAGTAGTAACAGCAAACATGTATAATATTCATAGAGCCTCGAAATACTCTAATGAATTGTGCATGAATTTTTATGCGATTTTTATTGGTTACTGGGAAATAAACATATACGAAGTCTAACACTGCAGGGTCATTGTAAATAAAAAGCTCTGACAGAAGTACATTCTGTGTGCTAAAAATATCTATGGACATAGATTATATAGGTTAAGGAAAGATCTGGAGTTTGGTTTGAATAAGACTCATTTCAAATGCGACTTTATTAGTTTCATTTTCATGCTAATCTTGAAATCTGCTATAATCATGTATCTTTCTGTTGTGTATTAGGGAGGAATTTAAACAAAAACAGAGGCCAGGCTTCAAGACAGTATGAAGTAGGACAGACGGAGATTTTTTTCCATCCAGGAACTGGCACAATGGATAACAAATGGATTTCGAAGTGAAACATCCAGATTTAGAATGAAACCAAAACCAGTTTACGTTGCCAAAAAAAAAAATCATTCCTAAAGCCAGCTAAGAGTGTATATTACAGTATAAGATATTTGAATTAATAACAGGTCCCGCCGTTGTTGATTCATTGTCATGAATCATGTTTGTGATGCCGTCGCTTTCTGTGGATCACACTGCATCTTTATTGACTCTCTATATTAAGCTTCCATAAATGCAAATGACTCCGCTTCGATGACGATGACAGCAATCATATATTTCTCCAAAGTAAATTCCACAGTGTAATGTCTTGCAAGCCGACCATACACATTCCCACACCTTTCCAAAAAAAATGTGACACAATAAATTCCCAAACAGGCTGCCGGACTCCTATGGATAAAATTTGCCATATATATATATATATATATATATATATATATATATATATATATATATATATATATACCTGAGAAATATTCCTGAGAGTTTGCAAGATGATCTGTGTAATACATTTAGATGACAGATGGCTGTGTTTACAAGATAACAGTCTCCGTTTTCTGCTCTCTGCTGACCTCTGGTCGATCATGGGGAAGACTTTCAGGTTTCATCCATGATAATATGGATCATCCGTGTTTCATCCGTAATAATGTTTTGTAAAGTATAAATAAAGATCCATCCAAGATCACATAGAGTGAACAGAGTAATAATAAAAATTAGACCTATTTCTTCACAAGTTTACACCTCCTATCAGCTCATCCTTCTCTTTCCTGTCGCTAAGCAATTGCCGCACCTTGCCTTAAAATTTGAACCGGAGCAGATTTTCAGTCAGAATGTGCTTGCAAAGTTTGGAAAAGATCGCAAAAATAATTTTTGAGTTATTAAGCTGACAAGATCAAATGTCTGAGCTGCCTGTTTCTATGCAGCACTGCTTTTAGTGTCATTAGTCTCAAAATCCTATCAGGTCCAGATCTTCACCCTTACAGTATGTCTGCAAAGGCTGAAAAAGATATTATACGTATCTTTGAGTTATTGCCCTGAGGGGATCAAAGGTGTGAAATTTCCCTTTTTTGCGATGTGGTGCTGCTTTAATTTTATTTAAACCTTTCTCAAAATTTGACCGCTTCCAGTTTGTCACCACTAGAATTGCTAATTTGTGTCACAGCATATGTCATACAGGTGCATGGGATTGCTTTGGGGCAGACTCATTCTGTCACAACACAAATCATTTACTGTGGAGCTTGCAGATCCACTCGGGACGTTGCCCTGGTAACTTTTGGACCATCGTTAAGAGTGCGGTGAATTAGCTGCAAGTAATTTATCAAAAAACAAAGCTTTATTAAATAAAATCCTGCACTTTTCTGTAGTCCATCCATCCATCACTTATCAGTGATATAAGTCCATTTCAGTGAATATCGCCCCCCCCCCCCCCTTCATATGCAGTTTACAGTCCATCCATAATAATAAGCTGCTCCTGTGTGATTTCCAGTACAGTTCTCTGCCCTACTGGGAATGCCATAGTCTGCAAGGAGGGCAAATTTCAGCACAGCGTTCCAAAGTTTATGACAGGACAAGGAGAGAACTTAAGGGGGAAGTCACTAATGGTGCTCTTCCACTGGCGTACAGGAAGCGACGCGTATCCGAGTCGTACTGTGAAGAGAGACTAGTCACAGTGTGGCTCCAGCTCGCGTCGGATTTCCACCGCAGAAGGGTCAGCCTGGTAAAGGCGTCGCCGGGTTTGGAGAGGGACAGTAACAATAAACCGAAGAGACACTTATTTACCCTTCACACGGTGTATATTATGATTTACTAAGTGCAATTCTTATTCTTCTTCTTATTATTATTATTATTAGTTTACTGTCTGCTTATTTTTGCTAGCACTGTCAGAATTGTCACTGTGGGAATTGCCATGTTATGCAAGAATCAAACGCTAGCATCCACTGGCATAGATTTTCATTATGCATCCATTCTGTTTAGCTGTTCCATGGTACTTTCTTTAAGTAGGAGGAAATTTTGAAGATCCGAGTTATCAGGAACGCATCCAATCATCGTGATCTGAAGTACTACTAACAATAAATAATATATAGAACTGATGATTTTTTTCCCTTCAGATAATCCATACGCAGAACACCAGTATCTCCGTGCCTTTCAAACAATCAGATGGCGGTAATGCAAGCAGCTCCGTTTGGTCATGCTTTTGGCCCTTGCTGATAAGCAGGGTCGTGTCAGCACACTTATGGTGTGGGAATGATGGTGTGGGAATGGCTGAGGTACAGCTCGCGTACTTTACAATGGAAAACTGCCAGTTTACGCTGTGGCTTGGCTATGGCTCGGTTCTCGGAAAAACACCTTAAGAGGTCTACAACAATGTTAAAGGAGCTGCAGGAATTACTGGCAGGTACCAGTCGCTCTTTGTATATGACAAACTCCTGTGATTCTGCAAATGTCAGGGTTAGGAGGTAAGGTGGCTAGATGGACACCATTTCTCTCAAGAAAGAACATCAAAGCAAATCTTAGGGCAGCAAAAAATGGAAAAATGACTAGCTCTAGATACCATCATATTTTGGCAAATAAACTGCTGGTCTCTTTTAGAAAGCTGAAAATTAAGAAGAGTTTTTCCTTCCAGCGACATAACAAGCTAAAGCACACAACCAATTCAACCAAGGAATGTTTTCAGAAAATGCAGATCAAAGTCTTGGAAGAGCTGAGTTATAGCCCAGACCTGGTAAATCCCAATCAATGGAAGAAGCTAAAGAAGGGTATGCACGAGATGTCCCCCGGCAATTGGAAGGGCTAAAGAGCTCTCTTATTGGGATATTTTTGTGTTTGTAACCTACTGCGTAATTCTTGTACCAGTGCCAAGTTACTGATCATTCCCTGGAAGCTTGTGCCTATTGGCTACTCGACAGCTGAATGCTTTTAGTTTGCCATGATTATACATTTCAACATCACTTTGGAAAAAAGGATCAGCTAAATATATCTAAATGTGCATAATGTAAATGTGAAGTCCATGTGTGTTAAGCTAGAGGAAAGTTATTCACCAGACTGCAGTAGGTACTTCTAAAAAGTATTAATTGAGGGCTGTGGACACAAGAAACCATAGTTTTCCCCCAACTATTCTGCTAATTATCTAATTACTGTTATTATTATTTTTCTTAATTGGGGTGTGTAGATTTTTTATCTTCACTGTACCAATAAAACATTTACAATTATACATTTTAAAATCTATGATGAGAAATCAGCTGATGCAAGTTAATAAAGTAATTGAGTTGGAACTTTCGAAACTACAAAGCTACTAAATGGGACTCTGGGGAACTGGGAGGAGCCGTGGAGTAAACTGGCTTCAGTCTGCTAAGGGGGTGATAACTTGCTGGGCTTCTTCACTGCATCCGGTTCCATGAAGTCTGTCAGGTAGCTGTGAGCTGGTGCTTCCCCATGGGGAACCTTGCATCACTCCTCCTGCTGGCACTATCCTCCCCGACGCGCCATTTGCTTATTATGGAAAGAAGGTTGATGCAAGGATGAGGCATAAATATGAATTTGAACACTTTTGTAATGAGCTGATAGTTGCAGTAGTAGTAATTAAATCAGAAGTAACATATATACACACACACACACACACACACACACACACACATTCACTGGTCACTTTATTGGGTACACCCGTTCTTCAAGCAAATGTCTAATCATGCAGTCATATATCAGGGACACAATGTATAAAACCATGGAGATACAGGTCAAAAGCTTCAGTTAATGTGCACATCACACACCGGGATGGGGAAGAAAGGTGATTTAAATGACTTTGAACGTGGCATAGTTGTCGGTGCCGGACGGCTGGTTTGAGTATTTCCGAGACCGCTGGTCTACTGGGATTTTCACACATGACCATCTCACCAGCTTTACAGAGAATGGGCCGAAAGAGAAGAAACATCCAGCGAGCCGCGGTTCTTTGGGAGACAATGCCTTGTCGATGGCAGAGGAGAGAGAAGAATGGCCAGACCGGTTCAAGCCGACAGAAA
>JAODKE010000040.1:5759059-5783200 GCA_026779605.1 Mormyrus hasselquistii | reverse complement strand
AAAGCCAGATGCAGGCGGTGAGTTTGGGAAATTTCGTCTGAACTTTGTACCCCTGGTGCACCCCCCCCCCCCCCCCCCTGCAGTCGCCTGACTCTGCAATTAACTGGCAAGACCAGCATCGCACGTGCTCTGCACTTTGCAGCTCTGCATAAGTGGCTTGTTGATACCCTATTGGTAGACAAAATAACATGAAATGCATCAGTGCATCAGATGCATGGATTAGTGCATAAGGTAAGCTGGGTTTGGGTTTTTTTGTCATCCCTCAAGTGCAAACATCAAACCCTGCTAATGCTCATCCTGGACCCCAAGGGGCGATACTGCTAGCCATCTTACCGTATGCTGGGTTGTTTTACGCCAGAGTAAATGGTGATGACAGAAATCTTCAACGAAAAAGGGCACCCATGCAGATTTTTTTTTAGTATATGTAAATTCAGTATATACTGTAGAGGCTTCTCGGGTCCGTAATACGATATTTCAACTTACGTTGGATACTCCTGTTCCTTTCTGTTTTTCACTTTCAGTACATTTTTCAAGAAATTAGTTGACATATTCAACACTTTATTATAAAATACACTTTGTGTTAATGATTTTGCCCAACTGTAGACTAATGTAAGTGTTCTGAGAGTGTTTAAGGCAGGCTAGGCTAGGCTATGATGTTAGCTAGGTGTACTGTAGGACAAAAAAATTCATTTAGAGTAAAAAAAAAAAAAACTCCTTCCGGTGTGAAAAAACATACTTGGAGGAATTGCACAAGTGAACTAATGTCAGATCAGACCTCAGATATGACGCACCTGGATAAATAATGCAATACATGCACATTCTTACTGTTAACTAATGTCAGAAAATGTTGCTTGAAAGTGCTTAAAAATGTAACATAAGTTTCGCACAACAGCGGCAGATATAAACCAATCAAAAAGCCTCATAAATGTAGATGGAAAAATGCCAGATAGCAGCAGAGTGGAAACAGAATTCATGGTTTTTTTTTTCATAAAAGAAAGAAAAGCTTGGAGGTCCAAGGCCAACTGGCTACTCAATCCCCCGTATTATTCAGAAAAATCTCTAGGTAATATTGGGGCTAAAATACAGAGTTTAACAGCAGTCCTCTCTTCGGCCTCCTTAAAGGGCAGTCAGTGATACCCAGCAGGTCCGCAGGGCAGCCTGCTGTATCACTGTACCTGTGCAGTGTTTCACAGTTTATAGCTCATGCTCTGTGTGCGCTTGCCTCGGGCAGACCCAGCACCAAGCAATGCAGGAAAACAGAAAACAGCAGATAGCACTCGTGTCTCACAAGCGGGGCCAACTCAAGGGTTCACTGCCAAAAGTTAATTAGTGTGTTTTTTTTTTTTCTTTTTTTAACAATCACAAGAAGGAGAGCATTCCAGTGTCCGAGAACATGGCCAAACGTCCGGTGACGGGCGTGCAGAATTCATGTAAATGTTTTATCCACGTGTAATGTCTTAAACGGCAACTTTTCAAACATTTACAGTACTCCTACTTTTAATTGCATTACAGCAACAAACAGTCTGAGTCTCATGAGGGCAGTGATAATGTTAGATAATAATAATAATAATAATAATAATAATAATAATAATAATAATTACTATATGCACTGCATTGTTTTTTTCCATCTTACTATTTCAACTTACTGTAAAGAGACATAGAGAAATAGGCAACACATCTCGTTGAATTATTTCTCCATTTGCTTAATGATTCTAATTCATTTCAATGATTTTCTGTTTTGTGTGTGTGTGTGTTTTTGTAGATTTGTTCATATTTTTTCGTTTCTTTATCTTCTTGCATATGTTTTTGTTAATGTTTATTTAATCATATCGGCTTGTTACACATAATGTAATAAGTGCACAAATTACAATAACTACACATAATGTAATAAAGTAATATAACAAAAAGGCATTATGCAATAATCTGCTAAAAATGTAATGAAAATGATGAGTGCGGATTGTACATAACGTATTACATTATGATCTTAGTGGAACCATTTTTAAAAAAAAATAATAATAATACATCGACACGTATTGTTTGTAGAAAACGAAATTCTTTATGCATGCTTTAAGGTCCAGTGTGTGCAGTTTTTACATAGCATCACCCACATTCCGACTCGTGTATAGAAGCATCATGTCACCATTCAAATATAAACCACATACAAGTGTAAAATGTTCCATTATGTGGATTTTCGATGTTTTATGTATTGAGATTGAGCAGCTATTCCCAGAATCCACCTCAGAAACAGGTCAAAGCCAAAAGCAAAAACAATATAATGAGGAAGTCAAAAAAATCATGACCCTTAATAAAAAGAAAATGTCTTTGCAGGAAGATATCTGCAGATATGTTAAACATTGGCTTTTGTTATGAAACCAATGATTTACATTTTACGGAATTGAGCAATGTACAGGATATATTACATCGTGGGGTCCGAATGTCCTTACAATGTGATAAAAACAATGTGTTATTTTTGTGGGGACCATTTTTTAAATATTTTGTTTAGTTACTTATCGCTAAGGTTAGGGCTAGGAAGGGGTTAAGGTCTCAATAAACAAAAAGGACAGGAAGGTGGACCAAGGACCAGCAAGGGCTATAACTAACAAAGAGGGTACAGCAAGGGAACACTGACGGAGAGCACTAAAACAGGCAGAAAACACAGCATCTGCAATGACTAATAAAGAAACAGGACAAGAGCAGGCACCTATATTCACACACTGGTAACGAGGGCTACACAAGGGACAGGAGTGCACTTTGAGCTGCGACACGCAGGTAACAGGACACAACTTCAAAATTGTAACTCAGAACAAAGCCATAAAGCTAGAACTCACAGTAATGCAAACATATTAAACACGGAATCAACAGATAAGGGGTCAGGGCACGTAACACCACAATATCCACTATAGTTGAGGCTGAGAGTTACCTTGGTATGACAGTAGTGTGTGTGTGTGTGCATTTAACATGTATATTTTACATTTAAAGGTAAACACCTGTATTCTTATTAATGTTTTCCGTTACTCCACTGTGTGAATGGAAACAATGCGCACGATTCAGAGAAGACTTGGATTGTCAGAAATGGCAGACTGAGTTGGAGTTGGCAATGGCAAAGCCTATCTGCCTGAGATTATATTTGCAGCCTCTCATAGAAAGAGAGGATAGTCATTATGTCTTGGCAGGCTGACACAGGCAGAAAGGGTCACCTGAAGAAAAACACAACAGAAAATAGCAGATTTGCACTTGAGACTCAGAGGCTCAATTTGGCAAGCAAAAATCAATTCTATCCACCATTTTCTGTCTCATTCTAGCAGAATAAAAACAGATCACTCCATCAGAATTTGAGTGCAGCTGTATAGAATGTTGGGAAAAAAAACAGCTGTGACTATTTTTGGGAAGGTTTTAATATTGATTGCAGAACTATTGAGTATATACAGTGGCACACTGAAAAAAAAGAATATTAAAATAAATAGGATGCCATCCGTGTACAAATGCACAGTGGCAAAAATAAGTTACAAATAAGTGACAAATAGAAGGATTCACTATACTTTTAAAAAGTACAAAACTACTACTTTTTAAAGTACAAAATGGCAAGGGGGCTGGACTTAAAACTATGTACATAGTGTCTAAGTATCTAATTAATGGCAATAAATAATGCAGCCAGAAAGAACAGTAGAACCAATGCAGTGGTGTTAGTAACTGACATATAATAAAATGTAAACTGGCCAATGTCTGCCAGGCGTGTGGCTATTTTATGCTACAGTGGGTGGTGGGGGTGGGGGGGGCAGCAAGGTGTGGAATGTCCTGACAGCCTTGGGGAAGAAGCTGTTTCCGATCCTGGCTGAACTGGCTCAGATTAATCTGTAACTTCTACCAAATGGGAGCAGCACAAAGAGTCCACGGGAAGAGTGGGAGGAGTCGTCCACAATGCTGGAGGCTTTGCAGGTCCATCTTTTTTCCAAATCAGACAGCTAGTCAGTACATTCTCTCTGGTGCCCATGTAAAACACGGTTGGAAAACTCTGCAGGCCCTGCAGGAAACGCAGATGGAGCACCGTCTTGACTAGGGTGGAGGTCCAGGAGAGATCTCCTGCCAAATGAACCCAGCAAATGTGGTCCTCCTGAGTTTTTCCACTGCAAATCCCTTGACAGGCAGTGAGGAGTGGGCAGTGTTGAGTAGGAACAGGCTACTTTGTAATCTGGGTGGAATAATGCCCATCAGTCTACAGTAGCTGCAGAAGCAGTGGAGTCTGTAACACACATAATTCCTTATGCTGCATAGTGGAATACTGAAAACCATGCTGTTTAAAAGATAATGTCACTGATTCACTGACTACAGAACTGACATATGCATTAGGTGCAGCATATCTCAAAATTTTTTTTTTAAAACCAATAGGTTGTAAACTCAACCTTCTGTAGCGAGAGCAAAAGTATTTCCTCCGTTTGTTGATACAAACATTGCTAACCCTGGTAAAGAAGTTCCAGGAAAAGAAATCAAACACACATTTTACAGCATTCTTTGTTCCACTGACGTTCATTTTGAGCAGGTGTTTGTAAATCAATACATCCATTTTCTGTAACCGGTTGTCAAATTCAAGGTTGCAGAGCTTATCGGCACAAGGCAGGGAACAAGCCAGGATGCGGAACCAGGGCACACTCAAACATGCACACCTGCAGGTGATTTGGTGAGTCCAATTAGCCTCTGCATGTTTTTGGACTGTGAGGGGAAACTGAGGGAAAATCCTTGATGACTCGGCAGGGAGAACCTGCAAACATGGAGCCATGGTGACACTTACCCCAAACTGAAACAATGTCACACATGAGCATTTTGAGAATGTCCTGCTTTTACAGCCAAATAGGCAGCATAGCTTTTGAATAGTAGCTGAAATTCTCTGTTGGAAAAGGACCCCCCTGACCGAGGGTTTCTACCTTGGTCAGGTTGATGAGGTGACCTCCTGGCTTGATCAGCCTGAGGTAAACGATGACCCTGTGCTTCGAGCCCTCTCTTACCAGATGTGGGATATTCTCAAAGAGGGATCCCCGTCTGAAGATGCTTACCTCGCAGAAGAGGTAAGTGAGAACATTCTGTGGCTGAGAAGCAGGGTGGCAGAAGCTAACCTGAGGCAAGTTGCCTTGGACAACGGACTGCCCTGCGGTGTCCTCAACTCCGCATCAAGGAAAAAAAGGCAGAAAAGCCAAAGATGGGAAGACGCTCCGGAGCTCGTCTTTGGGGCCATCTCAGTGTCCGCCGCCTGTTCTGCTGCATATTCCGCAGTTCTCGCTACACCGGTTCCCAAGGTGCACCGCGCAGCCACGCCCACACCCGTGTATAACCTCGAAACCAACATTGGTACCGCTTCCCCCGAGTGGAAGCCAGAGGCTCGTCCGCCCGTCCCTTCGTCCCTGCCCCCTGTCCTGGTGGCTCTTGCACTGCCTGTTCCAGCTGTGCCTCGAGGTTACTGTGCCTCCACCCGCGGCTCCTGTGGCAGCAGTTCCTGCTCTGCCTAAGGTTCCTGTGCCGGCAGTATCTGCTGAGAAGCCACCCGAGATCCTTGCTGAAATGCCGCCCAAGGTTCCTGCACCAGCAGTTGAAGCTCTTCCCACCTCAGTTCCTGAACTGGTGGTTGATGCTCCACCCCCTGCGGTGCCTGACCTGCCTGCATCTGATGTTCTGACCTGCCCGCACTTGATGTTCCTGACCTGCCCGCACCTGATATGCCTGACCTGCTCATACCTGATGTCCCGGCTCTGTTCGTGCCTTGGTCTCCTTGGCTGTGGCTCAAGGGGCGCCTGTGGGTCCTCCAGTTCTGCTCAGTGGTCACCTGCAGGCCCCCCTCCGGTGCCTCATCGGCCGTCTTCAGCCCCATCTCCCAGACCTCGTTGGTCACCTGCAGGTCCCCCCACTCCGACTCATCAGTCGGCTGTGCCTTCGCCGGCTGTGGCTATGCCATCGCCTGTCACGGCTTTGCCTGCCTCCTCACCTGCACCAAGGTCCCCTCCGACTTCCTCCTTACCTCCCCTGGTGCCCCTTCCAACTCCCTCCTTGCCTCCTCCACCTGTCCCTCTGCTGTCCTCCTCGCCCCCTACGAGGTCCCCTCCTGCTTCGGCCTCGTGGTCATCAAGAGTCCCTCCGGCTCCGACCCCACGGTTGCCTGCTGCCCCTGTGGGTGTGCCTCCCTCAGGCTCCCCGTTGTCCCCCGCCCTTTTTCTTCCAGCCTCCTATGTCTGCTCCTCATCTCTCTGTGTCTCCTGTGTTCCTTTTGTTCCTTCTATTGGTGTTCCCCCTGTGTCTTCTTGCCTAGTGCCCCGTGCCTTTTTCCCTTCCCTGTGGTCTGTTAGTGGTTGTCTAGCCTGTTGTCACTGTGCCTGTTCTGTGTATCTGTCCTGTTCCCTGTATCTCATTAATCTTCTTGGTTTTGTTTTCCCCTGGTCCTGTGCCGGTACCGGTCCCGCCTTGTCCGTCGCCTCCCTTGAGGTGTGCCCGGAGTGCCTGCCTTTGGGGGGGAGGTTCTGTCATGACCTACTCGTTCAATTCTCCTGTGTGCCACACCCCCTCATGTGAATTCCTGATTGTTATCAGCTGTCTCCTGTTATTTCTATTTGTCCTGTGTATTTAAGTCTGTGTTCAAGTAAGTTTCCGTTATTACTGCTTATAATAGCATGAGTAGAATCACAGTCATAAAGCAACCCTAAAAAGAGTTACAGTATAAAACTGTATGACTGTATGTGAAGCAGAGAGTATTTGTGTACAGCAGGGTTCTTCCGGTGATGGAGGGTCAGTCTGCAATACAGATTGCAGATTTCCCTGCTCCAGCACATCTACTACAAATCTACAAACTGCATGGCAGACTGGCCTCCCAGAACCAGCGGATGTGATAATATTATTGCTAGCTATGAATTTTAAAACATTTTTACTTTTACTCATAAATATTTGTCCTTTGTTGACTAATTGATGCTGATTACACCCAATTGAAACATAAAAATAAAGTAAATACGAGGCACAGGCCAATACAGCATGATATACTTTGGTTTCGTACAATGATCATTTATTGTGTTTTCCTATTAAATGTTACATACTTTCTCTAAACAGCAGATCCTTGGAAAGAATGAAAAATGTTATTGATCCCAGATAAATTGTAGTTTCCCTGTATACAGGGACCCAGGATCATCATTAAAAATACCTCTGAATATTTATAAATGTCATATGCTTCCAAACCCTAACCCTAGCTTTTGTTAGGTAATCTTCATTTTAGGGCATTGGGTTATACAACAGACCCTTGGAAAGTACAAAAATGTTATCAAACCCAGCTAAACTGTGGTTTCCCTGTATGAGAATCATAAAATCACCTTTGTAAGTCTGTAAAAGCCACAACCTTACTAACCCTAACCGTATCTTTTTGTTGGCTAAATCTAATTTTGGGACTTAGGGTGACACAACAGGCCCTTGGAAAGCATGAAAAACGTTATCAAACCCAGCAAAACTGTCCCTGAATTTGCCCTGGAAGTATCATAAAAAAGCCTTTAGATTTCTGCAAAAGGCATAGACTTTCTAAAGCTAATCCTAGCTTTTGTTAGCTAACCTAAATTTGGGGATTTATGGTTACGCAGAAGGCCTTTGGAAATCACGAAAAATCTTATGAAACCCAGCTACAGTGTGATTTGCCTGAATATGGGGACAAACAACTATCATAAAAACAAGAGACCCATAAGCTTTCTAACACTGACCATAGCTTTTGTATGCCAACCCTAACATTCACAGACGATGACAAAAAAAAATAGATTTTTTTTTTTAGAGGACTGTCCATTCATTTCTATGGGCATAACCCTCATCTCAACAATGGAATCTCTGTCAAGCGAAATCTCAAATTCCTGCCTCCTGTCACATGTCGATTAGCTGTTTGGCCAAAGATGTAAGCGTTTACATTAAAAATGTTTTTATTACTTATTCATTTTTTAAAAGTATACATTTATCTTGAGAGTGTAACAAACATGTTTTATGATCCTTTAAATGACTTAATTAAATAGAGAGATAGATTGACATTAGACAATAAAATTACGAGACAATACGATAAGAAAAAATAAATGGCATACTGAAATAGGATACTGCAGTAGACAAGACGCAAAAATACATTTAGGATATGCACGAATCTGAGCTGCAAGGTAAAGCCAACACATAACTAGTCCAGATTGTTCATCACAGGTCTGTCGTAGTTATTAAGTATGTAAGCACTGCTACATTCCCCTGAAATAATGTAACACCTGTAAAGGGTTAAGGCCCTTTGTGCTGCTCTCAGGTTCTATAGTCTCTGGGTTCCCTGCTCCTTTTCCTTATTGGCTATTGGTGTTCCTGTCCTTTGTGTCATTGGCTGAGGTCTGAGGTCCTGCAGCCAATGAGTGCCCACCAGGTGCTATATAAACAGTTTGAAGTTGCACTTCAGGTCCATTGGCCATTCTGGGTTTTTCCACAATGTTTGTGAGAGCTCTCAGTCAGGCTGGTACGCTACTGGTTAGGCCAGGTTTCATGCGTTTCCTGTAGCTGCTGGTTACTCAAACACTGACTTCCCCTTTTGTGTTTCTGTTACCTCTACCAGAGAAAGCTCGTAGGAGAATGCCTGCCGTTTTAGTTTGACTAATACCTTTTTCCACTGTTTTACCTTGAGTTGTTAGCAAAATGAGTTGTATGTATGTAAGTTTTATTTTGTAAGTTAGTTAGTTCATGGTCATTTTTGTTCCAGCTTAGGGCTGTTTTGTTTTTTGAGTTCGCCTTGGCTCTCCTGAAAGTCCACTTTCGCTTTCAGTGAAACACCCTGCCAATAACAAGCAATTTCAACTGACCCAGACAGCCTCCTCATGTCTCTCCAATGAAACATTCTTCAGTGTTGCTCTCCTTACCTATAGGCCAGCTTGGGGATGTAACAGCACCATTATTTGTACAAAAATTCCAAAATTTGACAAATTAGTTGGCAGTAATACGACAACATTTTATGTAAGCTATCACTTAGGGTTAGGGTGTGTTTGGGGTTGGAGGGTGAGCAGAATTCACTGATTTCACTGCTGGGCCTTTTAACAATGCCCTTAGTCCCCAACTGCTCCAGCAGGTTTCTCAAGAATGTAGATATATGTTATATATGAGTAACGCAGAACACAATTATTTGTAGGAAAAAAAGGAAGCACTCAGTATGGATTTAAATATTGGGAATTTTATGGGGAATTTTAGGGAGAAATGCCTCAAACACACACACACACACACACACACACACACCTTGTGTTAAATAATGAATACCGGCAAATTTCCATACGCACAATGCAGATGCATAAATGGGTGATGACAGAGATACTGAAGCTGCAATATGATCTGCCTGTATGCCTCTGTCTGTTCCTCTATTTCTTCCCGGCTCCTGCTACCCTTACTAAAGGTGGCCTCCCTGACTTTAGAGTAGGCTTGCATTGAGGAAGGACCATCATGATTTTCACAATGTCTTCCCTCAGCTGTGTGCTCAGTCTCCTGTTCATTCTCACAAGTGTGAGTATCACGGCACGTTTCAGGCTAGCAGACAAACTAGGCTAGTGGAGCCATGAATACGGGCAAATGGGGTTTATTGACAAGGAACAAGAAACACGGCACAAAACGTCAATGACAGACCTGGGGAAACAGACTTGAACGCGGACTGATATACGCAAGGCAAGCCGAAATAATAGGAACCAGCTGGTCACAATTGGGGTTTCACATGAGGTAAATGAGGGGGTGTGGCACACAGGAGGATGGTGACCAGGTCATCACAGAACCCCCCCCCCCCCGTGCGCGTCTAAGAGGAGGTGATGGACGAGAAAGGACTGGGGACATGGGACCTGGAAGACAAAAGCAAATACCATCAGCGGGAGACCGGGAACAGAACGGACACACAGAACAGACACAGGGACAGGAGGTAGGACAGGACCTGGTACAAAACAGGAAAAGCTGACAGGCAAACCAGGAAAGGAGAGACAGAGGGAACAGAACGGAGGAACATAAGAACCAGACCAGTAGTGTACAGTACAGAGGGACAAAGAGCAAAGACAGCAGGGACAAAACAGGGAGGCAAAGGAAACTCGGGTGGAGCAGGAGGCAGAGGCAAAGGAGGTGTGGGCTGGTCCGGGGCCGGAGCGGCAGGAGAAGACGGAGCCTGGGCTGGAGTGTCAGATGCGGCCGGAGCAGTAGCAGGAGCCTTGGGCGGAACAGCAGGAACCACTAGGGGTGCTGCGGCCTCGGATGCAACACGAACCTCTGTGGGCGGCGCATCAGCCGCCGAGACCGGTAGGTCAGGCACATAGGACGGGTCAGGAACAGGCAGAACTGGCGGGTCTGGAACATCAATTGTGGGAACCGCGGGGGTCACTACAGAGACCGCAGGACCGGGAACCTCAGGGAGCACTGTTGAGGGGGTCCGCTTTGTCTTTAACAGGAGCAGCCTCTTTAAGGAGGCGGTGATGAAACTTCATCTCGTGCAGAGATGAAGTTGGGGTGAATGCTGTGAAGGCTTCCTGGAGCTGCGTGCACATTTGGGCAGCTTCTGGGGAGACTCTGGAGGGTGAAAAACGTCCCGGTTAGGGACGTCGCAAAGGGTACCTGTGGAGGTTGGTCCAGAACTTCAGAAGCCGGCTGGTCAGGAACCGACAGTAGTGGAATCGACTGGTCAGGAACTGAAAAAACTAGAACAGGCTGATCTTGAACATCAGGTGAGTCAGGGGTGAGCGGTGCCACAACCACCAGTCCAAAACCCACGCGGCCGGGAGCCGGGCTGTATGTCTCCCTAGCCAGCGTTATCCGCTGACCGGGATCCGCGGGATCGTGTCCCAAACCGCCTTGGCCCCATTAAGGGCCATTCATGTTCCTGGGAAGGGGCAGGTTACCTGTGATGGCCAGGCAGCAGCGGAGAGGTGGGCGTCAGGCTGCTGCTGTGCAGAGGCGGTGGTTGTGCAGGGGACAAACACTGCCGGATCCAGGATAGGAAGAGGTTCCCTCCGATATCCTGTGGGGAGCAAGGCGGCGGAGAGGGAGACAGCACAAAAACCGTCAATGACAGGGGCGTGGTACACAGGAGGATCCTACAGTGAGAATGAAGTTGTTCTGTCTGACACGTTTTTTTTTTGTTCTGCTAGGACATAACACAGCTGCAACCATCACATTGGCAACAGACTCCACTGCAGGACATTCTACTGTGAATCTGAGGAAAGGGGGGGAGGTGCTGAATTGCCCATAATTTGTATACTGTCAAAAAAAGTATCAATCTGTACCTTTGAAGGTACAATTAATTGTGAGTGGTGCTGTACCCTCAAGCGTCTGCCAATTATACAGTAGCTGTAGGTTAATGTACCTTTTAGTTTAATTTAAGGTATAGAAATGGACTCTGAGGAACATGTTTGTACTATTAGGGGTATATTAATGTTTGTACCTTGGGGAACAATTCTGTAACTGGGCTTTTCCCGTCTTTCTGCCAGTGTAGCTGACAGGCTCAGCTGGCCGATATTTCTCTTGCGCTAGGCAGGAATGGCAAAGGAAATAAATAAATAAAGTAAAATAAAGTCATCATTTGATAAGACAGCTTGCTTATACACAGGTGAAAGCTGACTGTCTCAGAGGAGACAAGCTGGAAAACTGCCTCTTAGATTGTGCTGCTAACAAAGTAGCGATGGTGTATCCTGCCATCAGCACATGGCTTCAGCTGTTAGAGAACCTGAAATCATATTTCAGCATGCAAGGAACCCTAATGAAGTTATTCCCCCATGCCTCTTCACCCTGGATCTAGAATGTGTGGATCCGGACTGGGCGGGTTTAGCTGACAAAAATTGAAACTGAAATTATGATTGTATCAGGTTGTCTAGGAACCAAACTTTCCTGCTTGCAATTCAGCTTTGTGCTTCTGTGGATAACGATTTGGTCTCCGATGCTGCCTGAATTTCTTTTGTAAATGGCGTATATTCTGTACTTTAATTTTTAAATAGCACCTAGGTGTATCTCTTTTTCACGTTATGATGAAACATACATGGGTGTATGGGGGATATAATGGAACAGACTCCTGAAATGCATGTAAAGTGCAGCTGAGGTGAATGTGAACTAATTATGTTTCTCATTTGATCTTTAAAAAGCATTTTAAATAAGAAAATTCTACATTTTTTTTTTAAATTGCATTGCAGATTATCCTCAAGGCAGGTATTTCTACCTCTAGCATTAACATCAGAGCAAGACATGGGCCAGTTGTCTCATTTTAATCAAAGCACTTTTGCAAAAGCATTCCATGGTAAGAACTCAATAAACTGAAATGTTCTTAATTAGATATTCTTTCACACAAGGAGCCAAAACACCCCAAAAAATGCAACATATCCACAAAAATACACGCGAGCACAGAGGTCATATTTGGGAAAAGGCAAGTGAAGTGAGTCCAGAGCAGCCGGTTGGGCATCGCTAAAGGGGACCCATGCAGGTCCGGCGTTATGCCCAAAAAGGCATCCCTGCCGTAGAATGCAAGCCGGTGTTCTGACGAGTTGAGCTTTTATGGTTTTTTTTCTTTGGGGGGGGGGTAGGTTTTTGGTGGTTAGGGTTAGGGTTTTACGTGTGTTTTGGGGGTTAGGGTAATGGTTAGGGTTAGGGCTATCGATTAGCACTACGGTAGCCTAACTCGACAAAGTAGCTCAACTCGTTTTGGATCAGCGACCAACCGGTCATTTAGAGACAGGCATGCCTTTTCCGGCGTAACACCAGCCAATCACTGCAATGTAAAACTGCGCTGGGAATCTGATCTCTGAAGGAAGGAGATGTCGGGCTGTACTGGCTTTGTGCCCTGGCCTGGCTAATGCAGACAAATAGCCGATGCATTTATTTTTTTGTTTACCACGGTTCTGGATGTAAGCAGCAGGCTGTGAATGCGGGAAACAACCTAACATTGACAGCCACTCGCAATGCATGCACAACATCCGGATGGTGTCCGTAGGTATGAAACACTGCTGTCTCTCTCACATTTAATATGCCATCCTATGGATCCTACAGTATAGAGACTGCAGCAACATTTACAAGCAAGGAAACGGAGAAAAGGGAGAGTCATGTTCTTTACTTTACATGAGCATAGATAAGTCAAAACGTATAGCCGAGAGCTCTACATTCTGGATAATGAAAAAGAAAAATGATTTTCATCATAATCCTTCATGCTGTAAAGCTTTACAAAGTAGACATATTCCTGGATATCTTAAAATCCTCAGCTTTTAACTTTCATATCGTTTCATCCTCAGATCTCTAAAGTTTTTTTGTTTACCTGTGGCTATGCCTCATAATACCTCATACTATACGTTTTTTGCGTAGTCATTGAATTGAATAGACCAACGCCAATACACTCATTCATTTGGATCATCACACTCTTGGCGTTTTGTCTGGGAACCAGGAAGGATCCGTGCAGCGGCATTGCTTTTCAGAAAAGGAAGTTTTGTTCAGCCTGGCATAGACATGGAAGCACTGTGACACACAACAATGACAGGTAGGAAAGCTGACGAGGGCCAGCACTTATATACACAGATAAGAAGAAGTACACAATGGGCAGGTGTGGACCATAACAATCAATTAATTACAAGGGATGAGACACAGCTGGGGTAAAGCAAACAGGAATGCACAGGATGGCCAACAGCGATACCACCAACCTACTGGCCACTTTATTACGTGCACCTGTTCCAGTGCTCGTTATAGCAAACATAAACACTTTGTGTGCGTATGTGTGTGTACTCGTGCGTGCATTCGTGCATGTGTGTGTGTGTGTGTGTGTGCGCCTGCGTATGTGCGTGCCTGCGTACGTGCGTGCATGCATTTCTGCTTTTGTACATACATGTTTGTATGCATCAAAACCCCAGTACAGGGAATATAGAACAAATATGTGACTCCCAGTCACAAGGCAGACAAGCCGGAGATCAGGAAAACAAGCAGGAGCAATAGACCTCACCGAAAACCGGTACGGAAACAACCTCCGAGTATGCTGAATTACTTCATTGAAAGCAGCTGCTTTTAATCTTTGCCATTTAACCCTCTGGAGGATAAAGGTAGGGGACACACGTTTACTGACTGGGGCATGGTCACACATTTCATTCAATATCATAAACGTAATTCATGGCAAAGAAATTGTTTCTTATATATTTGATTTGGCAACAAACTCATCTTAATGTAAGTGTAAATATGTCAGGTTTATGTGAAGTTTGTAATTTGACATCAATGTATAGACATTGCAAAATGCAATTTGTAACACTTACAGAAACTTAATAAAAGTAGACAGTAAGCAATGCTGACAGTTTGTTTTGATCCCAGATATCTGATCAGTCTTGGCTACATGAAGATGACTAAATGGTGTAGTTGCAACATTCAGTTGGATAAATAAATAAGAAAAACCTAACTCATGTCACTATTTCTGGCTCCTTTCATTGAATATGTAACAATTTTCATGTGTATGAATGAGCCATTGTCACCTGGCCACATCCCCCTCCCCCCTTTTATGGCGCTGATGGGGGATGTATCTGGATTGAGTTTCACCGTTGATTTAAGGAAGTCAATCAAGTATGGATGTGTATGGTTCAGTCGGCTGAGTCTCAATACGTGAGATCAGAAAATCACCTGTTTCAGCCCCAGCCTCCGCAGAACAGTCACATGTCGATGAGTCCTTGAGCGAGGCGCTAAACCCCCAGCTACGGGGGCACTGCATGTCAGCTGACCCTGTACTGTGACCCACAAGCTATGGAGAGAAAGAAGGTCTCAGTGAAGAGAAGCATTCCATGTACCTGTGCAAAATAAAGCATGTTTGTCTCATTTTAGTATTCAGAGTAGCTGGACCAGGAACTGACTGGGTGTGGCTGGATTGATGCTTGGCTTGATGTGGGCAGGAGAATTCTATTAATAACTGGACTGTCTTTTGCCTATCCAAGTTCTTGCCTTAAAAAGGTCAGAAAGATGACTGTCATCATTCTGAGCAAAAGCTGTTAGGTCTGATTATAATGTTCCTCATTTCTGGTATGTTATTCATTTTTATTAAATGCAATGCAGACTTTAGCATTATAATTATTATTGTTGTTGTTATTTTCAATCAATAAGAATCACTGAAGCCAAAACCGTAGATGCAAACTGTAAAGTGATGCTGAAACAACACAAATGTCAATGCAAAGTTTTTAACAGCCTGGCATGTGATCAAGCTGAACTCAGTTTTAAGCAGGAGGTGAGCTGTCAGAATTCATTGAGGTCACTCAAGGAATAAAATTTCCTTTTCATGAATTATGGGAATTGGGCCGGATGGAATCAATACTGCACCAAAAGTAAATACCACAAAACAAGCAAATAAATAAATAAACAAAGGGGCCGTTTCTGCGTTCAAAAAAGTTTTCCAAGCACCGGTGTGTAACAGGACTTGGGTTGTTGTTGAAAAGAAACCCATTTCTACAGGTGGTATAAATTGACACAAACACCCTCTATTACCTCACTGGTTGCTTTAAGGCATACGGTTCCCTGCCCAGTTTTTCATAGTCGAAAGGTTTCCAAAATGACCATATAGTGTATAAACACTGTGACCGATGTGATAATAAAAACAACAATAAATGATACGTCATTGATTCCCGTGGGGAAATTTCCGTTACGTCTTCCCTCTGTTAGTGAGAACAATCTGGCCGCGAAGGGCAGCCACCCATAGCAGCACCCAGGGAGCTGTGGGTTAAGGGCCTTTTGCTCAAGGACCCGCAGATGTGCAGAGGCTGGGCTTGAGCTAATGAGCTTCCGCTCACAGGCACAGAGCCTTAGCCCACTGGGTCACACTCTCAAAACAACACATGTGTATCATGTAATAAATAATGCTGTTTTAATCGTCTCTAACCACTATAATATGATTTGGCAATAAAGCTGATCTCCATTTTTCTCTATTTTGGGGATGTTCAGAACTAAACGGTGGTTAATCAGAACCAAACAAATGCAAGCTGGACAGTCACACTGAGACAGGCAACTTGGAGTGTTAGTAAGGAAAATCTCCCTTTGTAAGTAGTAGGAAGGAAGATAAAACAACAGAAAAGGTCTACAATCAAAAACATATAACTTAAATTTGAGGAGTTTCATGCTGGCTCAGGATCATAAGGGGTAACGTTGTATCTCTGGGGCAGATTGTGTTTTCCTGAGCCCAGCTCTTTTTGAGTAGGTTTAGTTTATAGATTATTTGGTCTCTAGCCTGCTGTTACTGTGTGTGTGTGTGTGTGTGTGTGTGTGTGTGTGTGTGTGTGTGTAAATATATATATATACACACACACTATAGACAAGTCTCAGCAGTCAAAAACGTTTAGATATTTATATGGGCAGTAAGTACTTCTGCTCAGAACAAAAAACACAACTCAGCATTTCAACAAGTTCAAAAGTAACTCAATAGAAAATAGTAAGAATTTGTTCTGTTCTCCGGAAGGTCAACCATTCTGTACATTTATCAAAGCTTACATTGTTATGAATTTCATTCATTTAAAAAAACTCAGTGAGATATTGATTAACTTTACAAGGTGTACTGGTAATCAAGTCACTGTGTGGAACATGTGGGTGTTTTCTATGGTGGCTGCAAATACTGGGGTGATTTTAGCAGAGGTTTTAAAATGGCTAAGCTAACACACTTTGACAGGCATAATAGCATAGTATTACACCAATGTGTCTTTGGGCACTTTATTTTTACACAGAAAATAACCTGAGTTTCCCAATCAGCAGCTAGTTTCACCCTTGACAAACGATATCTCACTGTAAAAGTGACCGTGTCGTGGGCACAGTGTTTTGGATGTTCTCTGGCTTTGTGAGCATTGAATGATGAAGATACATTGGCAGCATATTCACAGTCCTCTCTCATTGTCTTACATGTCCCCTTAAATGAACTAGGAGAGTCTCCTTTGAAATGGGCTGCTTGGAGTCAATACAGGTACAGGTAAAGATCACTTGTACTTGAGATTCTTGGCTTAAATCATGTTCCCTTTTCATGAACCCTTGACAAGTGAATTTATGGGGCACTGAGTGAATGAATAATACAGACGCAGGATTGATACAGACATTTCTGTAGAAATTGTGCCAAATGTACATTTCCTCTCCATGGCAATAATCTACAAAGAAAATATATGCGTAAGCAAATTGTAAGTACAAGACCAGAATTATGTGAATTGGTTTGATGGTTTGATATTTCAACCTGTAAATGAAAGACAAAAGAGTCACATAATACATTTAAGTCTGACGTCGTGCGCACAAACAATGGCAACATGTCCAATGACAGAGTAGTCATTGATACACAAAAATGTACTCTGGCACCAGGCAAACCGAAGAAAGGTGAGGAGAAGCGGAACGACACAATGATGCTCTTTATATCAGTCCTTAAAAGGCCCACACAGACGGCAACGATAACAGGGAGTCCGACATGGCAGCCAAACGCGGGCAGGGTATACAGCAGGCGGGTCGGCTCACAAACGATGGGTCACTACACAACACTAAGGATTACACACAGGACACGGGGAAGGGGGCACACGATACCCGACGAGCACAAATATTCACACTAACAAATACATGCAGCTACTTGCAAAACAAATACAAGGGTCATATTTGCGGCTGGCGCGCATGTCGGGATACGCTTCCCGACCCCCGTGGCACTACAGTACGTTTTTAGTGGTATTCCCTACAGTACAGTATGTACAGACACAGCCACCTGTCTGCCTGTCTGATGCAGGCCTACCTGAGCCGAGAGGCGTGACTCCATTTTGTTTAGGCAGCACAATGCCTGTGAATATTCGAGGTTCTGTTTGACATAGGAAAGAGCAACCAGCATCAATGTGTTCTTAAACAATTAAGGAGCTATATCCTGCCTTTTAACTTGGTTATATGACTTTAAAAGTTCATCTTGGTCATTACAACCTAGAGCTTAAATGAAACCCTTTAGTGGAAGAATGAATCATCATATGCTAAACCTTACAGATGAAGGAGGAAAATAATAATTGGCATTCATTTTAACATTTAAAATTCTCACAGATGTACAAAAATAATTGCATATAATTTGTGATGCACCAATCCAACATTTTCACTCCTCATAACCTGTTCAGGACTTATAATGTATACTGACCCAAAGTCAATAGTTTTAAAAAAAAAAACTTGTTTATACCTTGCATGTGAAACTGATTGATTTCCTTTTTAATATAAAATGTGAGACTGTATCATTATATCACTTGTGGATTTCCATACAGTATTTTTTGTAGTCTTATTATTAGGCTTCAGCAATAAAAAAAAAGTTATATTATTATAAAAATTTGTTTGATATTATACTGATTTTTCGGTCTGGCTAAGCACAGTCTGATAACGTGAGTAGCTGCCTTGTCGCATTATTATCCGCATGGAGTTCAGCAGCGGCGTCCCTAAGCCTCAACACCGACCCCAAGCTGCCACCAATCACAAGTGACTCATTTCTGCATGTAAATTAGCTAAATGGGGTGGCGCTCCACAGTTCACAGTCTAACAGTGATGGCAAAAGCTTACATTTGTATGCACATAATGACAAGACTTGTGACACAAGGTAACTATTTGGGTGTGAGCATGATTTGGTGAGCTAGGTTCCTAAATCATGGAGCAAAAATGGAATGAGCATCATTTATAAGGATCAGTCTAATAACTGCGACACTGCACCCTTAAACCCAGTTATTAACCTGTTAATTCAAAGCAGCTCATCCACACATTAAGTATACGCTACAATTTTACGACAGAGAAAAAGCACAAGCATTGCTTATGTTGCACAATAGTGATGCAGTTACACATAAAACATGCGTGAAAACAAGCAACAATCAGGCCGGTCACCACTGAATACAGCAAATTCATTTGACTTGTAATATAAACAAAGCAACAGATACCGTTATTTACTGCAATTCACTGAAGCCATTCTCACATATCACCAGTTAGTACTGCACACTCTCCCAGTACCCCACTGTGATGCACAGCAAACTAAGATGGAGGCTGGATCTACATTCACACTTCTCCTCAGACACAATGCTTCTGACCCCAGCATTGGCAGGTCAACAGCAGAATAAAACAAAAAGCTAGAAATGTAAACTAAATGGGGGGGGTGTGGTGGAGGCAGCGTGTGTCTCAGTGGGCCTGTCAGCCTGTAGGTTTGTAATCAGTAGGTCGCTGTTTCGAACCCCGCCTCAGTACGTCTACTGGTCCGGGAGCTCCCTGGGTGCTGCTATGGGTGGCTGCCCTTTCGCAGTCAACTTACTCTACAAAAAGGAACAAGCTGAATGAGGCATAAAGACAATTTCTTCAAAGGGATCAATAAAATATCAGTTACTGTCATTACGTAATCAGCAACAGTATGTGGAAAACGGGACGCCGTGGAAGGTGGTTTTGCAATGACTCCGCAGGTTTGCTGTGAATGCCATCCAGTCAATGTCTCTACATCCAGCACGACCCAAGCACTTTCTGTAGGAGACAAAAGGGAGGTAGAAATACCCATCACCTGACTAGACGTTTGGCCGCATCATGACCATGTACTTATCGATAAGTAAAAGAACTGTAAAATTGCAAGCTGCAAAGAAAGAGCAAAACATATTCAACTCAACAGGAGCTTTTACTATTTTTTTAAGCTTTGACCTTGGGTCATCATCGTCATCCAAATATGAATAAAATCTGCAAATAAAGTCAAAATTAACTCAGATAATGCTCTTTTCAAATCTGTGAGTATGCGCAGTTGGTGTGCAAGTTTTTGTTAGGTATTATAACAAAAAAAAAAGCCTTAAAGCAGATTCAAGCTAAATAGTATTTATAGAACCAAACAGCCAGGAATTTATTTAATGATGGGGGATAATTTATTGTGAATTATATCCTACTTTCCTAATTAATGTTTGATTTTTTTCAGAGCCATTTCTTACCTGCTCTGTCACTTAATTACTCACTTTATATAATGACTTCAACATGATCCTGCAAAAATTACACTCTGACAAACTGTCTGGATTTCATTCACTGAAGAGTGCCAAGTAAGCTTTCTGGCTCTTACTGGGTTATTGTGTGAGGGGAACATAGCTGACAGAAAGATACTGGATTTAGTGAGGGAAACAGGAAAGAGGAGAATTGGAAGACAGAGACGAAATTATGAGGGAGCTGCAGGTTGCACTAACTGTACAGTCTTTGAGGAAGCTGCTTACCAACCTTACTACTCATCTGTAATCAACAGCAGCTCCACACATGCACGTCGACATATGGCTGTACTGAACACAATCTTGATTTCAGCTGTGTTTTTTGATCAATACTTGAGTAATATAGAGTGTCATGGTAGCCCATCTCTTCGGGATGCTTCCGAAGTCGCACTGACAGCATCTCCCTGACATTTGCAAAATAGTGCCCGAGAGAGAGCAACCTGATTCGTCCTTTGTAAATACACCAGTCATTTGCGGGCACACTTTACGTTTAACCTTTCTTGACGTCTTTATGAATTTCATCCATTTGCTACATTAAGCCGTAGCCTAGTAAATGGGTGTCAAGTTGAGCGATAGGAAGAGCCACCAAAACAAAAGAAGAAAATATAAAACGCAAATCTTTTGAAAAGACACTAAAGATTATCCATGACTAGTACCCACCAGTTTGCTTATTGTACCATTCATAACAGGGATTTTCCATCGCACTTGGTGGTTTAAATGATTGCAAAAGAGATGTGGAGGTGAGTTTTTTTTCCTATATGTTTGATAGATGGTATTAAAAGTTAAACTACCTGGAGATTCCAAAGAATCATGCTACAAACTAAGGAGAGGTAGTGCATGCTTAAATGTGCTCAGTCCACTTTATCTCCTTTATGGGACTCCCTGTGTACCTGCTAGAGACAATAGAACTTTGACGGTATTTTAAAAAGCAACGTTATGCTGGTATTATGGAATCTTATCAATAAAATCCTCCAAGCGATGGGTAGGAGGAGGGGGTGAAATTTATGATGGTGCGCGATGAACATCTGGAAGTTTTGCATTATATCCTGGAAGGGTTTGTGCCAAACTACGGAAGTTTACTAGTCGATGAATTCCGGGGGAAGCTGTCCAAAGTCAAATCTGTGAGCACAGTGTACTTCAGATTCACAGAGCTGTTCACGCTGATGAACCTAGACCTTCAGTCTAGGTGGTAAGTAGGCGTCATGGGCTATTTTGTGCAAATGTCCATGGTACGTTATAGATAAAGTCACAGACAAAATTCACAGAAGTATTACATAAGGTGATGATATGAAGGACAGCCTACATCTTAAGCGTCGCTTTATTTTTTCAGCTAGAACTGCATGTTAGAGAGGGCAAGTGCATAGAGGGATGCTGGAGTATCTCACAGTTTATTTCCAGCAGACAGGAAAAGACTGACAGAGACAGTGGTAGGAGCAGAGGTATAAATACAGGAAAGCTATTTAGGAAAATGTTTCCCGATTCCGAAATAGCCAAACATTATGGCTGCTCATCAACCAAGACAGCAGCAATAGTCAGCATTAGCACTGAACGCTCTTTACACCGGGACCAATAAAATGCCGTGCAGCATTATGGTTGATGGGAATAATATCATGTGTGAAAAGGAATGTGCCATGCTAGTGCGGCATGGTGATAAAGTCCAAGATTGTCACAGTTGTATTTGTAGATGTGCCAGCATATAATGATGCCAATGCTGAAAACACATTCAATAGCATTTCATCATCTGTGCGTAAGAAATGCTTGAATAGCGTAATTGTATAGGGTTTAGTGGTGACAACTGTAATCTGATGATTGGCAGAAACAACTGTGTGTTATCAAGGATGAAAGCACAGCCCTCCCCCCGGCCAATCCACCTTCATAGTATTTGTGCCAAAACCACCGCTAAGGAGCTCTCACTCTCACCTGAAGAACTTCTCATTGACATCTTTTAAAGTTACTAGGTAAGACCTAATACAGTTTCAAGAGTCCTGTCATTCTGGGCAGAAGAGATGACAAAAGCAGAACCCTACACGCTGGCATTCTTTAGGAAATGATTTGTACCCCCTACTTACCAATGGCCAGCCTTTCTTTCATACTTTGAGTCAAAGACTGAGAGAGAGTCAGCAGTCATTTCATATCTAGACAATGCTGGAAAAAAAAAACCCAGCTGAAAGTATACACATGCTTTTTCCGCACAATACTTTGACAAATGTCATACGGTACTTTGAGAAATTCTATTCAATCTCTCAAAGAAGGCACCTATTCTCCACAAATTGGATGAGAGTGTAGGAGAGCGTCTGTGTGACATAGCAAGCAGGCGTATTGCACCAAAGGTACTGAGAGAAGAAAACATTTAGCATATAGATGTGAGGAGCCCTGACATTCATTGCCCAGATAAAGAGCTTTTCACTGGATATCTGGCAAGGAGATAGTTAGTAACTGAAGAAGCACAAAAGATCCCCCTTCATGTGACACAGTATTTCTGCAAAGATGCCAGAACATTCTATATGGGAATCTTTCAAAAAATTTGCAGAAGTTACCAGATTGGGCAAAATCTGTCAGTGGTCATCACAGAGCAGATTGTGACTTTCTCTGAAAGACTTATCAGTCTGTTGATGGAAGATGCATATCTGAAAGCTTGGATTATGCTTCAACTAACCTGGAAAGCTTTTGGCCTAAGTACAGAAGTTGACTAGTTGATGAATTCTGGGGGAAGCTGTCCAAAGTAAAATCTGTGAGCACAGGGTAGTTGAGATTCACAGAGCTCGACAAGTTCATGAAACGGATTCTAATTGCGATGTAGAAAGGGCATTCGGCACGTAAGACGGAATTCAGAAGTCATTTGTATCACAAATCACTAGCATTAACAAATTCATTGACACCAACTGTTATGACCTTGAACCTTCTGGCACGCTACACTAAATCTGCCAAGCAAACCGCATCACAATACAAGGACAGTTAGCGAAACAGAAATAGATTCTTAGCAGAGAGAGTTCAGAGCCAAATGTTCATTGTCAATCATCATTAAGCTTGTTTCTAATATGTCTAATATGTTTCTAACAGTTACATTAACAATTAGATAGTATGGGACTTGGAGAGGGAAGATACAGATAAAGGTGCGGCCAGGTCCCATGGACCATTGCTGAAGTCACCGGCACAGGACCCGAGTGGGGGCAAGAGAGCCCCCTCCCCTCCCAAACAGGCTATTGACTTTGTTAGGGCTGGGGAGGAGCCCAGACCCACCACCAAAAAAAACATTTGCAGGCACTCTGGCCACTGCTAGGGTTTGGCAACTGTTGGTGAACCTAGAAGAGCTGAATTTCTCCATTCAGATTGTGGTCACCACACTGCAACTGGACATAGTCTTGAAGTTTGAATCCAGCAGGAACGTTGTGCCACTGGAACAGACAGTCCCTTGGAGGAGTCCTTTGAAAAGAAACTCTCTAAGTATACAGGACATGTCAGAGACTGCCGGCAGTCTGGACGGAAAGCAATGTGTCTCCCAGTAGGGGTGGGATGCAGGGGTTTTGCAGCCCGATCTCAAGTGAGAGTCTTCAGTTTTTGGGGCACTGAGGGAGAGACGAGAAGGAGAATCATCCACGATACCAGTGAAGTGGCAGAGAGAGCCTCGAGATGACTGTGGCTCAGGACAGGCAAGCCATGGGGGCAGAGTAGGCGGCCATCTGGACGCAACCTTGGGTCTGATCAGCCTCCATGAGGGTTACCTGGAGGAGGTGGTATGATGTTGAAGGACCTGAAACACCATATGATTCCAGGAACATCACTGAAGGTGTGTCCAGAAGCACCAGTAGATGCATTTCCAGTGTTGTTTCTAACATGTTTGTAACAGTTTTGTTCTTGTTTTGTTTTCTCTTTTTTTTCTCCCGGGGAGGTTGGGTTGGGGGTGTCCTCACTTATCCACCTCACCCATCTCCCTTTGGATGTGTGGGACGTCTGCTTACAACGTTACATGGTGTTCCTTTGGGTTTCCTCTCGCACTCCAAAGGCATGCAGTTGGCCCAATTTGCATCTCTGAATTGCCTATAGTGTGTGACTGTGTGTGTGTCCTGCCACTCCATAGAGTGCTGCCTGGTATGGGCTCCAACCCCCCGCACCCACCGCCCCTCCTCTGTGTCTCTAAGCAGGATAAATAATTAAAAGGGACCAAAAGGTCTTATTCACTTCCCGCTATGTGGGT
>JAODKE010000040.1:5739927-5758959 GCA_026779605.1 Mormyrus hasselquistii | reverse complement strand
CCCCTCCTCTGTGTCTCTAAGCAGGATAAATAATTAAAAGGGACCAAAAGGTCTTATTCACTTCCCGCTATGTGGGTTTGCGTGCACAGTCCAAAGACATGCAGCTAGGTGAAGCGGTATCTCTAAATTTCCCACTGTGTGTGAGTGTGTGCGGCAGTGACTCAACATACATGAAAATGTTTACAGTAAAATAAATGAGAAGTTTTCATAGAATAAAAATAAATTGCATCATGCTGTCACTGCATCTAGGGCAGCTGTTTATCATGCAAAATAATTGTTTTTCATTTTGACAAAGTTACAATTGCTATCATTATGTCCCCCAATAGACACAGAAATTAGCTGACAGTAAAGAATAACTATATTGTTTAAACCATATGCTTAATTTAAAGCATTTATCAGTTTGTCACTTACAGTGCAGTCCCCTCGTATTTGGACAGACACTTTGGCTTTGTACATCATCACGATGGATTTGAAATGAAGCGATCCCAAACTGCATAAAGTGAACATTGTCACATTTGATTTAAGGCTATGGACAGCCACAGTCATAATAAAAATGCAAAGCCTTCCTTCGATTCTGTGTTTATATTCATTAGGGGTAAATAATTGCGTGGTCCAAAACCTACTTCTATAAACCGGTGATTCTAACCAAATTTTAAATATAATAAAAAACATACAAACAGTTTTCAATATGTTCACCATTTTATGTTGAGAATCCCTGTTCACAAATGGAGAGCCTTCCAGTCAGATGCCAGTCTTCTCAGAAGTGGGAGTCCCAACCTACTTAGTCTAAGGTCAGACGGTTTAATGCTATCAATAAAAACCTACATCAAGAGCTGTGTAAACTTGAAAAGAAAAAATACATGGAAGTGTGATTTATCTTTTTAAATCTATATCTGAACAAATCACAAAAGTTCTGGAACAACATCCTGTGCACAGATGCGATCAAGGTGTAGATGTTTGGTCATCATACACAACCCCATGTATAGTAAATATCAAACACTGAGAGTTGTCAAGAAGACCTTATCCCAACTGTCAGGCATGGTGGAGGTGATGATTTGGGCTTATTTTACAGCCAGTGAGCCAGTGAACAAAATATTATTTAAACATATATTAGGCCACCTGTATGATAGCTTAAGTTGAACCTAAACTGGATTCCAGGAACACCAGCAAATAAAAATCTAAATGGCTAAAGAAGAAAAGAAATCAAGGCGTTGGAATGGCCAAATCAAAGTCCAGACCTCAAGCCCCTGAGATGACGTGATGAGATCCCAGGAGAGCTCAAACATTAGTGAACTGAAGAGGTTGTGCAAAAACTTCTGCAAAACCATGCACAAACCTGAATAACTCGTTCAGGAAATGTTTGCAGATTATTGTTAAATTATAGGTTGTAAGTATTTTTTTCCACATGGTTGCTAAATATTGACTTACTTTTTGGAAAAAGTGGCAACATATTGAACATATATGCTATGTCTTTTTTTGTGAACCAAAGTTACATTTCTTCCTTTATAGAAGTTAGTGTGCACCATAAAATTGTTATCTAGACTTTCATAAATGGAAACAGTGAATTGTATTAGGGAGTACTTTCTTTTTCCATGGATGGTGAACTGAAAAGGGAATTATTCAAAATAATACCTCCCCTCCAAGGGACCAAAAGTATTTGGACAACTGGCAGATTAACTGTTCCTTGCCCAGTTGTGCACAATTAATCGTATAATGACACCCTACCGCTAACTCTGGTTATTTTCATTTGGAATCTGTTGCTGATTCTAGTCAATTGCCGTAAAGCAATGTAAATTCTAGGAAAGAAGGTCATCATGAAGCTGAACTAACATTCCAAGATAAAGCAAAATCACGAGGAGTGCCAAAATCAACTGTTTGGTACATTATTAAAAAAGAGAGAAAGGATGTACCGGTGAGCTCAGGAATGCCAAACATCCTGCTAGACCATGGAAGACTTGTCAGCGTTAGCACCTGTTTTGTCCCAGTCTTGCATCTTCTCCCCGTTTGGCCAGCAGCTGTCACTGGCCATCCTGTCCTCCCTGTTGTCAGTCTGTAGCTGAGCATGTTGCTACCTGCTAACCCTTCTGTTGTGTGTCTGAATCCTGCCTCCTCTGTTTTTGTATTTTGTTCCCTAGTGTTTCATTGGTATCAGTTTTTCTAGGTGTTGTGATTTTGTGGTTTGTTTTCTGCTTTGGTTTTTTCTCACTTAGTGCCTTGGTTGTGTTTTACTTGTCTTTCTTATTCCCTCAGTATTAGATTCTGTTTTCTTTGTTTCTTTGCCAGTTCCTAGTTTCCCTGTTTCATTTCTGAGTAATTATTAGTTTCACCTGTTGCCTGTTCTTGTGCACGCCCTTGTGTGTTTACCTGATTACTCGTTGCCCTGCACCTTGGTTAATTGTCTATGTCTCACTCCTGCTTGTTGTAACCCGGTTCAGTTTTTGTATTTAAGTTCCTGCCTGAGTTCAGTTCCCCAGTGGGTCATTGTGATGTGTATGTGATGGATGTTGAATGTTGTGTGATTTGTAACCTGCCTACCTCATTTGTAGTTAGTCTATCTTTTTCCCCTTTTACTTTTGACCTCTCGTGGTCAATTTTGTTTTTGCAGTGTTCCTAGTGTTTCCGTTAATAAACCCTGTTCGTCCCGTGAGCCGCCAGCGGGTCGCCCACCTTCCTGCCTGCACCATGCCCTGCTCCTGTGCCTGAACCCTTCTGGTCCTTGACAAGACCACTGTGCAGTGGATGAGACAATAATAATTTCACTCACAAAGAAAATCCCCTTATCAACAGTCAGCCAGAAAAAACACTCTCCAGGATGTAGGTGTAGCCATCTCCAAGACAACCATAAAGACAAAAATGGCAACGCATAAATTTAGATTATACCACAAGATGGAAATAACTGGTAAAAAATTCAAGGACATAAATGTCAGGTTACAGGTTGCTGAGACGGATATCAAAAAATCTCTTCAGTTCTTGAACATCATGTGGAAAGATGAGATTCACGTGCACCAGAGTAATGAAAAGATAACAATATGGAGAAAGAAAGTAACATCTCATGATTCTGGAACTGCTTCCTTTGTGTATTTTGATAAGGTGGATGCTGCTAAAAGCAGCAGAATGAATTTTGAAGTATACAGAGACACATGGAGTTATTTTTGTACCTCAGTTACATTTAATGCATTAATACCTTGTTGTTTGTGTCTCCATATTTCTGCATTTAAAAATTCCCTTGATAAGCACCATACTTTGTCTAAATACTGGTAGTGAAACTTGCCAGTTGAATAACCTTACATTTTTTCTTTTTCCTGTGGAAACTTTTTAATTATGAATTATAAACATGTTGTAAGCCTATAAATAAGATATAAATAAAAGGCTGTGTTCCCATTTTGATGGCAACTGATTCCCCGAACAACTAACAAAACCACATAGTGTTCCTCAATGTTTTTGGGTAACGATGGTGTTTCATAAGTTGCCTGCTTGACCTGTGAGCTTTTTGCGTCTCCTATACTAATTTAGCATTTACAATTTCTGTTGTACAGCGGGAAGGCAACAGCATGGAAAATGCCTGCACTGATAACATTTATCATTTGTGTAGCATTGACATGAAAAAGTAACGGTGTTTCTGTTCTTTTTTCTACATGCCCTTATAAATGCATAATATACAAGCTGGGATGGACATAACTGGCACGCAAGTTTAAAAAAAAAAAGTTAAAAACGATACGTGCGACAATCGATTGCGGTAACAGCGTAAATGCGTACACTTATTTTATGTGCATGTGTGCTGATATGAAAACAAAATATAAGGCATTTTAATATTTATATGCTAACTCTGCTTCAATTGTGATGTGTTGAATACATGTTGAAATGCAAGGTATTTTCTTTTCATAGCAGCGCAAATGCACAAAAATTTGCACTTTTACAAACAATCAATTGTCGCACGTATCGGTTTTAAAGATACTTTTAAAGGGACCAGAACGCGTACTTGTGTACCAGTTATGTCCATCTACAGTACAGGTAATTCTATAAATGAGATTGTGCAAGAAAATGTTATTAAATATCTTATTATCATAAAAATGATAATGATGTGTAATAATACATTATGATGGAATTTCTACAACCCTGATGGACAATGAGAAAGTCTAACGCAACCTCTGCACACACCTACTGCTGGAAGGGATGTAGCCGTAGCTTTAAATCACTGGCGATCTCGGGAGGTGGGATGCGTAGGGCTTCCTAATATCCATATGAATAGTAAAACTCAAGGATTCCCAGCAGAACATTTCCCAGAGCGTCCCACCGCCTCCACCAGCTTGCCTTCTTCCTAGAGTGCATCCTTGTTGCCAGACTTGGTCTCCGTTCAGTCAGTCATCTCCTGGTTTGGCCAGCAGGTGTCCCTGGCTGTCCTGTCTCCCATGGTCTGTTCTGTCCCTAGTGCACTCCCCTCGCGCATCAGTGAGCTTAGGGCGCCCATATCCCACTGCTGCTTCACTGATTGACCTCCCTTGGACCACTTTTGGTAGGTACTTACCACTGCATACTGAGAACACTGCACAAGACCTGCTGTTTTAGAGATACTCTGACCCAGTCATCTAGCCATCGCAATTTGGCTCAAGTCAGAGTCACCTTATTCTTTCCCATTTTTCCAACACATCAACTTCAAGAACTGACTGTTCACTTGCCTGACATTAATTGGTACCCTTGACATGTTCCATTGTAACGAGACAATCAATGTTATTCCTTTCATCTGTCAGTGGTTTTAATGTTATGACTGATCAGTGTATGCAGTGCCTTGCATAAGTATCCACACCCTATATTTTTAGGTAGCACTGGCTTAGAAATAAAACACATTATGTTGCCTAGTTGTTATTTTATTGCAAAATGAGACTAATAAAGCTCATCAATCAATTAATCATGTGACTGCAGATGCCAGACAGAAAAGATAAAACTGTTTCAGTTTTCAGACTCCAGTCACTTAATATCTGAGTGACCCTGAGTCTGCTTGTGTCTTGGACTCATCAGAAAATAACAGCTCTTCCCACATATTTTGACAAATAGGCTGGATCACATTAGTGTCTGGCAAACTCTGCGATACTTCTTAAGTTAGAGTTTTATGTCGCTGGGGCATCCAGGTCAACATTAAGAGCTCTTGATGCCTGATGGACCCTTTCATTACCGTCTGTCACCAACACTCAGTAGCTCTCGTAGAGTCATTTCTAGCCTTTCAGTAGCTTATTTCATATGACTCCTTGTTCAAATGGTGAGTTTTGAGAAACGTCTATATGGTGCAAGGGATTGAAAGTGCTCACAGAAGTATCCATAACCTTGCATTTTATTTTGCAGCCTCTCAATGTATTGATGTATGTAATGTTTACCGTTTCAGCTTCACTTTCATGCTTTTCCTTTTTGGGCCAACAAAGAATCTCTACAAAGACTGGCAGTTTTTATATGGATGCAGAATTGTAAGGGAAATAGGTTTCTTTGGTAAGGCAATTTATTTCACCTGAGGTACCAGAGCGGTTGATCTAATTGCATAAGCAAGCGGAATCTTTCTGAGTTAGTCTTTATTTGCACTATCTGAAGATAATTAATTGTCATCTGAAACATTTCAGGTTTTAGGCTTAGTTACGTGTTTTATGTGAAAAGTACAAACAAAGCATTGATCTGGTAACTAAATAACCATGCACACAAATGAATGAGCAAATAATGATTGATTTCTCTATGGAAAAATTACACTGTACCGAGCATCTTAAGTGCTTTTCCTAGATCTATATAGTTGCAATAACTCTTGCCAAACAGGATGTTATGACCTTTGGTAGGATTAGTGGTGAAAATGTCAGTCTTCTCCGCATGACTGCTATTGATTGCGGAACCGCAAATCCATGTCATCAATGGAAGCTTGTCCGATTGGGTCCTACCAGGAAGACACCCTTTTAAAGGAGAGACCGATGTGACTGTGCGGAGTGTCATTTCATGACTGATGTTGGTTTCTGAGTCTGGTTGTCGTTCACAAAGCACGTTGTCGTTGCTATTGTTTGTTAGGGTGGTTCTAGTATTGGCTAAATGCTTCATTATACCATCTGATTAGTTTTTTGTATTTGATAGCATCTTTACCCGATATCTCCACATTTAATGGATCGATACGTGTTTTTACTGTCACACGTTGTCACTCTCCTTTGTGGTACAGCATGAACTTAGAACGGCTCATAACAACGAGAACTATTGCAATTTTGCAACCCCAGAAAAATATGTATAATGATATATATATAACATATAAAATTATATATACAGCCGTGCAAAAAATTAAGAGATTATATTTTTAAACAAATCTGCATTTTTAAATCACGGTTTAATTGTGGTTCTGCTAGCAGAAGGCGGCGCTGAGTAGCAGGATGCCTTCAGGTTTAAACTCTCTGAGACAGCAGAACACAAAAATAAGGTGAAACAGGAGACACTGGGAGTGACCAGAAACCAGCCAGGTAAAAGGCGGAAGCGACAGTCTAATGCCAGAGATGACCGTTAATTTATCCGACAATTTCTCATGAATCGAAGGATGACATCAAGGGACCTTCAAAAGGAACGGGAAACATTAAGTGCAGGACAGTTTGTATCAGGATCCTAGAAGCAGGACTGAGGTCCCATAAAACAAGGAAGAAGCCCTTCATTAATGAGTAACAGAGGAGAACCAGGCTGCAGTTTGCAGAAAAATATATATTAGATAGACAAACACAAAAAATTGCGCTGTGATCTCTTAGTTGTATAAGGTATTACCAAATGGGGGGGGGACTTCAGTCACTGACTTGCAACTCGACTCATCATAAATTTGATTACTTGTGACTCAACTCAGACTCGAGGCTTGGACTCGGCTTGGACATGAGGGCTGATGACTGGAGGCTTGGACCCGACTTTGATCCTGTGACTCAAGAAAACTTGAAATTATAGTCCTCCTTCTGGATATCATATTGTTAATTTTACCATTTCCACTTGTACTTGAGGGCACATAACTTGAGACTTGACTTAGACTTGCAATGTTTTGACTTGAGACTTGACTCACCAAGGCTTGACTTGTCCCATCCCTGGGTATTACTAATTTGTAGAATGTGTATATCCACCCGTAAATCAATTTTCTATAAGCACTTTTCCAGTATATTTGTTTTGAGCCTGGAGCCAATCCTAGGAAGCACAAAGTACAAGTCAGGAGACGGACGATTATAAGGTACCAGTCTGAGCAATTCCAGTTCACCAAAACCACATGTCTTTGAACTGAGATGAGAAACAAGAGCACACCATGGAAATCTACATAAACACAGGGGAAAGATGCGTACAACACACACACAGACACCTGGACAGAGACAAGCACAAACACACACAGAGACACCTGCACAGAGACACATGCACAGAGATAAGCACAGACACACACAGAGACACCTGCACAGAGACACATGCACAGAGACAAGCACAGACACACTCAGAGACACATGCACAGAGACAAGCACAGACACATGCACAGAGACAAGCACAGACACACACATAGACACATGCACAGAGACAAGCACAGACACACACTGGACTGGGGTTGGAATAAAACCCTCAAACATGGAATTTTCAGGCCAATCTGCCACTAACAGATCATACAATGTCGGCGGAATACTTAGCTGAATGTTTTGAAACCTTCCCAAACTCCCAGATTTACTAAAAATGATTTGAACTAAAAAAAAAAAAAAAAACAACTGAATTCTAACTGGAAAGCTTTTCCTTTAAATACAGAAGGGAAAAATACTGTGATAATTAGCAGCATGAAAACTGGCAATTAGGCTTTGAGACAAAAAAAAAAAACGTACTTATATTTTTTTTCTGTGCAATACATGAAAAAATACACAACTGTGTGTCTGAAGAACAATTATCATACTGCATCAATAACAGAAGTTGATTTCCCCACCTTGCCAGTTCTCCATCTCTGTATTCCATACAGAAATCCTCATGGGTTTTTAGTCTTGAAATGTACAGATTAGTTATTATGCAATAACTACAGCTAATCTCTAACAGCAGACTATAAATCTGAGCACACTGTTTCAAGTAATTACCCATTCAAAGAGTCTGCTATTAATAATGCAGATAATCTAGAGTGGTCTGTGTCCCCTTGTCAATGACTGAGCCTTCCTCTAATATTGGGGCAACTGGTCTGAGGTAGAATGAATTGCTCCAGACACCCCAGACAGAAAAGATGGGATTGATTAATCTATTAAGGAGCTGAAGCTCAGCGATTGCGCTCTGCATCTGTATGGAGCAGCTTATCATTTCATTAATCGGTGTTAGTGAGTCGCAGACTTTTACAGATGTGCTTCCCAGCCAGGGGAGTTTCTGGAAAATGCAGCCCTGAATTGTCTGTAAATTGTTAGCGGAACGTTTCCTTCAGTCATTAAATTGTTCGTAATTCTTCACCCAGGAAAAAATACGACTATGAAATATTGCAGGATGCTGTTATCATTCAGACTGCAGCCGCCCATCAATGTTTCACAGTGCTCCGCAAGTAGGTACATCATCATCATCGTCGTCGTCAATCATCATCACGGATCGATTTTCCCTGTGAAGATACCAGTGGCGGCCTGCATCCTTCTCCATAGCCAGAGACTTCTTCCGAGGGAATCCCTAGATGTTTCCAAGCCAGCTGGACGGTGCAGCTTTTAAGTCACCCAGATGGTACAAAGCAGCCGAGCTGACTCTCAGTCTGGAGGAGCTGGGACTTCCTTCCAAATCTCTGAACTTCTTATCCTGTCACATATGCACAGTTTAAAAATGAAACCCTTAGACAGAATGATAACATCACTAATACGCAGATATGGTACTTGTAGCTACGGTACAGCTGGAAGTCAGTTTCATTATGACTCAGCTTCACTACAGAACAAAAAATATACATATTTATACATATACAACGGAGTAATGGAATGAAAAGCAAACACTTCAAAAATCTATTACAATATTCCTTGATGAATTATTGTTATTTCTTAGTAATAATACTATCAAAACTGACTGCAAGATATAAGGTTTTTATGTAAAATTAGGCATAAAGTTTACAGTCCATCTTCTTAAGATTGTCTTTCCCGCTTTATCACAAGGTTGCAGTCAATAACATTTGTTACTGGTTGAGGCCCATCTCGTATTGCGGGACATCCATATGCATAAGCAGCGGTTTAAGATTCATCCAGCGCCTTTTCAAAAATGAGCTTTCATCAAGCTTCAAAAGCAACAGATACTGTATCCTAGACACCTGAATACCGAATACATCCTTGCAATATTTAAAAGTAAAAATGGTGACACACCTGGTGTAGATATATGAGGTGTTACTCTTATATTAACACAGCACGCTCGCATAAATGTCTTATGATGTCATAACTATGTAGAATTGATACTTTATAGCCACATTTTGAACCACCATTACTACATATAACAGATGAGTGGATCTCTTTTGCACCGTGTGACACGTAATAAAGATAAAATGAATGATGAGATTCACGGAAAGTTGAGCTGATGAGAACTGCCAGTTTTCAGACTGGAGGAGTCCTGTGTGCTGGTGGCTTGTGGGAATGACGTCTCACCACGCTTTCATAAGTCTCCCTTCTATCAGTCACACATGTAGTTTTTTACTACAACACATGCAGTTTGATAAATATAAAGCAAAATTACTCTATATGTGACAGGACTTTCAACAAATCCCGGCAAAGACCCTCCGACACACACACACACACACACACACACACACCACCTCCGACCCCCATCATCATAATTGCAAACAAGCCGTTGGCAATCACTTGAACTGGAACCCTTGGTACGAGAGGTTTTCAGAGTGGGCTTGAGATCAGCTGAATCTCAGTAAGAATGTGGGGCTGGGCATTAAATTCAGGTTATCGCAGCTTCACCGAGATGCAAGACTACCTGGCCAAGAGGCAGTCGCTCCTTATCACTGGCTGGTTGATTGGTTGAGGCTCCCATGTCAGATGAGTCAATCTTCCCCATATCCTGGAGTTTATTTAACAAATGAGGTTCTGCAAAATCCTCATGGTCAGGCAATAGATGCATCCAAGATAGAAAAAGAAAACAAAGGACGACAATTACGCTGCACTGTTACACTGGAATATGACGACAATTACACTGCACTGTTACACTGGAATATGACGACAATTACACTGCACTGTTACACTGGAATATGTTTGAGATGCGGATCGACAATGAGTAACAAACCATTTATATTAAACTGTAACCACAAGTCACTGGCGTTGCCTTGCAGTTTAGCAGCCAAACGTTGACGCGTTTCCACATCCACATATTATAGGTGTGATTTCCCATATCAGTCCATGACACTCTTATAGTTCCTGTCCAATTCAGCCAGCATGAATTTAGGTCGCACCCCAAATATCTTACTTTTGTTTGCACTCAACTACATGTGGTGTATTACAGGACATTTTTTTTGCCTCTCACTCTGCACTGCTGACACCCCAAGTGACCACTGAAGAGTGACGAGTGCTGAACAAATGAGGGAGTCACCAGAATAACTCAAAGCCAAGACACTAAGACATAAATTAATTAGAAAAGCAGTCAAGTTTGAAGAATACCTTAGAAAACCACCATCAGAAGAGCTCCATCGGAAATAATTTTCTTGAATTTGATCATCCAAATAAGTCATCTACTTAACCCCGGGTCAAAAAAGTACATAGCTGTGCGTTTTTTCACTTAAGCGTGTTCTCCCACTGACTTACAGGTAAGGGAGAGAGTCTAAAGCTAGGGTATACGATTCTGGAGAAACCAACAAAGTATCCAACCAAAAATCCCACCCGTCACTTTAAATATGCCTCTGAAGCTGGTCCCCCCCCTCCTTCCCGCTTCTTCAGTCTCCCATCACCCATCTCCCCTGTGTATGAACACTACTTGTTGCTGATTGGCCGGACCAGTGTTGCGTGTCTCAGTCTGAGCCATTTGTGTTTTTTTTTTTTCCCCCCCGTTTACAGAGTCCGAGCTGCATGTAAACACCATTTTTTATTTATTTTATTTTTTTCAGCGCACACACTGAATGGACAGCTAGCAGACTGTGAGGAGAACTTCGCTGAATTTAACAAAAAAATGTATTGGATTAAAATTGCATACCCTACATTTAAGGTTGAGTTTCCTGGAAAGTTTGGCGATCTGGCTCTCGGGATCAGCTACCTTGTCCGCCAGCTCCAGAACGAAGGCCACGGGAGAGAGAGTTTAACGCACTGGCAATGCTCAACCCACCAGATCCGACACCGGAGCCCGTGCGGGTGGATCCGACACGCCTTTCCCCAGTAGACTAGCAGTGCACCTTGTCCCTTGATTGCTCTTCACTCCTCACCTGTTCATCCAGTGTCTCTTTGCCCGGCGTTTTGGATCCTGTTTCAGCATATGCCAGTTTCGTGCTCGGGTAGCTTGATTCTGATTTTTTTCCTGCCACATTATAGTCTCCGGCCCTCTTTAAAAAAATGTATTTGAGTCCAATCTATGCATACAAATGTTTGATGTCTTACTCACGGTTGCAGTCATTTACAATCCAGGGGAAAAGGCGACGAAACATAATACTTGACAAAATATCCAAGATAAAAACTTAGTCTCTCAAATAAATAGGAGGTTAATAAATGGCAATTCATATTTTTTTATATCTACTGTTTGTCATATCAAAACGCTATTTGGTGATAGAAAATTGTTGGAAAGCGCATCGTCATTCACCTGCTTTGCCCGCAGACCCCTGCTTCACAGAAGGTGTCCTCTTTTTACAGCTAGTCCAAAATGTCGCGTACACCTGCCCCTGGGTTTATCATCAAGTTTTGTTTTTTAAATCCCAGTTTTTGTGTGGGACGTTGTGTATGCGCATTTTGGGCTCCCAGCTTTGATAAATGCTTTGCCCTCAGCTATGCTTTTTTTTTATCACATGGATGATTTGGATCACAATCCCGATTTTTTAGAGTTGTAGATGTATAAAAGTACAAAAAAATTGCAGCAAGCATTAATTAGATTAAGATGAAACTGAACCAATGATTTACAACAACAGTAACAGAGAAGAAAAGTCAAACTTTTCTTCTCTTCTTTAAATGTTAATTATGCACATAAAGGTCAGTTTAGTCAATGTAATGAAATGAAGTGGACTTTTTGTCATAATGAAGAGCTGGCTGACCTTTCCTCATACTTGCTAGCTCCTCTCTCATTAACAATTTCCGATTTAGACAGTACAAAAAAACTGTTTTTTGTCACATGTCAGACTCCCAGGTGCTTAATTTAGTGCTGCCTAAAACAGTGTTTCCCAGTAAGGACAGTTCACGTTTTTGCTCCCTCCCAGGAGCATAAACGTGGACTGTCTGTGGGTCCTTGAGGACTAAAGCAACAGTACAGTAGCAAATTTGGGTGTGATTCTTTGGAATCTTATACTTCTTGAGATCAAGCCGCTGTGCTACGTTAATGGCTACGGCTCCAGCGCCACATTTAAACCTTTCATTCTGGAACTTCTGGGGCTTTTGTTTTGGTTATTTCCTGCCTATTATGCAGTTATCTCAAAGCATGTTGGCATCCCAATGATAGATTATATATGCAGAATGAAAATCACCCATGCAGGAATATTCTGGCCCTAATAATGACTGAAAAATTACATTTCCCCATAATTCCACACCAGGTATTATGAGAAACAATGAAGGTTAGGAATTTAGTTTTATTTGAAGTATTAGTTGTCTATTAAGTTGTTTCATGGTAATTTGAATTTGTTAACTTCTATGATGTTGCAACAGAGCTGATCTTGGAAAAATAATATTCAATTACAGCACGTCTTCCCAACAAAATTTATTAATGCAGAATCTATTTATTTATAGACCCATTTGCTAGTCAACTAACCTGGCCAAGGTAATTTGCTGAAGACTTGATTTGGACTCTAAGGCATCCTATATTTCCTCTGAACCTAACCAGAGGTCCTTCCTGGATGGCTGCAAGGGCTCTGAGGGCAGATAAGGATATATATTGATATATTATTAATAATTAATTATATCAATATTTAAAATGATAAATCGTTGAAGTAATAAATATTACTCGGATGAGAAACCTTTAATTTGGCGGATCTCTACACCAAAAAATCCACGGTGTGTGATTCTTGAAATGTAAGGTTGAAGAAGGATGTTTAAATAAAATCCTGGATGAGAAAGAGTAACGTTCATAAAGACATTCATCATGTCTAACTTTGGTCTAATCCCCCTCTCCTCACATAAAAGCTCTACACAAAATTTGGGTTTCTATGCTGAGAGTAGTGCCCAACATTTTGAGCTACCGTAGCTACTACTACAGTGACTCATGCCACAACCATGTCTATTAACCCTCAGTTTAATAAGTCAGATAAACCAGCTTGAGAGCTGGTTAGGTTCAGAGGATAAGTTGCAATGTTAAGTGTCCCATGCTCATTCTAATCGTGGTTTCTATAATGAAGAATCTTGAGCTTACTCTAACTCTAGGTTAATATATCACGGTTACTTGCTAAGCCTGCTTTCTGGAAGCCTAGCAATAAGCATGCTCTTTTTCTCCCTTTTCTTCTTATCAGTATTATTTAAATTATTATTATTATCAATAGTAATGATGATGACTTACTGTACACAGAAGTATAATTCTTAAATGAGAAATCACTGCTTTTCACTGTGGATGTGCAATTGTCAGCAGTTAGTTTTCCAGTAGTTGATAATTACTGATAAAATTCTAGCAATACAAATAGAAGAGACGGATTGGAACAATCTAAGTGTGTAATAGGTCATCTCAGGATAACAAAAGCAGAAGGTGTTATCAAAATGTAAATTTTTAAGTGCTCCCCCTCCCCCCCCACAACAGAACAAGTGCCACAGTGTACAGTTAAATTATCATATGATCCAAAAAGGCTGCGATATTGTGCTCGAAGAAGTCGTGGTATAACAGCAGGAGGCTGACGTTTGTTTCTTAGTAACAGCTGCACTGCGGTACTTATCGCACCATCACACCTGTTTGCTGTGTGTCATCTCAGTGATGAACAGAAATACATTAACTTCTTCCAGGTACCTGTTGCCAAAACATAGGCTAGTGCACTTCTGAAGCCCTGCAGTCAACATACTTGGTAGATAATGAAATGAACTGGTACCAATATTTATTTGGTAGTTGATGAGTTGATGCTAAAAGGGTGTTGTGGTAATTGACAAACAAGATTAAAAAATTAAGGGGTATTTCAAAGCCTTTTACTGGAAAAAAAAAAAGGTTAGTCACACATATTTCTAGTTTGCAACATATTTTTTGTAGTCCAGCAAAACCTAGATCCATCCATCCATCCATCCATCAATAATCAATAATTCCTTGAAATGCAGCACATAGCTGAGAGTTCAGTATGACAAAAAATGTTCCTTCTGTTGTTATACTGCTGTGTTATCTTACATGCTGTTCCTCTGGCTTCCGACAAAGTCATATATCAGTGTTTTTCAGTCTACAAAATAAACGTAACATTTCCTATCTATGGAAGCCCATGTATTTCCATCTAATGTGTCCACTGCCAATGATCTGTATACAGTGAACCTTGGAGGGCAGCTGATGGTATGAAACAGTTGCATACGGAACAGTATTTAAGGTATTTCCCAGAACGGACAATTTGTGAAGCTTAATTGCAGTACACATTTAAATCGAGCCGTTGCAGTGAGTGCAGGTGTCTCTTTCTGTATATCATTCGGGAAAAACATGATAGCTGCTCAGGAAAAATCACCCGGCATCTTGTTTTCTGTCTAATGTTTCTATAACTTTCTACATCATTCTGAAACCATAACACCACAAATGCTGAAGATGACTATCTTTCACTCCTGACACCCAAAAAGAGGCAAAACCGTCTGATGTTGCATTCTTTTTATTGAATAACTTAGGTAATGTAGGAATTTGATGTAAACAGCATTACTAATCTTTAAACCTATTGTGTTTTGCTGTGCAAGTGTAGAGTTCAAAGAATGAACATTCAGCTGACAAATCTGTTACTTTTCAATCCATTACGTAACAATCTAGGCTGTAAATCAAGGATCCCCAATAATGCCAAGTAAATGTGCTCTTCAAAGCTTTGAACTGAGTATAAGGCCAATGGAAGAATATTAACTGAAATTTTAGGTACACTTCACAATAACACTCCATCTTAGCACTTAGTAACTCATTAATTAAAAACACCATGCAATAGCTTTTGTTCCAATTAACTATTAAGTACTTAGAAAGTGTCACAACCTAATAAGCAGATTATAAAGCATTCATAAACCCTTCGTAAGGGTAGCATTATCGTAAAGAGCTACCCTGATCATAAACTTTATTCTCCTCTATCAGCTCCTAGCGCCTCTCCTACTCTTCTTCACTCCTTTCTTCTCAACGCCTCTTCATCTCTTCCTTTTACTTGCATTCAAGTTTCTACATCTCATTTCTGTTCTCTCCTTTGTTCTCTACCTTTCTTCCTCTCCGCCCTTTCTTTTCCTTGTGTCTCCATCATATATGTCATTCTCCCTTCTCCTCAACTCTCTTCACTTCTTATAACAAGTCTGTTCGAACAGTTTAGATGGCTCGAATCTTTCCTTTTTCTGCACACACTTTCATAATTGGAAAATAAACTTTGAATTTCACAAATAAGGATATACATGTTAAAGCTTTGAATCATACAAAAATGCTGTATGACTAATCTCTTAAGTAACTAGTATATTAAGCGTCTCCATTCTGTCCATTCCTTTTCTTTCTTCACCTCCCACTGTAGTTGTTCTTCCATTTTTTTCGTTACACTTAGTCTAACTTTCCAACTTTCATCCCTGCATTCATTCTCTCCTTCCCCTCCAAGTCTTTGCCCTCCTCATGCTGTCTTGATCAGGGTCCTTCTCTTTTTCTGTGGTAGTGACATAAGGCTGTACCAACATGGTGCCTATTGAGTAAATCTGTCAATAATGTCACCATTATTCTCAATTGACACGATGGCCAGGTTGTTTAGCCTGACTTGGTCCATGGTGCTCCTGAAGCGTGTATGAAGATGGTGCAAGGCACCGAAGGAGCTTATGTAACCCCTTTCACCCTCACAGCCTGGCAGTGGGGTACAGGTAAGTGATAATCAACGTTGACAATTGGGCCAATGATCAGAAGATACTACGTTTTTAAGAGCCAGTGCTGTGGATATCGATGATGAAACACACAGACCATTTGGGTTTTGGATTTTTCTTTATAACTATTATTAAAGGTTGGTACCATTCAAACAAGAGTAGTCAGGAAACAATTTAGAAAAAAAACAACAGTTAAAAGATAAAGCCGGCAAATAAAACCTTTCTATTCCCCAAATGAATCCTCGTTACGTTGGGGCCCTTCCTGTCAAATGTCGGTCCTCCTCCTCACTTCACGATCCATGAGGAAGGGGGATTAAGGAATACCTCACACGTCGTTTGGGTTTGGTTTGGCTCGCCACCCAGTTCGCACTGGGAAATCCTCACACAACCAGCAGGAAGACTCCGGCGGACGGTGTATGAGCAGCTGTGCCCCCTTTGGGTTTTTTTTTCTTTTTTAAAGTGTCACCAAAACCTGACCTATAACCGGGTCAGATAAAATAAAAATGGGTCATTTCATTCATACTCTCCAATGAATTACTATTAATGAACCCTGCATTAATTAGTTTAACCCATGTATGTCCCAAGCAACTTAGTTATACAACAAAAAATACAAGGTTCCAGGTATATGATATAATTGACTGCGGTTATATTAACACGTTGTATTAGTAACTGGCAGAAAAATCAATTTGCGAGTATATAAAAATAAAATACAAATACTTATTTGAAATTGGTCAAATTTACATTTAGTACATAACAATTGCAGTAACCGAAAGGCTTTATGGTGTGGCGTGCTTAACCGTCTCTCCCGGCACCGGTAACAAGGAGAAACTGCACTAAACATTAGCCTCTTAAATTACTACACGGAAAAAAAACAAAAATTAACCAAAAAGTCTCATAATTACCTTTTTCCTTTTATAATAACTTTAGCAGTAACGATTAAGGAAAATAACATCCTCCTTGTAACAACCAACATCAATGGCTCTTTAGCTTAGTTAGAACATCGAATCACGCCAGCAACGGCGATGCCTCAGCTAATAGGCTACTAGCACCTCAAACATCGTAAGCCTCAAGTAGTTAGCACCATTAGCCGCACCTCTTTTAAAGCAATTGGCGCCAGTTAACATACGCGTTAGCTGCTTTGCAATAACCCACAGGATTTGCAGGATTTCTACTCGCCGCTGAATCAATGCATAAACAAGCCCCACAGCATTTCGACTCGGCACATCGGCGAAAAATATCCAGTCCTCTACACCACTTCACAAGCTCAATGCAACAGTGCAGCGATTACTGTCCGTCGGAATTCACTAAGAATTAATACGCCTTTAGAAGGCATTTTGATCTTGCTTATGGATGATGACAAACTTAGCCATTTATCAGCCCAGCACATCGGCTGTCGGCGCGAGGGCTCCTGTCTTCTTTTTTGGGAAAAAATGTGGAAACTGTCATGCCGAGAGATAGCGGGAGTCAGAGCTTGGGCGTGTCCAATTAAGGCTCACCGATTGGCTAATTGAGGAAGCCTATAAAACGTAGTAAGGGACATTTAACCCCTTACAACACTTGTAGGATGCAATGCTGCATGCAACAACTGAGAGGGATAACTAATATAAAAAAGATGGTAACTCAGGACTTGGGCTACACTTACACAGTGGCAGCTGCTCACGGGAGTTTTTGGATCACTTGGAAAACAGCGTGGGAATCATGTCTACATCAAGCATTTCTAACACAATAGCTGCCTCTTTCCTCATTATTCTCCTGATGAAACTGTTAGCCACCTGGAGTTTTTCTAGATTCACCGGAAACTTATAATGGGTAGCAAGTCTTTTGAAGGCTTTTTCAGAGAGAAAGGTCTCTGAGGTTGGGTTTCAGGCTTGAATACCTGACATACACTCTTCTCCCATGCTTTAAATCTGATGGGTGAAGCTCCTTCACGTCATGGACAGAAAAGCTGATGTCTGAAATCATCTGAAGTGGTGTGATTGGAGGTTGACCCACAAGCTGTCTCCACCACCACTAGAGATAAAAGTCAAAATTCTCAGGACTGCCATCTTGAATTAATTGCTTTTCCCAAGTTCAAACTTTCCCCCAGCAGGTACCAGTGTAGCCCTTCAATTATGATGAAGGGTTTGGAAAACATCCCCAGCATGTAAAGTGTTTTCGGTTGCTGAGCTTTGACTGGATCCCTAGGACTGGATCTGTTACTGGTGCTGCAACATGACGGATGCACCATCATAGGTTTGCACCACACATTCAACCCAAGTTCTGCGACTGTAGCATGTCCTCTATCGAACCTGCGGTGGATTTGCATCAAAGCCCCGGAGCTTCTGTAACCCAAAGCACTCTCTCTAATTATTCCCTCTTGCATACCGAAATGCACCCAGACCGCAAGCTCCTCCGTGTATCTCAAAATGCACCATGAGGTAAGCAATCGGCCAGCTACCTCACAACTTCCAGCTACTGTACTGTCGTAAAATATGCTGTGAAGTGCACTGCTGCGCATGCAGAGATGTGTGTGGTACAAATCAGGCAGGTGGTATAAATCACACAAATGAACGTAATAGTTTTTCCTATAATAATACATTTCTCTTCACGTTTCGCACATATTTGTAATTCCCTGAAACGCGTTTCAAACATATTATAGCTACTTATATACACATTATAGATATGCACGTGTCCTTACATTAGTTGAAGCAAAGTAGACTATAACTGCGGTCTTCACTCTTTGATAACAACAACAAGCGAGTTATTAATGTTTTATAATATTTTATGTAGAATTGGTAGAATGATTATGAGCGGTTGAAATGACGTAGTGTATGAAGTACAATCAGTCCTGCCATTAACATGTTCCTGTAATTGCATACTAAAATATGTGTTCAATGGGATAGATAGATAGATAGATAGATAGATAGATAGATAGATAGATAGATAGATAGATAGA
>JAODKE010000040.1:5724984-5735887 GCA_026779605.1 Mormyrus hasselquistii | reverse complement strand
TCATTGTCAACACACCACACAACAACAAAATGTGTCCTCTGCATTTAACCCATATGTGACTTTCGTGACATAGCAGGTGGCAGCTAATTCAGGGAGCAGTGCTTGGGGACGGTACCTCGCTCAGAGTACCTCAGTGGTGACTTGCTGGTGGGGGATTCAAACCTGCGATCTTTTGATTACAAGTGCGCTTCCCTGACCATCAAGCCACCACTGCCCATATCATTTAAACCACTGACAGGTGAAGTGAATAACATTGATTGATATATTGATATTTCTTTGCAATGGCACCTGTCAATTATAATGTATATAATGCACATAGTATCTTCCAGTGTAAGTAGCCGATGGATGTGCAGAAGAGCCGGTTGCCGGTGCAGAGGGAGAAGATGGAGGACTGCATGGCGGTCACGTGCCATTTGCAAATGGTGGATTCGCAATGACATCATTGGTTGGAGATGAACATGAATGACAGCAGACCTAGTCATCAATTCACTAAATGACGTTCGACAAGAAGTTGTACCTTGGGACTGTTTCGAATTAGAAAATTTCTTGTTAAATTCATACCAAGATGCATCATGACCCTGTGACGTAAAACCAGAGAAGGTTGTATTGTATGGAGAACCCTATAATTCAGGCATCTCAAACTCCAGTCCTGGGGGGGCGGAGCCCTGTGTAGCTTAGTTCTTTCCCTGTTCCACCACAAATGATTCAGCTCAAGAGCTGTGTGGTAATTAGCACAAGGAGTTGAATCAGGTGTGTTAAATGAGGGGAAACCCAGAAATGTGCAGGGCTCTGGCCCCCCAGGACTGCAGTTTGAGGCGCCTGCTATAATTGATCTATTCGGACAGAATACATACCAGAGCATTTATATTTAAGTCACAGTCCTATGACGGCAAAACAACCATGGCCTCCGGCAGGAGTCCCGCAAAAAACAAAATGTCTATGAATGATAATGGCTCAGTTGTACCTCACTATGGCAGATGAACACGGCGGGAAGCAGGAGGTGACAGTGATGAATACCGTTTCAAGGTGCTGATGAAATGTTATGTGCAATTTAGACAGTTGATTAATGAAGGCCCTGACTGAACGCGTTGAGCAAGCGACCGTGAGCCCTTATGAATGGCCTTATTCATATTCCTCTTCTAACCCTAACCTTGTGCGGATAGTAGTACACATGGTGAAACCCAAGTTCCTGGGGTACACGCGTTGTTCAAAAATCAGAACGTTTGCCTATTGCTTGAAGTGGGGCCCGTAGCCACAGACACTCATTCATCCCTTTAAGTCATCACTTAACCTTCAGATTAACACACCCTTATAAGTGGATGGTGTTGTTGGTGTCAACCTCGTTACCAATTACAAAGAACTCAACACTCGCTTCCTTTAAACAGTCTTCAGGCGGTTGCATTCTTCTTCTGTGTAATTATTTACTATAACGCACCACCGTTTACATGGATTCTCATGTTTTGCCGCTGGTACATGATTATAATTATTAATCCTAAACAAAGTCCTACAGTACAATGAAAGATTACTACATCCATCTAGTGCCACGGTTGTATCAGCAGTTCAGAATGTGCAGGCAGATAAAATTAATAAACGGAAATGTGTGCCAATGCAAACATTTCAGCTTGTGCAACCAAATCGTAACTGCATCAATACACATGTAGGAATCTGTGATTCTATTGAATTCATGTACCTGTACAATTTATTAATTCTTTATGTCCGCTGCATTAAAACGGTTTCCATTTTTTAAGATCTGTTTTTTACATTGAATTATACATTTATTGACGAAAATCTTTCAGAAAATGCCATACAATATGCTTGTAGCACTTTCATAAGCAGGGTGAAAGTTGCTGTAGTTTCTTGACGCTGACCCTGGAAAGGTGCAGTAAGACGGCAAATAAAGCTTCAATTCACTGAGACTCAGCATAATTTCTCATGTGGTTTTCTTGTTCTTGTTCTGCTGTATAGATTTGATTAATTGCCCAACATTGCCCCCATTGACTTCTACCTTTTTGAAACTACAATTTTGATTTGTTTTAGCCATTGTTACCTCATTTTCAACCCTCTGCTTGTCCTTGGACTATGAGTCTAAGGAGTGCTTCTAAGGAGTTTAGAGAGCTATGAAATGAACTACATTAAAAAATATTTCTTGGCTGCCAGGGCAATGGTATTTCCCTGGGATATAGGAACATCTGTTATAAAATCCATTGCATTATGTGAGCAGAGATGCTGCTGTGTGGGTATGGAAGAGACAGTCTATTCAATGCTGAAGAGCCTTGCTTTTGGCACGTGCCGTGTATGCTGTGACAAATGATGCAAATATTACTTTGAAATCGACTGACTACATGAGATGCAAAGTATAGGTAAGGCCAGTGTGCTCACAGAAAGGAAAGTTATTATCCAGTTGCAAAAGGGGGACTTGGTATTGAATGATAAAAAGCCTCACTGCAAGAGGTTTAGTGGTTGACAGCCTCCCCTAACCAGACCCAAAGGGAGAGCCCTTCCTCCAGGGGGCGGCAGAGGAAGCCCTAACCCTAACCAGAACAAAAGGGGGAGCCCGTCCTCCAGGGGGCAGCAGAGGAAGCCCTAACCTTAACCAGACCCAAAGGGGGAGCCCGTCCTCCAGGGGGCAGCAGAGGAAGCCCTAACCTTAACCAGACCCAAAGGGGGAGCCCGTCCTCCAGGGGGCGGCAGAGGAAGCCCTAACCCTAACCAGACCCAAAGGGGGAGCCCGTCCTCCAGGGGGCGGCAGAGGAAGCCCTAACCCTAACCAGACCCAAAGGGAGAGCTTGTCCTCCAGGGGGCGGCAGAGGAAGTGATATAAAAGAAATCTCAGTATATACGCTTCAATTTGTTAAGTCCGGGTATAAATGCAGAATCCCTGGCAGTAGAGGAGCAGGGATATGCTGTCCATATGAGACTGGCAGTACACAAAACTTAACATTTTTCAAGGTTACATAAATCTTCTCTATTTTGTCATTCAAGTACCTGTTGAACTGTAGGATGTTATGTGTCATGGGTACTGCGAGTAACTATGGTTTCCATTTTTCTCTACCTTTATCTTGGCCCCTCTCCCACTCCTGCAGGTGGGTGGTGCTGATTGGTTGGTGGATTGTGACACTTAAGGAGTGCTTTAGAGCCCGACCTCTGTTAATAGCACCTCCCCAAATGAAGTACAGCAGGGGAAATATAAAGATGTACAGATCAAAAAAGCAGAGAGAGACTTAGAGCTGGGTTATTTGTGGTTTTTGCACATTGATATGAGACTGAATCTGTTTCGGCCGCAGCCTTGCCTGTGGCTATTCCGATTCCGTTATCACTGCACATATTTTCAAAATAGCGTATTACTTTGTAATGCATACTGCTGGTAAATAGAACCTGGGTGTGTCTGTCTTTTATTCTTCTATTCCCCAACACACTTGGTGTTTCTTCTTCTCCCTGTAACCCAAGGTCCCAGTTCTAACCTCACCGAACCGAATCTAACCTAACCATTCTGTAGTGAGTGAATATGGGTATATTTTATTTACAGTTAGCAGGAATGAGTATGGGCCTGCTTGGAGCAAGCATTATAATATACACAACAGACTGTCCCTGACTTACAACTGCGTTCTGTTGTGACAGACAAGTCATATGTCGAAATGTATGTATGCGGGATTTGGTATATTCAACACTATCTAATAAGAAAAAATAGGTTCCCAGGCTGCAAAAATGTGTTTTTTCTATTATGTATAATATATAATACTTCTGTAATTAAAAAGTATGAAAGGCATGGTGTTGAAGTCTTTAACTTTAACAAAATAACGTAAAAAGCGAAAGTCATGGCCTCCCATGCATTGTTAACTCCTGTCGTATCACCAAGATTCTCTTTGTTTTCGTCTCGTTGGGTTCGGTGGTCTTGGTGGTCTTCTGGGATGGGGAGGGCTGTCTGAATACATACCTTTCTCCTTGAAACACCTCCTCATATTTTCGTGGACTACTGCACATATCGCTGGAAGAAGCCAGCAGACATTGCTGATACTTCATAAACCTTTTACACATTTTTCTATTTGATTCTGTCGTTTCTCATGCCATTTTTTTCACCATGTATCAATTCTACAGTATACTTTACCATACTATATTATGTGTGGAAAAAGTTAATATTAATAACTTACAAGGTTTAAATGCAAAGCTTAAGGAAAAATGTAACGTCCTTCAAAAGGCCAAGAGAAATCTTAATATGCCTGTCAGCCAACTCCCAGAGATTATCCCCGAGAACCAATCATCCTCTGTCTTCAATATTTATACATTTTTTTGCCATTCAGGGAAAATGAAATACAATGCATGTTATAATCACTCCTAGTAGTTCAAACTTTACCAAAATCAAGATGTTGAACACTGTGAATTCAATTTCGGTTTGGGAGTCCTTAACAAAACCAGGCATGCTCTTGGTGTACGGTAGGGGTCTTCTGCAATGTTTTTTGAAATATGAAGTTCCCAAATAAGACTTTTTAAAACGGATTCAGAGACCAGGGCCCAGTTGCACACAATACCTTAAATATCCTCCTTCAGTATAACACTATATCACATTGATATGAATAGAACATAATTCGATTTTATTAAAATTAAAAAAAGGTATTTAAAAAAAAAAAAATTGAAAAAAATCTTCTTTTCATCAAAATAATTTATTGATTATGAAACTAAATCAATTAGCTTCAGTGAGTTAATTTCATAATGATTAGATAAAGCTGGATCCATTAGAAAAATGTGCTTCTTTGAATATGTGACTTTGTATAGTGGAAAGGAACTTTTATTTTGCATCCTAAAAGAAGCTTAGAACAGTTTTCCAAAATGCCATGGTATTGTTAGGATTAGGGTTATTCTTCTTCGGTAGAGGAATCTTTTTTTACATCACCTTTTACACTTGGGATAGACCTTGTTACTCAGCTGGTCAGTAATGATGCAAAACCTCGTCAGAATGGAGTCAAGGCACACGCGGGAAAAAAAAAGCGTGACTATCAACAGAGTGGATTACAAGAAAAAAAAAAGCGGTTCGTTAGCAAGAACTGAAGACAAAGGGATAAACTATAAAATGCAGAGACCACTAGGGGTCAAAAACCAACAGGAAAAAAATAACTAAGTAAAAGTAACAACAAATAAATAGAACTAGGGAACGGAGCAAAACATGGAGCAAGACTACGGAACAACCAAAGCTACAAACATCAAGACACGTCTAAGCATGCATCTAACAGAATGACTAACTGAAGAACAGGATGAGGGCAAGCATGTACCTTTATACAGAGAACAAGGCAGGTGTGGACCATAACTAAATCAACCAACTAATAAAGGCACTGGACAACAAGCAACAGGTGGAATAAATCACAACTAACAAACACAGGAAGTAGGAAACGTAGACAAACACTGAGGGCTAACAATAGAAAAAACTAGGGACACAAGAAACAGAACAGAATTTAACCAGGCATGGGCAGGGACACAAACAAGGACACAAAGCAAAGATGGATAACCAGTGGCCTGTACTTCAAAGCGGGGTTACTGGCTTATCGGGGTAACTTGTCGGATTTAAGGTATCACAGTTTAAATGGACTTCATATACGTTGACTTAAATTTTGCCCAGACTACCTTAAAACCGGCAAGTTACCCTGATAAACCAGTAACCCCGCCTCATAGTACAGGCCACAGTTATAAATCACACAATAGGCCAGCTTCAAACTCATGAGAGGAGTGGTATAGCCTCTTAGCCACACTTTCAACCCATTGAGCTACACAATAGTCCAGGGAGCCAGGAGATTCATTAGGGACTGAAGGGCTACAAGATAGATGGGGGAAGCAGGATGACCAGTGACACCTGCTGGCCAAAAGGGGACTAGACAAATAGGACAGGGTCAGACGGCCATTGGCCCTGACAGGAATCTGTTAGTTGCCAATGGTGTTATTTGTGTATCCTACAAATGCACCACACGCTTTATTTGAGCTACTGTATGATGCAAATCTCTACATTTTTACTGTGGTGAAGGTCATTTCACTGGAGGTTATAGTTTGACTCTGCATGGATACATGTGACATATAAAAATCCCAAAATCCTTGAGTGTATATTAACATGTTCCCACTATGGCTTTCTCGTATAAAAAGATAAATTTCACAGATAATTCACAAACAAAATAAAAATAATTTTGCGTGACAAGAAGCCTATTAATTATCCATGGCTTATCATGCATTGCCCACATTCAAACACTCTAATTATTAGTCAACCTAAATTTCCACTATGATACAGACAGAGAGCCACTACATAATTTTCAATTATTTTTGGATATAATTATACCAAGCTTGGCGCCACAGTGATGCATTAGATAACACTGTTTCTTCATACCTCCAGGGTTGTTCAAGTGTGTACGTTCTGTTTATGTTGCAACAGCAGTCTTTAACTTTCCTCTATTTTCATGGCACTTTTAAACTTGTAAACCAAAAGCAGCATCTGAATCGATGTTCATAATTGACGAATGATGCAGAAATGCACTAATGTTATTAATATTGTATTAATAAACATAAAATACAGCACAGATAATACCAGTGAGAATATATATGTATGTAGACAGGGCATTAGATCCTATTGCGTATGGGGCTACTAGTCATATGTCAGCCAGAGTGCCCATGCTGACCCCTGTTCTCCGAGGCATCGTAGCTGGACTGTGGGATGTGTCCATGGCTGTGTAGGCTCATACGTAGCAGGCCCTGGTGAACCTTGAAATGACGCCTGACTCCCATAACCATCATTGATATTGTCTGCTCTGTATGTGCCAAGGCAGTCCTTCTGTTGATTTGGACCAGAGGGGATAGCTTTCATTTACAGCTCACATTTATGAGCCTGAGACACCCAGCACACTTTGCGGATCGTTGTTTTACCCTACTTGGACCGCTCAGGAGGTACTCACTGTGGCTGATCATGAGCATCTCTCTAGTTCTGCCATTTCGGAGGTGCTCTGACCCAGTCGTCTCGTCATACAAAGCAGGTCCTTATCAAAGCCAGGAGTGGCCCCTGTCGAGCCCTGGGCCATGTGTCATTCCCCAGTTTGACCAGCAGGTGGTGCTGGTCAGCCCCGCTCCCGTTATTTCCCTGGTTTGTTAGCACCTAGTATATCCTTTTTCCCCAGGTCGTCGTGTGGTTTAATGGGCTATGCAGGCAGCTTTCCTCCACACTTTCCTTTTTTATTGTGGGTTCAAGGCTGACTGGAGACCAGACTATGTTTGTATTTTTGACTGTTTGTTTCTTTATATTCTTCATCTTCCTGTTTCCTTGCTGTTCCCTATTTTTAATAATGTTTCTTTACCCTTGATTTCTAGTTTCCCTTGATGTCACCCTTAATACATGTCTTTTCGCCGTTTTAGTTTTTTGATTGTGGTCACAGATTTTTATAAAGTTCAGTCTCTTGTGGGGAAAATGTCCCCATGAGGTCAAAACAAAAGGTCTTTATCACATTAATATGTAATATATACATGACCAATCGCACACACACACACACACACACGTTCTCCCAATATGAAAACTGAAGGGCACAGCATATGTCTGAAGGATGGAGTGCTGCTTTTTTTACAGTCAGGCTGTAGTCAATTACTTACACGTGCCCAACACCAGAGCAGGCAAAAAACCCCCAGATGTGAATATTCCCTCCACCATGTTTCACTCTTGTTTAGATCCTATGCCTGATCAATCTCTATTCTGTCTCCTTATATAAACCCATCTGGTACTCCCACAAATCTCAGTTCATCAGTAAATAGGATTATTCTAGTAATATAATATAGATTTCAGCTGACTTTTTGGTTGACAGTTACACGAAGGCCAGTGCTTCAAATCCAGTGGTTGGCATTTTGATTTCACTTTTGGGCTGTTGAGCTCAGCCCTTAATTTCATTTCCTCTTTGTGTTTAGTCAAACGTATGCTCAAATTTAATGTAATGCGAAATATAAAGTCTATATATAACTTCAAAATGTTGAATGCATTTTCTTATTGTCAGGCCAGAGACACAGGGCAGCAGCCGAAACTCATTCATTTACTTTGAAAATTAGCAAAACACAAACATACATAATAGCGTTATGATACTATTATGATAATATTATGAATGGAAGCATCCCACCAACCATATGGAGTTTTTTTCTACCCAGAGGTCTATCGGACAGTGGACTGCACAAAACGGGACGCTAGCAAACCTGGAGATAAGATGCCAGCACACAAAAGAAGCAGCAAATGCAGGGCTCAGAGTGAAAGGAGCTACTCAGCAGAGTAAACTCAGAAGCCTGACCTTCAGGGGTAACATGGATCAGGCTCAGTGCTGTAATCAACAAGGTGGCAGCAGAACTGCTCTTATATGTTAAACCCTGTGATTGCAATTAGCAATCAATGACAGTGCGGCGGGGGGCGGCATGCGAAAGCAGTCAAAAGCCTCCAGATGACGAGAAACATATGGATTTGAGCAGCAGCAGGAACTAAGTACAATATTTTTAAGAATGAACTTGTCTCACCTGCCTACTCGTCAAAGCACGACTGTCCATATTACGACCTGTGCCTTGCCCGGCTTAACTTCTAGGATTGCATCACATCTGTCTCGATGAATCTCCCTGAGTTTCCTTACTTTTTCGTTTCTTATAGTTTTATTCTTTCCCATATTTCCTGAATAAACACAGCCCAGCAGAGGCTTTTGCACCCTGTTCATTTCACCTGGTCCTTTTGTCCTGCCACATTATACATTTCAGAATCACTATTTACAGCACAGATGATAAAACATGTTATGCCCAACTTGTGCTTTTGGTAGTCTAAAATAAACTTCCTTCTTACTCAGTTCTAACATGGTGGCACTTGCTACACAATAATGCTGACAAAGATTCATGCAGATACATTTTCTGCTGGTGAAACGACACGTTGTTGGGTGTTATTTTTATACGTCTTTTTATCTGTTTTGAGCTCAGAGGAAATGGTCCATAGACACAGTGAACTCCTTTAAAAAAATAACATGGTCCATGTTACATAACACAAAGAGTAGCCACTGACACAAAGAATACTCCTTGTGTTCTTTATTCTAATAATATGATAAGAATTCATATAAGGCCTTCTTAATGGCATTTTAATATTTGCATGAAGGTATAGCTTCAGCTAACTGACATTCTCAACAGATCAACATTCATCAATGTATGTCTGTGCAAATTACCATTGAGCCATTTACTATAAACCATTTTACAGACTGGACTCACTGTAGGTGACTAGTTATGAAGTTTTGATGAAACACATTTCCTTACAGATTCTTGGAAAAGAGTGATTTTATGACTTTATCACCTCAAAGTATGCCTTTGTTAAAAAATGGTTGCAGCCTCTCTGATATAAAGTACCCTACTGTGCATCAAGACCGGCAGAACTCCCCTCTCTTAAAAAAGCTTTTAAATTATTAACATTCTCCCTAACCCCAAGCCATGTCAATAACAAAATGCACCAAATGGCTGACAGTTTTGGTGGAGTATTTTTTTTTAAACTGGCAGTATATCACAGAGACTGAATGAAACATCCCACTTCACATTTGACGAGGGTTTTCTGGCAGAGGTATCCCAAAGCTGAATGGTCTAGAAAGCTAATTAAATTTGCAAAGTCGTATAACAATAATTAGACTGATCACCAAACTGCTGATAAGTGTAATACTATCATCAATGTTGTGAAAAATAGCCCAGACAATACTGAAAGTACTGAATGAAATTATGGAACTCGGTCTCTAACTTTCCAGGTTTTTGTAAGCACACTTTTCTGAAAGTGCACGAAAGCCTGTTTTAGGAGATAAACACATAGGAGAGGATTTGTAACACAGTTTGTGAGGTTGACAAGATGAAGTAAGGGATAGAAAAGAGAAAGAGACACAATATCCAGTCTGTATCGGGGTCATGGCGAAACACAACATGCAAGTGCTTGGTAATATTTATTGATTTCCATTTTTTGTGTCTGTGTTCAGAGAAATCAAAATCTGAAATTTTAAGATTAAGTATTATTTACATGAAGAATTAGGCACAGTACATTTCCTAGAATGATCTCTATACCTGAAATTACTTTACGCTTTGTTGGATCAAGGACTTTCACATAATACAAAATCATTGTTTTTAGTCCTGTCGTGACTCTGATAAACTGTTTTCCGTTCCTAAAAGTTAAACGCGAGAATCGTCTAATTTCTGAACATAGTCAATTGGTGCAATACTGGCAAATGGTAGAACACAGAGAGAACCTTCAAAATTAAAAACATCTAATCGGGTGTTTTAATTTACATAAAATTACCTCTTTTGATTCTTTTGAGATGATTTTTTTTTAATACCAAGCTTTATTAATATCAGCATCACACTTGGGATAAACTTTTGAGTGTCATTTCTTGCATTCCTTAATAATAACGGAACTTTATTGATCCCCGTGGGGAAATTATTTTTACGCCTCCCTCAACTTGCTCTTTTTTTTTTTTTTTTTTTTGTAGCGCAAGCTGTCCGCCAAGGGCAGCCACCTGTAGAGGCGCCAAGGGAGCTGGGGGCTAAGGGCCTTGCTCAAGGGCCCACAGACATGCTGAGGATAGTCAAGAGTTATATGTATTCTTATGATATGTATCAGAATCAGAATTCACTTTATTGGCCAGATACACCTGCATGTACAAGGAATTTGTTTGGGCAGTGGGGCTGCTTACATTCACAGAGAACATGTGGGAGCAAAGAAGATAAATTAGGCAAAACAGACAAATAGAAATAAAAGAATAGAGAAATAGTGGACAGGGTAGAATATACTAAAAATAATTATAAGGACGGTAGGGGGACAGAGGTATTAAATATAGAATATAAAAATATGAAAATATATTGTGTTCCGTAGGTGAAAAAAGATGCACAAAGATGAGTGTAGAGTGAG
>JAODKE010000040.1:5701022-5715049 GCA_026779605.1 Mormyrus hasselquistii | reverse complement strand
ATGTAGTATATATTCATGATTTTTTCCCCATTTCTTATTACTTGCATCTAATTTTTAAGAATCAGTGTCAGAGAGTTAAAGCATATTTTAACATAACATATGTAACATAAAAATGCTGCTCCAGAAGACTCAGTAGTGATAGAAAATCATAAACTGAAATTTGCATATAGCATTATAAGTAAATTGCAGTGAATTTGTTTAATGATAGCTGACTTTTACAGATAAATTTTAACCAATAAATTAATTTTCTGGTTTGTCACGCCTGTTAAACTTCAGTTTCACTCGCACAGACCTGTTCACGATCACCCCTACCTGAACTGAATTCTAAATTTTAACACTAAAAAAACTATTCGACTTAACAGATTTCACCTGAGCTGTAATATTAGCTTGGATTCTTATTCCTTTAAGACCTTGAAAAGGTTAAAAAGTCTAACCTCTTCTGTCTGATTGTGGTCTGAGAACTAGTCACATTACATGATTCCTCTGTGCATGAATCTTGCTGTACTGCATGATTACAATTCTGGATTTCCACCAAAATCCTGTTAACAACTGCTAGATGTATGCCCAGATTAGACTATTAACTTTAAAGTTTATAGTGTTTACATTGTTTGCATTTCAGCTTCATGAAAATGTATCTACATTCCATGTTCATTACACTTGCTTGGATGTGAAAGAAATTTCAGGGAGTTTAAGATGAAATGCTGTTGGTAAATTGCCGCACAGATGTGAAGAAGGTGAACCATTTGGAATTATTTGGATTTTTGCACAAACAATTTCTGAAATGTAATCTCACCTAAACAGTAAAGGCCGTTAATCTATTCTTGCAACATATTCTCGTATTTAAATAATAAAATCTATTAATTTTTATGAACATGAGCAAGCTGAATGATCACACCTGAGCAGGCATGTCTACTTCCCTCACATTTTGAAAAACTGAATTTTCAGAGGGCACAATTAACTGGGCACTGTGGTAGGTAGGGGGTTCTGTGTTTCAAGCATGACGGACTCCCTCCTTCCCACTGAGCGACCTTTTCAGAATCAATGCAGCATGTAAACAGGCAGTGCTCCGGACTCCCCCCCCCCCACCCGAATCACTGCACCATCCACAAAAAACAGAGGGGAAAAAATCACGCCAAGTGTTAAATTTAATTTGTGCACGTTAGTGTGATGCATTATGGATGAGAGCTCCATAAGCCAGTCATAATATATGTGGCTATAATGTGTCATGCCTTTGTATAAATAATATAACCATGTTTATAATTCTTTACGAATGCATTATCATTTGTTATGAATGTGTTTATAAAACGTGGCCTTAAGTGTTACCCACATTTCTTAAAATAAAAGTCAAAACTGTACATTTTAATAGCACGAAGTGCCAATTTGTATTTGTAATACTGATTAAAAAAAAAAAATTAATTACCCTTTAAATCCTTTCAGATTTAGATTTTTTTTTTTTAGTAAAGTCAGACAGATCATCTCAAGAATAAGAAGAACGTAATTTGTTTTCTCAAGAATTTCACTTTTCATTGCATCACTTATTAACTGAAATACCTGCTACTTTGCAGCAATCTTTGGATGAAGAGTGATGGACAGACAAGTGGACATATCTAGTAACCAGGACATCCAGCATGAGTCTGAAAAACAATTGTCTTATTATAAGTATGTTTGTCTTTGATACCCCTTCTAATCCACCCCATTACATGATGAGTCAATCTATCACATTTAAGAATGAGTGGCTGCCGACAAATGGACTGGCATCCTGTGCCAGGATTCCTCTGCTTTTTGTCCTGTGCTTCCACACACACACATACCTACAATTAAAATCTATATGCTTATTTCAAGGAAGGCTCTGAACACTGATGGCATTCTTTGAACACATATTATACATAACCGTGGGAGCTTATCTTTCGTATTACTATTGTTGTGTATAAATAGACACTAAAGAGTCCGATCCGGATAGAGTTCATTGCAAGGTTTATAGAAATGTGTCAGGAAGTGACAGCTTCCAAACTGCTTGCAGTGAAAGTTGCACTGTTCCACTTGGCATGTGCCAGTCTGTCTGACTCTGAGTGTGAATAACAGTCTTGTAAAAGTGTGATTTTTTGCAAAGGAGATTCTCTGTCCTATATTTTACTTACCGAGGTTGTCTTGTGGTTGACTGAAGTTATTTTATTACATTTTGTTTTTGTAATTGTGGTCAAAACGGCTACTGATTACACACAGCAGTACAATGTTCAAGTACTTCAAATTTATTAATTTAAAAAAAAAAAAAAACAGAACTATTGAGTTATTTAGAAATAATGGCATTTTTATAAAACACATAATTAATTTTGGAATATAATTATGAAACAGCAAAAAAAAAAAGAAATGGTTTATTAAGGTGTGTATTTTAGTCTAAAAATAACAGGAATATGCAGGGATCGTTAACTAGCAAAAAAGTTTAAGGTCAATGTACACAATGAGAAAGAACCCCTGTGCAGTGACTATGGATTTGCAGTCTTCCATATAATCGGGTATTATTATTTTCCATGTCAATGCTAAAGCAGTAAAGGAGAGTTCTGCTTCTAGTTATGCCAGAAACATGTAGATGACCCAAAAGATGTTCTGTGTTCAGAAAAGTTAACATTTTTCTTAAGAAATAATAATAAAATACAAGAGTACTGTGCAGGGTGGGGGGTGCAATTTGCAGCTGACTGGGGGTTGGCCATCACTGAAACAGAACATTATCCATTAATCATCTCCTGCAATCTACCTGGAAACAAGCTGAGATCAACCAATGGGTTGGCCAGCCCAGGTATATAGTCTATATAATATAAGGGCTGGGGAAGAAAGACCGGCCCTCAATAGACCAGCCACCGGGAAAATCCAGAAACTTTCCAATGGTCAGTCCATGCCTGCAACTGCACATGCCTGCAATCAAGGCCATGAAACAATAGTGGTAGTAATCGAATCTGTACTGATAAAATACAATAACCACAATCACCTGATCTTCTCCCCATTTTTCATCATGATTGTGTAGTTTTCTTTTGTGAATCTTCTTTTTTTCTCCTTCAGAAATTTGAGGGAAGACTTTAGTGGTGATTTGCATTGTTCCTTGCAGGACCCTCATGCCACACACCAAAACCTCAGATATGGTGCTGCTAGGACCTTCAGTGATGCGCCGAGTGAGAAAGAAAACAAACATGGTACCTCCACCTATCTTTCAGTATGAAAATATAGCAAGAAAATAGTAAAAACTGTGACATATTTATAGGTTTAGAAAAATACTTCTGTTTTGTGAAGAAAAAATACAATAATCCCTAGTTGATCTAGGTTATATTATGCTCAGTGACCTACCTAAGCTAAAGCTAACCAAAGCAAACTCCTTACAACCAGACTCCTTCTCACTCTTGGAAATGGCTACAGTGACTCACTGCTTAACAGTAGATGGATCTGCACTGTTATATTTGTTAATTAGGTCAGGTGCCTTGTCAACTTAAATTATTAAAATAATAATTTAATAAGTCTACTGCAATGACAATGGCAAGACATAGGTAAATAACGATTCAAAACAAGCACACTAGCTAGCTAGTTAATTTAATTACTAGATTGTTAACATATTAAAATTCATATTAATGCCAGCATACATAATTGGGTCTTGTTTTTTTTCTTCTATTTTGTGCTTTTTGCACAGATTGGTAAATTCTGTTCTGTTTATAAAAATCATGCCAATTACATTTACTAAAAAAAGACTCAGCACAAACATGTTTGCAAATGGGACCCTCTTAGGGGGGTTTCTGAATGTGTCATTGTTGTGCGTTGATGCTGTATTTCTAGGGGATTCCGGCACATTTCTCGTTGAAGTGTACTATTCAATTGGCTGCCCTTAGGGGCGTCCTCCCCGCTCAGGGCCCCAGGGAATCGCCTGCCTTTCCTGTCCTGTTGTTACGCCTCTAGGTATGGATCTTTGTGGCAAGGACCAATGGAACTGGAATGTCCCAGAAAAATCTATAGTAGGATATTAGTACTAGAGCTGAGGAGGAACAGATGATTGGGCCTGTAATACAACTCCGATCATAATGAACAATGGATTGGATGAAGTAGAACATTTTATTGTTATTTGTTATGGAGTCGCAAAGGAGACATGGGATGGAAAGAAAATGGGAGGCGAAAAAAATACGGAAGAATAAAAATCCTTTGGAGTTCTTGCAATATATTTGCATTATAATGAACACACTACATGTGTTTAATCAGATTATATATTTTAGTGCTATATTGGTAATTGCATTTGCTTGCTTACAGTCACCGGTTGTGCATAGACACAGTGCAATTATTAATAACAATGTATAAAAATAAAAATACATAATCTGAAAATGAAATGGTATCCATTGTCCATCATAGTCTATTGCAGTGTTACTCACCACTTGCCCACGGCCCAGCAATAGGCCAGAAGCCCCCTCCAGTGGGCCGTGGAAGTGCGGCAGGGAGTTGCAACCCCAGTCACCGCACAGGAAAATTCCCCAGTCATCAAAATTTACCGAAGCGATTGGGCTGGTCGATATAAATCATATACTGATTTATCGTCATATAAAGTGTATATGATAAGAAACTGAAAAACTTTGATAAACTGTCGATTAAGAACATTGCTTGATAGCACACATCAGCCTGTCACATCGCGCAAATTCGCTGAATTCCAAGCAATCGTATTAACAGAAAGGTTGAGTGAATTAGTGGGGCAGAGCGCATAATACTGTTTTGGTAATATCATGGACGCTGGAGGTTCAAGACTGTTTCAACTTGGTGGTGGCGGGGGGGGAGAGACCAGGGCCAGTTGTTCTGGTAGGGGGGCCATTTGACCTTAATGTTCTTCAAGTATTACTTACACTGGATTGGCAGCATTAAGAAGCAAAAGACAATTTTGAAAACCCATCTTATTTATGCTATGCCTTACGGCCATATTTTACAGTTTTTACAGATATGTAACTCACTCTGATTTCTTCTTTAATCTGACGTGCTTCCATTAGCTTGATTACTATTTTCTGTCATCAGCTTTGCTTCTCATTGACTCAACCTCATGGTACACCTGCTTTAAGAGTCCATCAAGAAAATGTGCTGATGTTTGTGTTTCACCTGTTCCCAAAGCACAATAATATATATATTTTTTTCCCAAACCCAAGTGGCATACGTATTTAGAGGCCCATGCATGTTGCCAGGGGGGTGCCGCCCCCCCCCCCCGAAAACCCAGAACCACTCTTAGTCAGAGAAGAAATAAGTATTTCACAGGAATGTTCAAGTGTTGGTGAAGAAAGCAACAGCTCAGCAGCCAAAACATTTTTTAAAAAGTAGATATTGTGGGTAAACAAGGCAAAAAAATGTAATCACGTGGCAGAACTTTTTGCAATAACATGCAATAGCTGGACGCTGTGTACTGCAGACTTGAGAACCTTTAGAAATTAAAACAGAAAGGACACTTGAAGTATTGCCAGCAGAACATAAGAATTCAAGGGCTTTCAGTCATCAGCAATTTCGGCTTCCATATTCAATCTGAACAAATACAGGACAAATTGCACTCTGTATTAGTTAAAAATAGGACATTCCTGAAATGAGCACTGAGGAAGTTTAAGAAAAAACCCAGCAACAATCCTTACAGTTGGCACTGAAATAGGACAAACCGCAACACAAAACAGTAGAACTGACACCGACAAACCAAGAGTGGAAAATAGCAGGAAGTAACAGCATCAACACTGACATCCACAATGACATGGCAGAGAAACAGGGCAAGGGTGGATACATATACTGTACAGACCAGGTGATGAGCTAGAACAAGGGGCAGGTGTGTAGGATGAATCTATTTACCACACAGTAAGATTGGGACTAGGGAAAGAGGCGAGATGGCCAGCGACACCATCTGGCCAAATGGGGACATGACAGACATAATAGGAACAGATTTGGACTCATTTACGTTGGGAGATTGAGAGTTTCAGCCCTCTGTATTGACATAGGAGCCTGCCAGAACCTTGAACATTTTTTTTTCTTTTTTGAATAGTTCTTATTGTCTGGTGTCAACAGCCTTTGCCTGTCTCTTTAAATGAAAGGAAGCCGGGTTCCCAGACAGAACGCATGATATTTCTTGGACTGAAATAGCGGCACTCTATTGTTATAGTATGGGCTAGTCTGCCTGCCCCTCATTCCTGTCTCCTGCTCTTTGCCCTCTGTGCCTTTGTGGCAGAATAAATGTCAAGCCTGTTTGGGAGCTCTTTGCTGTTATTGACTTGACTTTCTGAATCATTAATTGTGATTTGATATTCTGCATATTGTGACCTCAGTTCTGACTATTGACTACTTCTATTGGATTTCGATTTGGCTTGGTTGTTCGGTATTTGTATTGCGTATTTGTATTGTGACCCAGTTTTTGGCTAACACCCACCTCTTTCTGATCTCAGTTTTGGCTTATTTGCTTGTTGTAAATATCCCATGTTGTAGGGAGTGTCTGCCATTTAGTTAGTGTGTTCATTGCCTTGTCTCTGTTTTTTTGAATAGCTAGGGAGTTAGGTTAGCGTTTGTCTTTTGGATTCAGTTTTCTTTTGACTTCAGGGTAGACAGCAGGGATTCACTCAGCTCACCTGTTTTGTGTGTTATTTAGGCCTGTGTCACTCCCGAGGTTCACATTGGCGTTATTGTCTCTCCCCTGAATTATAATAACACATCTGAAGAAAGGCTGCAATATACTTGTCATTGTTCTTTGAGTCCCATTGTCTTCTCTCCCTTCTTGGGTTTCCCCTCATTCAACACACCTGATTCAACTCCTTGTGCTAATTACCACACAGCTCTTGAGCTGAATCGTTTGTGATGGAACTGGGAAAGAATTAAGCTGCACAAAGCACCCCCCCCCCCCAGGACTGGAGTTTGACACCCCTGGGCTAGACACTAGACTGGGACGTAACACACGTTTGAGACATAACTGGGACACAAGGCAGGGCTCTGATTTGAGGGGAAGCAAAACTATGAAGTACTCAGGCACCAGACAGGTAAGTGAAGCTGTTCCAGAGACTTTTAGTTTAAAACTTTGGCAAATAATTGCAAATATGCTAAATCAATGTAAATAAAAGGTTTTAATGCCCTTAGATATTTCAAGGTATGAGCAATTTTAATACACTGTAAGTACATTTAATTTTAGCAAATGATAATAATGGCATCCAGATACTATCAAAACATGATCTTACAAAGCTTAGGCTGTTATTAACATATAAAGTTATACTATAAAAAGATGGTTTTGCCTGTACGTTTTGTGATTTTTAATAAATTTTCTCAGAAATATAGACTGACTAGACATGGGACATCATGGAAATGGATTTGTGTGTTTATTGTACCTTCAGTAAGTATCTTTCTTTATATATTATTAGGCAGCTAAAAGAAATGCTTACAGTTTTTCTCAATTGCCAAGAGACATTTAATGAAACTGACGTCCTCTAGATCTTCATCACCACCTTGTTAGCACGCCATACTGTAAGTCTTCTTTTACAAGCACGTCAACAGTCCTTCATTGGCTTCACACATTTTTACACAGTTTTAAATAGTTAACACAGATTTCATAGAAAGAATGTGAACTCCATGGGATTAACTGTGTTAAATCAAAGAAAACATCTATTCACAGCTGACAGAAATCACTTGCATAATTTCGAATATCCAATGGATCTTTGTTAAACTCCTTTGCACAGCTCTACAATCAGCAATCAGTGGTTATCCGACTATAAAAGATGCCACCACTTTGTTGTTTGGTTGCCATAGCAGAGAGACCCGAGGAAGAGGGTTGCATGTGTGCTGGAGTTGCAGCAAGAGGAGAAAAAAAAAGTTGAAGTTTCCAATGAAATTCGGGCAACAATTATTGACCATATCATCAATCATGGCTTGTTCTTCAGAGAGGCTGGACAATGGGTCCGGCCCATTCTGACTTGGAACACTGTGGCATCCATTGTCAGACTTCTCTGGAATGGGAATAGGTAACTGTATACCACTGCGCCTCTCAGCTTCACCGCATTTCCCTATTAGCAGAACGAACTGCGTCTTTTGCAGATGTTACATCAGTTCCATCTATGTGAAGATCATAATGCCAGTTTTGATATGATTTTTACATTTACTTTATAAAATCCACAGGCTACCACATACTGGTGGTAGAGAAAAGATCTTTACTGTAGTACTGAACAGGAGGCTGCCATTGCATAGATATGCTCATGGCTAACGATGCGATCAGACTGCGTGAAAATCCAGTCAGCAGTAATTGCAGATCAGGGAACAAACATCAAACAGTTTAGCTACTATCGATCAAGTCCTCAGACGAAACCACATGAAACCACAGCGCACAGCTCCATTCCAAAGAAGCTCTCACGTCGCGAAGGAGGCAATATGACTCCAAGACTCCAATATGCACAATTAAGGATTTGCCATTGTGATGCCTTGTCATACCATATAATTACACGCAACTGGAATCATTTGCTTTATGAATTTGCTTTTTTCTTAGAGAATAACGAACCTTGAAGCTGAAGGAGCTTTTAACATGTTCATTTATGTGGATCACGCCGGCTTCCACCTCTCTAAAGTGAGGAGACGTGGAAGGAACATCACAGGGCAGAGGGCCAGTGTGCCAGTGTTGGGTCAGAGGGAGGTCATTACCACGTGTGCCGCCATCTCCAATGATGGTGTCCTTTGTCACCTACCAGCAATCGGCCCATAGAACACAGAACATCTCATCATATGTCTTACAGGTTTTCTTTATTGCTTTACCACAGTGGCAGCAACAGTAATCACATTCTCTTAACAATCAGCGAAACCCAGGAAACAATAACGTGATTTGAAAAACTCTTTGTTTTCACTGTAAAATTCAATACTCTAATCGGAATAACAAAAACATGCTGCGCAACTGCATCATCCACTCAGACAATTGCACAAAGCAATACAACACATCCAAGCATTCACTGGATATTCACTAACAAAACACTATCCACACACTTCAATGAGGCAGAAAAAACCCTGATAGGTTTTTACTCCAGTTTCTTAAATTTATTACTTCAATTTCCCGTATGTATTTATTGTAATCCACTATAAACATCACTGGCATAGTACACATAGGCAATCCAGCAAAATAAAATGCAAAAAAGTGAAGATGCATATTGAAATGAAATTTTACTGTATTAGGCATTATACTGGTACAATCAAAATCAAACCTAATCATGAGCAAAAAATCAAACATATACAAATACATAATACAGTTAGGGTAAAATGCCCTTTGCTTGAAAATCAGAAGCACAATCTACTACTCTGCTCGATCGATCCTGTCCTGGATACTGTGCCACGTGTTTTCGTAAACATCACATAGAATACTCTCCTTGGCAATTCAACGTGATAGATACCTTCAGGCATGCCTGATCCAATCCTGGCATTCGAATACCGTGACTGGGGTAAAAGCCTCAGCCATGCCACCCAACAGCAGCATAAGGATGGTGGTCATAAACCTTTCATCTCCTGGCAGAAAAAAATCCTTCTCAATAGTGGTGAAGAACAGCAAATACGGAGCAAGGACTTCAATGGACATGCTTGGTTGAGCTCCGCACCACTTCATCACTGCAGACGAGTGATGGGATGGGACGCTGTGCCATACGATTACACAATGTACAACATCAAGCCCAGCACCCGGTCTCCCTTCAGCAGCCAGCAGAAGTATGTAAAGCTCATCAAAGAATGCACAAAGTTGGGATGTTTGCTACAAGACCATTGTCTGATATTGCTGCACAAAAAATTATGTTTGAATTCCTTTGCCTTGATATCTGTAATATTGCTCAATGGCTAGTAACATTCCTTCCAAGGTTCCTGGTACTGGACAGATGATCCATGATCCTCTGTTATTTTCTTGGTCCATTTTACATTAAACGTCAGACTGCACCATGTACCCCTTTATATTTTGTAGCATATGTTGAATTGTACAGATAAGCAACAAATGTGTCTTCAGTTGCAAGACTAGGCCAATTTGAGTAAGTTGAGAGTGAGTCTTAGCAGCTGAAGCCATTGTACTGTGGTTAGCTTAACCCGAGGCTTTAATGGGATTTTCGTATTATCAAATGATCACTCTGTCTAGCGTTTTGCAAACAGTCCATTAGCACTGCTAACTGATGTACATACAGTACAGTAAGACATAGTTCACCGTTGCGTGGAAATGTTTGCAGTTTTGCTCACATGTCTTTAGAACTCGCAACTTGCATTGATGGCTTGTAAAATCCTCATAACTAAGAAAAATAGTAATACACTGCAGGAAAGACTGATTCCAGTGGAAGACAAAGAGGTTGACGCCTGGCATGAGGGTGTAAGTCATCATTTGGGACCTAGTTGCCTCCCACTACTCTCACCTGCTGAAATGGACAGTTTGCAGCACAATTCTGTATGATGATGCAACTTCTCCCCGCAAACTGTCAACCTAAGCGAGAAATTCTTCTTTTCTCTGAGATGAAAGGTACACGATCACATGACCAGCTGTCCCTACTGAGGTGATGAATGCTGCTTGCCTGGGTATAGGTGCAGAAGATTGCCAGGGATGTATATGCCATGTAAGAACCTTTAACCCGTGATGCTGTGCAAAGGAAAACATCCAACACAATGTTGATGAGAACCTGTGGCCTAATAATCAGGAATGTATGGACTGAATGTTAAGTTCTAAGCATTTTTGAGTTTTTGTTGTGTTTTTTCCGCCTGTATGTTTCCTCTGGTTTCTTTATGTTTATTTGTACTGTATTTACAGTATTCAGCATTTCGGAGTTTGAAACGTATGCAAAACAATTACATTTACAGTAAAAAAGTACAGCAATAAAAGAATTTTATGTCTTTGAAGAAAGAATGCAGTACAAAAGCTGTAGCCTATTTGCTGTACTTGTGTCTAAATTTGTCTAGTCAGCAATATTTCATTATATTTGCATTTACAGCATTTGGCAGACGCCCTTAGCCAGAGTGACTTACATAAGTGCTTTAATACTGCGCTATGAATTTTTCCCCGATACTAGCTCTGTAAAACCAAGGCTTTGAATACAAGCGATCTAATACTCTTTTGGGTATTCTGGAAAAGGTGTGTTTTAAGTCCTTTTTGAAGACATTCAGTGACTCAGCTGTTCGGACATCAACTTGGTGTCAGATCAGAGAAGAGCCGAGAGATGTGTCTTCCTTGTGCCTTGAGGGGTGGTGGGACCAGTCGAGCAGTGCTGGAGGATCGGAGAGATCGTGGTGCAGTGCGGGGTGTGATGAGGTCTTGTAGGTAGGATGGTGCCAGATCGTTTTTGGCTTTGTATGTGAGCATCAGTGTTTTGAATCTGATGCGGGCAGCCACAGGAAGGCAGTGAAGTGAGCGCAGCAAAGGAGTGGTGTGGGAGAACTTGGGAAGGTTGAAAAGAAATCGAGCAGCTGCATTCCGTATTAGTTGGAGGAGGCGAATGGCGCTCAGTGGTAAACCCGCTAGCAACGAGTTGAAGTAGCCAAGACGGGAGATGACGAGAGACTGAACGAGTATCTGGGTAGCCTGTGCGGAAAGAAATGGACGTATCCTTCTGATATTAAACAGGAGAAGCCAACAAGAGCGGTTGGCGATATGTAACAAAAAGGACAGACAATTGTCCATGGTAACCTCATGGTTGCGAGCAGTAACCGAAGGATGGATCAGGGAGTTGTCGAGAGAGATCACAAGGTCCAGGAGGGGGGATGAGTCAGCCGGGATGTAAAGCAGTTCCGTTTTACTAGGGTTGAGTTGGTGAGCGGTCATCCAAGATGATATGTCTGCCAGACATGCAGATATCTTAGTGGAGACATGAGTGTCTGAAGGAGGAAAGGAGAGGATGAGCTGGGTGTCGTCTGCATAGCAGTGGTAAGAAATCATTGGCAAGGAAATACCTGCACACAAAAAATAATGAAAAAAAACTTCTGAGGATATAATTTTTGCTATAAAGTATTTCAACCGACCACCTAAAAAAGATGCAGATGCAGAATTATGCAAGTTTTTTTTACTGTATTGCTTGTAAAATCATCTTAAGAGAAAACAATGCAATACCTGCTGTGATAAGCTTGTTAACCTTTTTATGTTAAGACCATAGTCGCATATAGCTCAAATTAAGGTTGAACTGCTTCATACTGATATCTGTATTTTGTTCTCCATTGTGTAATGACTGATAGAAAGAATAATATTAATATGACCACATATTGTGGTGATTGAAGGTAATATTTGTATTTGTTGCATGTATTTAATGTTTTGATAATGTTGGAGCTTCTGGCAAACAAAATAAGTCATTTTCCCCAGTCAGCTTCTTTTTCAGCATGAGTGTTAATTGTTTTGAAAATCTTCTCTCCAGTTCTGCCTGTGACGTCTCTCCTGCATGCCCTGCTGCTGTAGCACTGTTCATCCTGCCATCAGGAGCAGCACCAGCACCTGCCTGTCATCACCTTCCTGCCCCCCGCTTTGAGACTCAAACCTTAAAATTGGGACAATGTGAACTGGGACTTTTGGGTTTCCTCTGCTGCCCCCTGGAGGACGGGCTCCCCCTTTGGGTCTGGTTAGGGTTAGAGCTGTTTATCTCTAAAACCATGAGTCAAAGAAACTAAATTCTTTTTCCATTCATCCCCTGGCTCATGTGAAAATATATTGCAAATGGGACTATTAAGCTCTGCCTTCTTGGACTATTGCTGGACTATTGCAATGCCCTTCTCTCCGGGATCACTCACTGGAGGATTCAGAAACTGCAGTACGTCCAAAACAGATCAAGCAGAATTGTGACGAGAGTGTGAAATCACCGCCGTATCATTCCAGTGCTGCCATCACTTTATTGCCTTCCTGTTTCCTTTATGGCATAAAATTCCACCCCCCCCCCCCCCAGTTCATCCATGGGACAGCCCCATATCTCAAAGAACTTCTCATTAACCAAACTCGCAATCAAAACCACAGGACCTATGACAGTTGGCACCTCCGTGTTTCCTGGACTAAGCTCCACTCTAAGGGGGACAGAGCATTTTGCTCTGCTGCTGCTCATCTACCGTATGGAACACCCTCCCAGATCACTTATGGATTCCTCAGTCTCTGCCCATTTTTAAATCTGGTCTTAAAAACCTTTTTTTGCTAAGACCTTCTGATGATGATTTTTTTTTCTTATCAACTACCTTATGTATTATCTTATTTTAAATTAATGTCAGCACTTTGAGATTTTGTTCTAATGAAACGTGCTTTATAAATTAAATGTATTACTGTTGCTTTGAGTTTTTGTTGATTTGCATAATGTGAAATTTTTACTTTTTCAAACTCATTCTAAATTGTTCAACCAATTCACACAAAGTTTGAATTACATCATCTTGAGAGCTTGCAGACAAAAGTTGTTCGTAGGGCTTTGGTCAGGGAAATGGTTCCACCGCTTTTGGGCGTGGCCTTTTTGCACTTAATGACTGATGTCAATGAGGTATTGATTAGCCATATAACCTTGAGTGAAGAAAATCCATGAGTGTATTAGATGGTTGCCTCAAATACTGGGGTGACTTTAGGACTTCCAGGTGTGGAAACGGCTATGCTGGCATACTTTGAGAGACATTATAATTTTGCACCAGCATAAAGATCCTTTAAACATCATTTAAAATCATTTTAATCATGTAATCATGTTTAGCATGTGTGTAGAACAACTGACACTACCTTACCTTTTAGGTATGTTCAAATTTGTTGCCCTGATTTGATAAATTTTTCCGCAAATCAGTAGCCAAAAATCATTAGTGCAAAAACACATGAACTATATATAAGACCATAAGAAATACACAAACGAGAGGAGGCTATTCGGCCCATCAAGCTCGCTTGGGGAGAAATTAACTAATAGCTCAGAGTCTTATCTAGCTCTGATTTAAAGGATTCAGGATCCTAAGGATTCAGCTTGCACTACATTATCAGGAAGACTATTCCATACTCTGACAACACGCTGCGTAAAGAAGTGCTTCCTTAAATCTAGCTTGAAATGTTCTCCCGCTAATTTCCACCTATGGCCACGAGT
>JAODKE010000040.1:5598801-5619673 GCA_026779605.1 Mormyrus hasselquistii | reverse complement strand
GTGTCTGCTGAAGCGCAGTGAATGATGATCAGCAGCCATGCAGGTGTCTGCTGAAGCACAGTGAATGATGATCAGCAGCCATGCAGGTGTCTGCTGAAGCACAGTGAATGATGATCAGCATCATGCAGGTGTCTGCTGAAGCGGAGTGAATGATGATCAGCACCATGCAGGTGTCTGCTGAAGTGGAGTGAAGGATGATCAGCAGCCATGCAGGTGTCTGCTGAAGCGCAGTGAATGATGATCAGCATCATGCAGGTGTCTGCTGAAGCGCAGTGAATGATGATCAGCATCATGCTGCCAGACGGCAACCTCAACATTCCCAAGGGAAGCTGCTAATCACCATTACTGGGCAGGCAACTTAAAAAATGTCGTAAAGTAAGTTATTCTACAAAGAAATATAGCTGAGCTGAAGGCTGCACATCAGATAAATGTAGCAATTACGCTACATTTAACTACACTGAAGCTACTTTAAAGTGTAGACTCTGTGACAAATGTGGCGTGACTGTTGAGAAACCCGCTTGTGCTTCTGTCTTGTCCGGATCATAGACGACCTGGATGACGACCACCCAGAGCAGAATACCCTCTCCCATCTGTACTAGGGACCCCCGCGGAGGCAGGCATTTTTTTCTTATGGAAGGCACTAATCTCCCTGCTCTGGCTGATCGCAGCCTGCATGGAGCTTGCCCTATATAACACCCCAACCTTTTCCCTAAATAAACTTTCTCCCTTCCAGGCTTACCCCTCCAGCTCGGTCCTCAGTGCCCCCTTGTCTGCAACAAAGAGACATTTTACGATTTTCTGTCATGATATTAAAAGCGGCACAAACACGTAATTACTCCTGTGAAATGCACAAGCAAACCTTCATGAAAAACCATAAACTATTTATTAACCAAAGTAGAAATTACCTTTCATGCATAATAGTTATCTTGATAGCAATTTAACTTTCTAATTGAGGATACATATATATATATATATTTTTTATTATTTCCAAAATAAAGTTATTTTCTTTTTTAATGATGCAGCACATGTACTGTAGTCCTGCATAGTCTGCAAACACCATCAGCGTGTGGAAATTGAGAGCTAATTACATCCCATGCAAAAATTTACTGTACCAAGACCCCAAGCAAATGTATTTTGCCTATTTAATAATGTAACATGTTGAATAATGCTAGTTCCATCCATGTGATTTTGGTGTGTGTTTTGTACTTATCAGATCTATGTTTTCTGCAGATATAGACGCCTAGGTCTCTTGCTGTGTCAGACTTTAATTGGGGTCTGGATGTTTGGGGAAAGGTCATTATTTTCTTTCTTTAATAGGCCTGTCCTGGGAAAACACCACTAGTCTCATAAAATGCCCAACAGATTAACTCCATTGTGAAGGGTAAACAATGTCTTTGTGGGAAAATATAATTAATTGAAAATGTCAAAAATAATTTTTCACAGGTTTTGTAGAACAAAAGTGCTGACATATTTTAAATGAACTTTCCGTCATTACAAATCAGTACAAATATGCTATTTGTGAATGATCATATCTGCAATCAAAATTCTGAATTAGCTAAAGTGAAAGATGGTTAAATAAATAAAGTTATAAAATTGCTGTTTTGGTGTTGCTGAGTGATTGCATCAGCAAAGCTGACACCATTTAGGTGCTTGATGGTTAATGTATGATGTTTTGTTTCCTGCTTATATTTGAGATGCAGAGTAAACGTGTTTTTTTCTCCACAGTCCTTATTTATTCACTCATTTTTAATTATCGGGCCGCTGATTCTGTGTTATACAGGAGCCATAAATCCAGATCCCTGGACTTCAAAGCGTTTTTGTTTCATTTGATCAATATCAAGATTGCACACTAGTTTTTTTACGTAAATAAATAAATGATATTATAGTTTATCATGTGGTTTTGCAATACAGCAGCTATCATTCATGCACACAGCCATTTTCCATACCCGCTTGTCCTTAGTAGGGAAGTGGAGGTCCGGAGCCGATCCCAGAAGCTATGGGTGCAAGACAGAGAACAACCCAGGACGGGGAGCCACGATAGTTATCAGTACCAAATGAACAAAGAAACAAATCTTGGACTAATCTGACACCTATTTAACATTTTTTTATATCTCTGAGGCGGTTAGCAAATGAAGCCTTATGACTCGAGGACAAGGAGTAAGAGAGGAACTTTAGTTTTGAGTGTGACTGGAGACAGTGAAGAGGAACAAAAAATGTAGAGAATCTTACATTAGAATACAATAACCAGGATTAAAGTTCAGGCGGACGGAAGAGACTTTTGCACCAAAGCAGCCATAATAGAATTAACATATTTAATATAGTTTCGCATTGAATAATTATCGTGGCTAATTATTTCAGCCCCACCGATACGCCATGTTTGGATCTACAAGCTCCAGGAATTCAGCTTGCTGGAATCGTTACTGGAGAAGCAATCTTTTTAGATCATACTCAACTTATTTACCTTCTCATTTCAAAAGTGAAGTGGTGATATTTTGAGGCAAACCAGGTGGGTGAGAGTTAGGATGATTAATTAGAGTGGGAAATGCAACTTATACAAAGCACTTGACAGACAGCCAGGACTAATTTGCAAAAATGCAGCGTGAAATAAATTAGATGCCCGGAAGAAGGGTTTCTATGGGATGTTTGGCATATCACTCCAACCACATGTTAGGTAATATGACAAAGAAAAAAAAATGTACATTCATTCAGTGGATGGAGGAACAAAGGTCCCCGCTCACATCCATGTGAATCAGTTGAATGCTGGGTATCCTGGAAAAGCTCTGCTGATCTGAAAGGAGAAGGCAAAGCTGCTGATTTGTGTTTGGCAACAAAACCTATTAGGAATGTCATCCTTTCCGTAGAATGACCCACTACGCACTTTGATTCACTCCCTTTATTTTCAGGTTCATGGTGTAGTTTTTCATAGTTTGATGAGCATGCAGTACATACTGTACATACTGTAAGCTATTGGATGTATTCTTTAGAAAATAAAAGTTGGAAGATGACTTCATACCGACCCTTATCTTTGCAACAGATGGATATAAAATGTAGATATGCCGTGTGCTATATTTAGATTTTACATTTGTTGCCATGGACAATTTGTTTATATTGCACACTTGATTTAGTGGTAACGCTGTGATGTGGATGCAGCGCTGTTCGGTAAGCCCTATATCAAGGAAGAACCGTTTTTATCAAACACATTTTATCAAAACTGTCCACCTCCTCCTGCAATTTACCAGTGACTTTCTGACATAGTGAGTGAATAAAATGCAAACCATTTTCACATCCCAGTTCATTTGTTGCTCCCATTCTGCGTGGTATCTCAGAGGGACTTGGCTCCACTTCAGAAATTGGAAATCTTAAAACACGATGCATTTTGTTTTTGCCAGAAAGACGTACTTATGTTTAGCGAGCCGGCGTCCGTGGCAGAGTGGGCAGTACTCTCACCTCACACCTCCCGGACTGAGGATGACGATCTTTGCTCCAAGCGTGTGGCATTTACGCACCCTCAAAGCAGGCAGGGAAAAAGAAGAAAAACAATTAATGGGAGGACACAAAATTAATGTGAAAAAATGAACCTGCTCGCTTTACCTCACAAAAATTCTGCAAGACTTCAGAATACTTTTGCATCACTATTAATAACTGCACTCCATTCAAAGTACAATGGGACTAATAGCTATAAAACTAAATGACATAGACATGTTGAGTAAATTGTGGCCCAAGCATTACGCTGTGGGAGACAATGTGCACCATTTAGCTTTCAGATTCTGCAGTTTAATACATATTTATTCATATCTGCACTCTGTCCATCCACTGCCAGCAAATGTTTAACCATATAGTGAAAAAGCCCAGGTGATCCATTTGAGGGAGGCATGAAACAGCTGTTTTTCTTTTGTAATTGATTTTGAATCGATCCAATGTTTGATTCTGATATGCAGTGTCAGCCTCATAAAACCTGCTGAGCGGGGAGGGGGATTGGGGGGGGGGTGTTTGGGTCCCTCCCCCTTCCACTTCCTTTTACCAGGTAAAATAATAGTTATTTAGTTAGAATAGTTAGAATTGATTCTCCAACTGATTCAGATAGAAAAAAAACACTATTTAAGTATGGAACCACGTAACCCTAATCCACATACTTCATCACGTGTGAACGCCAGGGAGATATCACAGAAAGCCACCTTCGTGAACACCACAGTAAAAGTAGCTTCAAGATCTCCATTCTTTTTTTCTGGCTCTAATAACTTTCAGCAAATGCAAGCAACATCCCTTGGTTTTACAGATTTCTTTATGGCCAATTTTTAATAAAAAATTGACATTTATGGGCATCCATATACCATTTAGTTTTATAGTTAGTCCATTAATTCTACCCTTTGTACTTTGAATAGACACTGTGGAGTTAATATTAATACTAATGCAGACGGACTCATTATTTATTTTTCCTTCCAAGAAAAAATTTCAACTCTTGTTCTCTCCGTGTTGCTCCTTAAATTCATAAAGATTTTTTTAGAATTCTAAAACAAATGATCCCCTCTTATAGAGTAGTAAAATAGACAAGAGAACTCTTACCAGCTCATAAAGTGTCTTTTATAAACTGACGACAGAAGAGACTGATATTAAATTAACTACAGGGAGTCAGAAACGTTTGCCACCATGCAGCCCGCTGAAGATGTTAGCAAGCTTTTAGTTTCCTACCAAACCGTCGTTTCCTACTTTTGGAAGGAAGCAGTAGGAGAAACCTTCCTAATAGCATTACCGTTACTGGTTTTTCATGGCTACCAGTAAATCAGTTGCAGGTCCTACAATAGAGTCTCATCATGCATCATAAATACTCAACCAGAACTGAACTGGGTTTTATGTATCTTTACCCGCCATCATCATGCTGTAGGTGGTAAATTGCCACACTGAAGCCATCGTGTCCTTCTAAGCAAAGAGATCCTTACTAGCTAACATTAGCCGCAAGAACAAGAACTCTCAGTGCGGTGGTAATGTTAGGGAAAACACCCTTTAATTTGGAATGTGCTGAAATCAGTTTCAAAAATATAACAACATTTAAGTGCCGTGAATAAATCTTGTTTTGTGCAGGAGGGAATGACCCGATTCATGTAAAATCAGGCAGAGAGCTTAAAACCTTTAGGCTAAGCCAGTTGTGCTGGCTTTATAAGCTAATGCTAACTCGCATTTTGTTACAGTTTATTTAACAGAGCGTTAAAATAAAATTAACATTAAGCACCGTTTTACCAGCCAGTTGAGTTTACTGTCTTGTTGAAGGTTAATTTGACTAATTTAGCTAACATGGCCACCGTTAGTTTGGTCTTAAGCATTGTGCTCAAATCCAGCTCTCTTCTACCATGTGCTTAAGGTCCTGCCATTGACTGGAGTTTGGGCGTCATGAAGGCAGCGATGCACTTTGGACTGAGCAACATCAATATACGGCCATGTCGACCGTTATGCACATTCTGGCATTGATTTAATGCACTTACAACTACATGCTCTGGAGAGCTATAACAAGTCAAGCACATCACATGATCAACTGCAATATTGCATTGTCTAGGTGGGTTAATATGTAACAAAACTTTACATATATATCTAGAAGTAAATGTTACAATCCGAAAATGCATATGAATAATTTGCATAACACAATATGCATTTATATGTATATAGAAATGTATACGTGTATGCAGATATATTAATATTAGGCTAGATTCAATGCTGGTGACATCTACCTTGTCAGCAGAAGTAGTAGGTGAATCAATTAGGCTAAAAGAATTGTTTCAAACAAGGCAAGCAAAAGAAGTTAAAAGAAAGCAGTGTACAGGTATGCTCACAATCCTAGGTGACAATGTCTGCACTGCATGCGAGGATGGAGACGAGGAAGAATAATCCGTCGTGATTTGCTTCAATTGATGCACATTCAGTGCATGACACGTTTAAAGGTGGACCATGAAACGTTAATCTTTCTGTGCCGGCTCCTAGCTGAAGGACTCTCGCGCTGCCGCCGACTCCTTGCTGGTCTTCATGAAAGCGACAAGCGCTTTGTACGTACTGGCAAACGTGTGGTTCGTGATGTGGTGCACATTTCCTAGTCTTTTCGCTGAGGCAATGTTGCCCCACATGACTGCCTTTACTAAATTTCCTGACAGACAAGAGCACAGGAGGAGAATAGAGGGAAAGTTTTATCGAGTGGTTGGCTTCCCAAACGTCCTGGGGGCCGTAGACCGTACACATGTTGTTATCTGTTATCAAAGCTCCGGCTGAAAATGAACACATATACAGAAACAGGAAATGGCGAGACATCATTAACATGCAAGTGGTGTGTCACTGAAACAGCCTGAATTCTGATTGACTGGGCCACGGACCTTGAAACTGGGTGCACTGGAAGGCAGTGATGAACATTCATGAAAAATGGCCTATGAACAATTTCATGTAAACTGATAAAACCTATTAATAAAATCCTATGTAATATCCATGCTTTTTGAACAAAAGATGTATTTTTTTGGCAAAGCAAACAACACTGGTTTCTCACTGTGTTGCATTTTGAACCAATCAACTATCTTTAGACTGTATATTTAATGTTAAGTCATCGGCAGGTGTTACCACAAGTTTCTTGAGGCAAAAAAAGTCTATTGTGAAGTGAGCAGCCTTCAGCAGAAAACAAAAGAAGAAGCAGATTGGTAGGTGTTGGCCACTGTTAAATTTAAACAAATTTGTCTACAGTAAACGTCAACCAGTGTCAGATGCTGTATTGGTAAAAATTTCATCAACATCAAAAACTTAACTCTGACCGATTTGCTGTCATGATGATGCAGAAGGACTCATATACCAGTCACTCATATACCAGTCACTCATATATCAGTCACTCAGACACCAGTCACTCATATCAGTCACTCACATACCAGTCACTCATATACCAGTCACTTATGTACCAGTCACTCATATACCAGTCACTAACACACCAGTCACTAACACACCAGTCACTCATATACCAATCACTCACACACCAGTCACTCATTTACCAGTCACTCAGACACCAGTCACTCATATATCAGTCACTCACATACCAGTCACTCACGCACCAGTCACTCACGCACCAGTCACTCATATACCAGTCACTCACACACCAGTCACTCACATATTAGTAATTCACATACCGGTCACTCACACACCAGTCACTCATACACCAGTCACTCACATACCAGTCACTCATATACCAGTCACTCACACACTAGTCACTCACATATCAGTCACTCACACACCAGACACTCATATACCAGTCACTCAGACACCAGTCACTTATATACCAGTCTCTCAGACACCATTCACTCTTATATTAGTCACTCACACACCAGTCACTCATATACCAGTCACTCACGCACCAGTCACTCATATACCAGTAACTCACACACCAGTCACTCACATATCAGTAACTTACACACCAGTCACTCACATACTAGTCACTCACATATCAGTAACTCACACACCAGTCACTCATATACCAGTAACTCACACACTCGTCACTCATATACCAGTAACTCACACACCAGTCACTCACACACTAGTCACTCACATATCAGTAACTCACACACCAGTCACTCATATACCAGTAACTCACGCACCAGTCACTCACATACCAGTCACTCACACACCAGTAACTCACATACCAGTCACTCACATATCAGTAACTCACACACCAGTCACTCATATACCAGTAACTCACACACCAGTCACTCATATACCAGTAACTCACACACCAGTCACTCATACACCAGACACTCACGCACCAGTAACTCACACACCAGTCACTCACACATGCACACCTACGGCCAATGTGGTAACTCCAATTAACCCCAACATATGTTTCAACTGGAGGAAACCCCACGACGACACGGGGAGAACACGCACACACGGGGAGAACACGCACACACGGGGAGCCACGGCAGAGACTTGAAGCCCGATCCCAGAGGTGCGAGGCGACAGTGTTAATCATCGCAGGAGAGCGGTTGCCCAATAGAAACTCTCTGTGCTATGAAATGCTTTTTCAGTTTCCAGGGAAAGCATAACTTCAGGATAGTCAGAAGTGGGGAGGAGACGGCTTATTAAGCAGCCTTCTGGTGATGTGGAAGATCTGCCTTCCCAGCATGAATCCTGATGCGTCTAAAGAGATTAAAGCAGCCAGACTCTCTTGAAGATGAAGAGATTGGACTTTGACTAAGATATTTAGGTTTACATCCAAGGGGAGGGCCGGGATTTAGCTAGATCAGGGAAGGGGATCTCTGTTTTTTTTAAGTAATAGAGAGATTTATGCATCTAAGATGGATGGTAGCAAATGGCCAATGGAATCATTAACCCAACTACACTGAACCTACGCTACTTTCCTATATCTTAAACCGACTCTGCTGCTACATACAGGTATATGCCCTCTGATATTATACTGATATCATGCTGTAGTTATACTGTATTTGCACACAGATAAGATATCACATTGTATTTATACTGTATTTGCACACAGATATCACATTGTATTTATACTGCATTTGCACACAGATAAGATATCACATTGTATTTATACTGTATTTGCACACAGATATCATATTGTATTTATACTGTATTTGCACACAGATACAGTAACAGATATCATATTGTATTTATACTATATTTGCATAAAAATCATATCGCACAAAACAATCTTACTTTGCACTTTGCTTCTGCACCAGAAAGCTGTTAGTGTTTACTGCACTTTACTTACAATGCTGTTGTAAGTTTTTACAAGAGCACTTTACTTACTTTACTCCTCTTGTCTTGCACTGTTCATAGTATCTCTTGACTACTGTGTCTACTTACACTATGCGTAAAATTCAATTATATGTATATTCTGTGGATCCTGAGGTTCGCCATCTCGTCTTTCCGTACCCTTGTACATGGGAAGATGACAATAAAGTTCACTATGACTTTGAATCATTTCCAGTAGCCTTTCAGCACAGTGAGATTCCAGGGGTCTCGTATGCACAGCAAAGAAGCCTAAAAACGTGTGTACACAACTTTTCACACAAAATGATTTATCAAACAAAACTTGGTAGAAAAAAATGCACATTTACTAGTAACTCACACACCAGTCACTCACATATCACATTGTGCACATTTACAGAAACTTAGGGGCAGGTCTATGCAGCATTTTGGATGAATTGGGGAGAAATGGACACCCACTGCAAAGCAAGGAACTGCAGGTAAACCAGCTAACAGACCAAATGCATGCCGGCGATTCATGCCACCAAGCCGCACAGTGATGTTTAATTTATTTTTCGTAAGCTAAAGACTGTGCATTCGCCTTGGAGAATTTAATTTGCTATTTTAAATGCTATGCCTTGTCACATTTTCCCATGAATTAAAAATATCTGTAATTGTCACTAGGTGCACTAACTGTGAATTGGGTGTCAAACATTCATGCGTATGAATCTACATATATAAATAGCCTATAGCCATGAGAATGCAATATGGCATAATGGAATTCTCGCTAGTGACTGCATTAATGAAGGATAAGAAGACATTGAGTTTTCATGGACCATCAAGATTGTTTTTACTCATTTCTTTACAGGTTGCACTATGTGTGATGTCTTTGCACTGTTTTGTATCATATTTGTACTCTGTGCTTTGCTGCTGAATGCACAACAATTTTCCCCCTGGGATCAGTAAATTTATCTTACATTGCCCATGATGACAACTGGCTTATGGCTATGATGACTTACGAGGGTTATTCTTTTACGATTACATTTCTGCAGTAGGCCCAGCATTAGAGAGACCAATTTCTTGAGCTCAGACTATAGCTGAACATACACTGGTTCTGATTATGGTTTGCTTTCGGCACCAGGCACCTAGCAGAGGGAAGTGGTATTCTGATCTAGGAAATCCCAAAAAACCTTTATCTCCTTTCCATACTGCATAGGTGTTGCAGATGTTAGTGCTGGTGCTGCCATCATTAGCCAGGCGCTCACAAAAGTGATGAGGGGCTTTCAAAATGTTGACGTCCTTCCTGATGTGCCGGGATACACTGGCTGTGTGAAAACCAAATAAGGCATAGGAGCCTATTTTTCCTTTATTCGGTGAAAATTTAAATATAACTTCCTATTCTCTCATGAACATAAACATTGGATAAAATAACAAATTAATTAATTTAATTGTTTTTCCTCTTCCACTAACATATTGGTTATTTCCCACCTACTTCCACATTCAAAAATGGAAATTTGTCCCGTGCCGCACATCGCTGTAAGAATGCAGATCGCTGCCTTGGTGGAACCCTGGTTTTACTGGAGAGGATCCAGCCCCTGAAAGAAACAGCACTGTGTGCTTCATACCATGCGCTTGGTATAGTTAAAATAAGGCCGTATGTGTCACACTCAGCCCCGTCCGATCCTCGTGTGTGCCGCGCCCACCTTTTTCGTTCACCTTGCGGCTCTCGCCTCCTTGCCTGCTCGCCTGCCCACGAAATGTGACAGAATGACGGATCTCCTGAAAGACGCACCGCAGCAGGACGAAGATCTTTGGCTCCGCCTGCTGCATGAGGTCGCGTACTAAAGAGAGCCTGAGATACAGGAGGACCCAGCCCTGCTCAACATGGTGGAGAGGAGCTGGGAGCTCCTCGAGAGGGTGACCTTGGAGACCTCGGAGCGCAACATGGGGGAGGTGCGCTCCCTTATTCAGCAACTCGTCCGCCGGATGAAAGAGAAGCGGCTACAGCCTGCCCGGAGGCAACCCCGCCTCCTACTTCAGGTTCTAGCCGGCGGGAGAAAAAGTGGCCGCGAGGGACGTAGGAAGATGCCCCGACCCTCTTCCTGGGAGCCTGCTCCCTGTCTGGGAGGACACCGCTGCCGTCTACCCGGTCAGCCCCGCCGATGAGCTGCCGCCTCCGATGGAGGTGTACCACTATCGGCATGTGCGTCTGGAACAAGGCGGAATACGCGCGGTAAGGGACGCCCTTCCCCGTGTCCGCCGGGATTTTAAAGGGGCAACGTCCGCTAAAAGGACATGCACTTGGGCGATCCTGCCCGCAATTACGGACATGCCCGAGCTCCCGGCTATACCCGCGACTGCCCCACCAGCCGCCGATGATGCCGCTATGCCCTTCAAGGCGCCCCCTGCTGGCTGCTCATCCACGGACGCTGCCGCACCCTCCGAGGCGCCCCCATCTGGCCTCTCGCCCGCCAAGGCGCTCCCTGCTGGCCTGCCCGGCTCTCCTGTTCTGCCCGGCTCTCCTGTCCTGCCCGTCCAGCCCGGCTCCTCCGGCTCAGGGTCGACGGTCGCCTCCAGGTCCCCCCACGGTACTTCGGTGCCGTTACTCGGGCCCACCTCCGGCTCCATGTTGCCCACCTCCAGGCCCCCTTGGGCATCGGACAGCGCCTTCCCGGGCCCCAGCTGCGCCGTCGCCAGCTGCGGCTTTCCCCTCCTGCGCCGCTGGTCCCTCCTGCTCCCTCCATGTCCCCTCCGTTGTTCCCTCGACCCGTTCCCTTGACCCCTGTGGTGTCCCCTCCTGCTCCTGCCTCCCTCTCGCCTGTGGCCCCTTTGGCCGCCGCCCGTTTGGGCTTCCTGTTGTCCCCCGCCCTTTGCCTTCGTGCCCCCTGTGTTCACCCCTGGTCCCTCTGTGCCTCTCGGTCCCTTTGTGCCCCCTGTGTCTGCTCCTCGTCCCTTCGTCCCTCCTGTCCCTACCCCTTCTCCTGTGTTTCCCATGTTCACTCCTCACCCTGTTTTTCCTCCATTCTCTGTTTCCTCTGTGTTTCCCTTCTCTGTTTGCCTGTCTGTGTTTCCTGTCCTGTGTCAGGTTTTGTCATGGCTTTTGCCCCTGTGCCTGTCCTGTGTTTCCGTTCTGTTCCCTGTCCCTCGTTGATGTTTTGCTTATGTTTTTCGGCTCCTGCCCCTCGTCTCGTCCACCCGCCTCCCCTCGGGCGCGCCCGGTGTGCCGGTGTGTCACGCTCAGCCCCGTCCGATCCTCGTGTGTGCCACGCCCACCTCGTTACCTCGTGTGATTCCCTGATTGTTCTCACCCCTTTCTTGTTACTGCCAGCTTGTCCTGTGTATTTAGTCCGTGTCTGAGTTCAGTCCCGTTAGATCCGTCATTGTATTGCTACTGGATGTCTGTGCCTGTCTGCCCTCTCGTTCAGAATAAACCCCCTTTTTCGTTCACCCTGAGGCTCTTGCCTCCTTACCTGCTCACCTACCCACGAAACGTGACACTATGACTTTATTCTTATAATATTATTTATTTCTATAAAATGTGGGCCTTCACCTTCTTATTACATTAAAAACTAATTTATAGAATTTATTCTGTGATTTTTTTTTTTGATAGCAAAAAAAAAACATCACTTTGGTTCTAAACCTTTCCGTGGAGATTCCCCTGCCATTTTATGCCTACATTAAATATTACTAGCAACCCAATTTATCAATTAACTTAATTACTGAAATAACTCAAATCGATATGCTATGCTGATGTGCTAGTGGCAAAATGAGAAAATATATGGGTATGCTGGAAGGTAGCTGCAAATACAGGGGTGATTGTAGAAGAGGTTTTGAAATGGCTAAGCTAACAGAATTTCATAACATTGTAGTTTTACACCTACGTGAGAATCATTTAAACATGATTTTCTTTGACTGCCTAAGACTTTTGCACATAGCTATACATTTGCTCAGGCCGCCAAACCTCAAAATGCCTCTTCTTTTTATCCATTTATAGTTGCTGTCATCAGACTTCGTAAGTAGAAAGGATTCATTTGCATATTATATGAAAATGCAGCTCATTTGCATCGACCAGTTATAGTCAAGGGGAAATTGTGTACAGAAGTGTTTTATAAATGTATTTTTTGAGTATTCTTTCACAATGAAATTTACGCAAGTTACGTAAAAAGTTAGGTGATGTTAATAATTTTATGAGGATGTCAGGCACATGTCACTGACTTGATTTGGGTACTAATCTTTAAGTGCTGATTGCAAGTATTAGGTTTGGCAAGAATTTTCCTGCTTTGTCACTGAATTTAAAAAACTGCCTGGTGCGTAAAACAGTCCGTCAAAAACTGGCTTTGAGATTCACTATCCAATGGGTCTTCTTTACTATTAAGACCAAATTTCTTAGCTAGAGTCCTCAGGTCAAAGGTGAACTTCATCTCCACATGCTCTAAATTCACACCCTTCAGTAACGTTCTTTTGATAGTTCTGATAGAATATGCATATTCTCTTGACAAACACCATAAAAATCTGGGAAATAGGGAGCGTGCATGGTAAAATGTATTGAAACATGGCAATTGATTTGCTTATACAGAGGAATTTATTTAACCCTGGACACTAGCCACTTAATGATTTTTGCACAAATTAAAATTGTCTACTGCTCTGACAATTCAGAGATAATTGCACATTATTCTAGCTTTACAAGATATGACAAACCTCTAGAAATTTGTCACCAAATTGAAAATAATTAGCTGAAAAACAACAATTAAAATCAATTCTTTTGTTAGCAAAGATGACAATATGATTACAGCTTAGAGGCATATTGTTGGAAGTCAAAGACACTATATTTCCAGCCCAAATGAAAATACATATTTATTTGCAGAAATAAAGCACATTATACGTTGCACAGAATAAAGTGCTTCCATGAACGTGATCTAAATTAACATTTTAATGGCTTAGCCATAAGTGTTTGCTTTAACACTTTTTATGAATGTGCCATATCACATTTTAATTTGCAGAGATGTGCAACGTCTTCTTTTTTTTTTTTTTACTACATATATTTAAATATGATCAGATCTTGACCCTGGTTCTGTATGTAGAGCATCTGCATGATCTCTTCATATTAGCCTGGGCTTCATGCATGTTTTTCCCACAGTCCAAAAGCGTGTTAGTGTATGACTGTGTCTGACTGCGTATGTGTGCGTGTGATTGTCTGTGTGTGTGACTGTGTGTGTCTGTGTGTATGTGCATATGTCTGACTGTGTGTCTGACTGTGTATGTGTGTGTAACTGTATGTTTGTGTGTGACTGTGTATGTGTGTGTGACTGTGTATGACTGTATCTGTGTGTGACTGTGTATGTGTGACTGTGTGTGACTGTGTATGACTGTATCTGTGTGTGACTGTGTATGACTGTGTGTGACTGTGTATTTCTGTTTCCGTAATCAGCCTGACCTCATGTGTAGGCCTACTTAGTGTCACTGTAGCTAAATACTTGGTGCATCCTTCAGCTTATGATCATTGTTGCCAGAGTTGCTCTGAAATGTTTTACTTCATTTTTATTTCTGAGTTTGCAAATCATTACGAACCCAAAAAAAGGGGGGTTCACAATGTTTTCAGAGTTATTAGAAATCTGAGAGACACGTCCTGGTGAGCAGGAATGAAAGTTATACATAGAGGAATAAAGACCGTTAAAGGAGTAGCTCTAGATTACAAAAAGTCAGCATAGGGACCAGTTTTGCCACAAGCATGTGTTTGAAAATGGTTTGAAATTCAGTTCATTTGGTTATTATGGTAAATCTGAAACTTAGTATCGTAGTGTTTGGGACTCTTTCAGGAATTAAAGCAGGCCCCCGTATACTTGGTTTTAGGTGTTAATGGTTTACCACGGCCCGAAGAAAAAATGTAAAATGTATGACAGTATGTTTTTTCATTGTTCCTTCATCCTTTGAGGGGTATAAAAACCATGATTTGCATTGATCTGTCATCCCTTGATACATGATATTGCTTCATCTATCGTCTCTCGATTTGGCTAAAAAAAAATCATAATCACTTTCATTAAAGTGAGAGAGTAGAGTACTGTACTACATTATTACTGTATTTAATGCTGGCAATGTTTTACTGTGCATAATTTATCAGCTGCCATATGTATGTACATGAATATAACCTAAATGGAGTCAGCAGATTCTTTGCTATTATCTGTGGTTCTGGCCGTCCATGTTAGGTCTTAGAATGTACCACTCACAGATACAGGGTGATTACTGTACTATATAATATTTATATCAGTCTGGATTATACATTTGTTTGTTACTGAATATATATATAGTATAATAGAGTAATACTTTATGAATGAATGTTACTGTATACTTTATGAATACTTTATGAAATCACCAGTAATAATAACCGGCAAAACTGTCTGCAAAGATGTTTTTGAAATAAAAGGAAACATAGGTTATACATTTAAGTGTATACATGTGATAGTCCAATACTCATCTTTGAATTGTAAATTGAAATTTCTTTAATGTTTTTTTTTTTATGTACATCAAAAATAGCATTTAATGTCTTCTTATCTTGCAAGACATGATCTTAAAAATAGGTTTCTAATACCATTATTGCCACACTTTAATAAATATCAGATGACCTGGACATTGGTTACTTGGATCATTTTACTGGATCCAGGTCATGGGGTGGTGTTTGTTCCTGAGCGCTGTAGGGTTGTAGGTCCACCATCCACAAAGTAAAATATATGGGAGATATGCAATCCAATCTGGGTGCTAACTATGAGTGGGGGAGGAGCCAAACAGATTATGAGTTGGAAATGCAACATGACTTTCAGAATTCAAGGAACCTGAATTAACAGTTATGTCACTCTCACATCCATGGGTGGTGAGTAATTCATAACCAAAAACCAAAAAACGAGGGTTTTTTTCAATATTGGTTTCGAAAACCAAAATCAAAAAATGGATGACAAACCGTTTTCCGATTTCCCATTTTGCGCTCAAATACAATAAGGGAAAAAAACGGAAAACCAGCGCTCATATTCCATTTTGGATTTTCATTGGGTGCAAACCGGTAGGCGCAGGAAATATGGCCACTTTGGTATTATCAGTCAAGTACACACTTTGCTTCTGCGTCTGTCACAGCCAGCACAGGGAAGCAGACGAAGGAAGCCGTGGATATAGACAAAAGGGTTTTATTCGCGGGGTAACACACTCCAAACACAACACGCAACGTTAATGACCGGACTGGGGAAACAAACCGAAACGCGGATTAAACTCATTGAACAAATGACAGCAACAGGAAACAGCTGGTGAACACGGGGAATCCACATGGGGTAGATGAGGGGGCGTGGCACACGGGAGGAGTGGATGAGCGGGGTATGACAGTACCTATGACAGATGTTGAGGTTAAAAAAGATTTTTTATACTGTTCATTATACTGTAGTACAGTGTAGTGCTGGGCAATATGACCTAAAATGAATACATCATTACAGTTAATGAACGGTTACTTTTCTTTACAGCAGATGTCAGAGGGAAGCAGATTTGGGGCAAAGAGGGATGGATAAAACAAGCTAATGATTACACAGAATTGTTGACATTTTGAAAATGCCATTTTCATGATTTTTTTTTTTTTTCCTTTGCTTTTTTTTTTTTAATTCCCTCCACCACCACCCCCCCCCCCTCTGCGGAGGACTACTTTATTTGTATTTATTTATAATTTTTTTTTTATTTTATTTTTAAGTTTAAATATGTGATATTTGAATTTACATGGGTTGAAGGTTTGATTTACAGAGCCCTAATTACTAAAATTATAAGTGTGGATTAACAAACATATATACCTGAAATATAACAGATATCTTGTCTGTTGTCATGTCTTCTGGCCTTAGAGTAAGCTTTTTACTACCAAGAAACAACAGAAAGCCATCCATTTTATCACTGTGAGACTGCCACGCGTAACATTCACTTCTGGGTTATGCCATTTGCACCCAATGAAAAACCAAAATGGAGTACGAGCGCTCATTTTCTGTCTTTTTCCATTTTGGATTTGAGCGTGAAATGGGAAATCGGAAAACGGCTCATTATCCTTTCTTTGATTTTCGAAACTAATATTGAAAAAAACTGTTGTTTTTTGGTTTTCAATGGAAAAACAAATGAACAAATCATGTACAGTACGGATTATACATGGATTATACACGGATTGAAAATGTAGTTTCACCAAACACTTCTCTGTATTACGTCTGTTACCTTTTATTATCCATCTTACAGTCTTTTAAATCTCTTTCTTACATACAGTATACCTGATACATAGTCATATTTAACTTCTGTTATCCATTTTTGCATGCCTCTCAACTTTTACCCATTCAATTTTTATTTTATTTGTCTTTATTAACAAAGAAAAACAAGTTAAAAATAAACTGTTATTTATCTCACAGTCTAAGGAGTAGCCAAATTTGCATTTCACTACAAGGTATAGCTGTATAACTATGCATGGAACAAATAAATCTTCAATGTTGGTGGTTGCAACACAGTCTACAGTACATGTGCCTTTTTATGTGAAGAAAGAGCTGGAGGAATATGGGATACTGAGGCACTATTGCGTGATATTTGGTCCATCCATGAATATATTAAAAGTTGTGTTCACATACTTAGTACAAAGTGAAGGTTGTTCAGATTAGTTGTTGGCCTCTGTTAGGGGTACATATGTACTGTAAAACACATCCATAGCTAGAATGGTGTCTGGTTTTGGGTCTAGAGGTACTATTCCTGCCAGGTGCAGGCAGTTGTCTATAGGTCCGAACAGCACTAACAGCTTGTACTTGAGCAGTAAGATGAAGTGGTGAGGATGCACTGCATTGCAGGCAAATTAGAAACACCAGTTCACTGGTTGTGCAGTGTGAAGGAATCTGTGTAGACATTGGGAGGCTATGTAAACTCCACACACCAAAACCCGACACACGCAGCTTCAATCCCATGATGCTACAAACCCAGCCTCTAAACCACCAAGCCATACATCATATAACTCTACTATGTCAGGGGGTAACTGGGAGGGTTTGAATGCTGTGCTTGTGTTCAGAAGGTCACTGGTTCAAGTCCCAGCATGAGAGCAGAGTGATTTGAACATGGGGCTCATGAGTATGGCCCCAAATCCACAGAAGCCCCTGGGGCTGACTGACCCTGCTTTTTGAATTGTATGTTGCTTCGGATAAATATGTGCTTCTTTGCACTCGATTCTGCAATAAAGAAAATTATCAATTGTTAAAACACGTTCAAGAGCCAGTTGGCCAATTTTCTTTCATTAACAGAAAGCATTTATTTTAAAAACAGTTCATTTTTATTCCACTGAGAGCTGCAGTCAGAATGTTATGCCTGAATCAGTGTTTACACTTTGTTAAAGAAAAGAGTATGAAACATATAGTATTATGCTACAGGATCCCAAACCAGTATCTTAACTCTTTAGACAATGAAAAGGGATCAAAATAATGTTTCTGAATGAAAAAATGATGACTTACACTTAAATACACTGATACCTTTGGAAAACTCAACTGAAAGTACTGTAAGCTCATAATAACTGTAGAGCCAAGCATAGATGTGTCCCATAGAATAGAAACGGGAGATAAATAAGTGGATCAAAACAGTTCACTGATAGCTTACTAACTGAACTGCATGAAATAGAATTTCTATAAAGCAATGATCACCAACTGGCAGACTCTAGAACAAAATACAGTTGAATCCAGACCACGTGATCGATACTCCCAGACCACATGATCGATCCTCCCCCGGTCGGCGAATATTATTGTCAATGACCCAACAGTCGTGTTGATACTAGCAACCCGTCTATCTCTGGATCTAGGGGCCAGCGTGGCTCTTCCACACAACTGGTTAATCCTCTCTGATCTGCTTTCCCTATATATTAAACTCATTCGGAATACAATTCCCATGTAAATCAATAAGACCGCTTGCATTCTATAGCACAATGTAACATATTGTGTTCCTTTCGGAGCATTTCCCATTGTTACTTTACTTATGTCTATCCTTGCATGTTTAAACAGTCTATTTCTCTATTTATTGACTCTGCTTCTGGGTTCTGATTTTAGTTTTTGCCTTATTGCCTGTTTCAATGACTTCCAAGTTTGAATTGTGCTTTAGCTGAGAGTGAATAAATGATTATGGAAGGATCAGCGCATGGACTCCATGACTCATTACAACAATTTAAATCAAACTGTCCTATTTTACATCCTACCCTAGATTTTTGAAAGTCAGATCTATGCAGTTACAAACCAACCCAAAACTCTGGGAATTTGAGATATCACGATTATCAGAAAGAATACGTAATGTTTGGTGTGCAGTACCAGTCAAAAGTGTGTAGACGCCAAGCCGCTTGCAAAGGAGAATGGTAGAGTGTCATGTCACATGACCTGGCCACCTGACCTAAATACAGCAGAGAAGGTTTTGGAGGAGTTTGACCAGAAAGTGAAGGAAAAGCAGCCAATGTGTGCTCAGATCATATGGGACCTCCTTCAGGTCATGAAAATGGCGATGGTGACATCACCCTGCTGACCCAGGGATTTGAACTGGTAACCTTCTGAGCCCCATATCTTTAAAATTATTGTAAAATATAATGAATAGTACAAATAAAGCTTTTTATGGGTAGAAGTGTCCAAACTTTTGACTAGTATTCTATATGAAATGACCTATAAACCAAATTGCGCACTATTCCTACAGTGTTAAGATTCAAGGTTCAAGCTGTTGTATGTTTATAAATTAAATTTACTGGACTGCTTAACCCTCTGGAGGCGACGGCATCGTCAGCAATGCCGCATATTTTTCACGTCTATGTCAGTTTATATCTTAAATATATATCTTATAGCTTAAATCTTTATATAGAATCATGAAAAAAAATGCTGACTTAATCCGTAATCTGCCTTCTTATCAAAACGTCCATTGTCGGAAGTATTACGGTTTTTAAAATTAGGTTAAACCGGCAAAAAAGTAAACCATGTCATCTTTCTTTGTTTTACCTGCATCAGGGCGTGTTCAGCAGAAAGGAAAACACAAGTTTTCAGAGGTGAATCGTTCAGATCCAGAAAGTAAAAATCCAGACCAAGATTTTGTTTCAACCATCCAGTTGAGAATAGAGTCACAATCACAGAGTACTCAACTGGTTGGTTCAAACAAAATCTTGGTCTGGATTTTTACTTTCTGGATCTGAACTGTCCACCTCTGCAAGTTTTACACTGGTTAAATTTGCAGAGGACACCAACGTGGGTGGTGTATAAGGCTGTGCAAAAAAATCGATCCATCAATATATTCTGATATTTCCTTTATCTCTAGCTCCAAAAATCGATATTTCCGAGGGGGGGAATCATGCAAAATACAACCAGATGTTTTGGGGACACCCTGGATCCGTGCTCTGTGATCCCAACCCGCAAACATTACGGAGGTAGCTGTGCCCAGGATGTGCGAGGAGATAACACAAGCTGTGAAAAAAATCTCTTCTTTTCTGCAGCAGAAACCGATATAACTTTGAAAAATACCATGATATAAATTTTTGGTCATACCGCCCAGCTCTAATTATGCTGTTTTATTTTCATTGTAAGAACAGTTAATATGCTCAGTCCTCTACAAGCACCACACCAGCGTAAAATAACTGGCTTTGCACTTTAATTTCTTATTTTCAATGTTATGCACTTTATCTTAATGTTTTGGTGTCCACTAATCTCTTGTGTTAAAATGCAAAGGCAATAAAGTTAAAATTCAATTGAATTATGTTGTTTTGGCTGAATTATTAATGTAATGTGATTCATTAAAGACCACCCAGATCGTACACAGCAACTTGCATTTCAGCTCTATTTTTACATTTTAAGTGAACTGTAGAATATTGCAGTATATCACAATATGTAGAGCATCACAATATATTGTGATATAAAGTACAGATACTTGATGGGTTCCACTGAAATAAAGGTAGCTGATTAAGTCAAGGGAAGTAATGCTACGATTACATAATTCCTTCTAAGACCCCACCTAGAATATTGTATGCAGGCTTAGTCGCCAGACCTTAAGAAGGACATTGCGGCCCTAGAAAAGGTGCAGCGTAGGGATACGATAATGATTCCTGGTCTTAGAGGAATGTCTTATGAGGAGAGGTTAGCTGAGCTGAATCTGTTTAGCCTCGAGC
>JAODKE010000040.1:5561594-5584496 GCA_026779605.1 Mormyrus hasselquistii | reverse complement strand
ATATGAAATGAATTAAATTCAGGGTCCTAAAAATATGTAAGATCTGTTTGGAGTCACCAGACCAGCTTGCAAAGCTGATTGCCCTACAGCCTTTGCTAGTTAAATATCTGATTTCTCTTCACTCAAAACTCATTTATATGACATTACTACTATAGGTGTACGTTGTATCTCTTTTTAATTGTTTTTATTAATTTTTTTGCCCACATAGCTGACAGGAATTTTATGGCACGAGAACAGACCAGTAAACAACATACAGACTGCAAGTTGCCAAGATTAACATATTAAACGAGTCAAAATTTAATTTGAAAATAAAGGAATGATTATTTAAAGGTTTATGAAAAAACCTGTTGATTTAAAGGTTTAACTTACTGAAAAGAACCAAACACAATAACAATTCTGTTAAACATTTTAAATAAAGTAAAAACGATTCTGGCTTACATATATGTTATATATATATATATATATATTTATATATATTTCTTTGTGTAACAAACTCTACTTGAACCCGTCAAACACAGATATTAACTAGGTTTTTTTGTCTTGAAAGGAAACGTTAAAGGGATTGTCACAAGTTTATGAAAAATGTTCATTATAAACCATATATACAGATCCTTCCTTCTATTTTCTAGCTCCGCAACCGAACATTTGAAAGCCTCCATGGCCAGAGAACAGTTAATAGTCCCATGCCCCAGTGGCCACAATCACAAATAGGTTTCAGAATTTTCAAATAATATGCTTTGTTTGAAATGTTATTGGATGGATATGGCATTTCTACAAGCTTAACTTTGTTTAGTGTTGCCCCTGGATAGTAGAATGTGTAGTAATAATAATAATAATAATAATAATAATAATAATAATAATAATAATAATAATAAAGTACTATAAAGAACTTCCATTTTTGTCATGGCTGACTGTGTATTTCTGGTTTAGATTGCACCCTCTGTTTCCCATTAGGGACTGTGGTCACATTAAAACGGCAAGACACGGGAACAACAAACTGCAAAACAGCAGAAAGTAATATTGTGTAAAGCACAGGAATAAAACATAATTACTTCACAATTTCAAGCTTCTATCCACACGAACAAAAGGAACAATAAATAAATGAATAAATTCTGTGGAATTTGGCATGTTACACAGTAACTAGTAAAGCCCTCGTTCCAGTGTGCCAGGAGGAGAGAGAGATCGGGCATAAAAACCTCTATCCTTTCTTGCAGGTACAGGAATACCAGCATCCATCTCTGTGAAATTCTATTACATAAATTGTGCTGTAAATGTTTTCTTTCCTTGTTTTTGATTGTTACAACACGGACAAAGACGGGTAGTAATGGAGTGAAGCCTGTGCTCTTACAGCACTATGTCCTTCAGGTGCCTAGATCCTGGAGAGTCCTTCTCTTGACAGTCATGCAGGCCCTGGTTGATGTCCCGGACATCGGGCTCGCTGGCCTTCCCCTCCGCCTGCCGCAGGAGGCTCTGCTGGGTAATCCGTTCAGCATCACGCCGTTTCAGAGTGCTGTAGGTGGAGGGAAATTTGGCCAGAGGGCTCTTGAGGTGCACGGGGGAGGATAGGGGGGTCGCTACCTCTTGGCCGTTACCGGCCTCCCTCACCATCCCACCGGCTTTCGGGCTACATGTCGACGCCTCCACTGTCCTACGGCCCTTTGGCTCACACCGCTCAAGATCCTCCGGGCCATCTTTGCCGAAGGTGGCGAAAGTCCTTTTGGTGCCGCAGTCCTTGTAGGAGGGGGCGTCCACAGTGGCCGGTTCAATGGGGAGGGTGATGACGCTGCTGTTGTGCTCCGGGGATTTGACATGGGCGGGGAGGCGCGGCATCCAGCACCGGTCCGAATGGCCCAGGATACGGCACTCTTCTTGACAGTGGAAGCTATCTGTCAGGTCTGTGGAGAAAAAGTGTTAAACACTTAGCATAAACATTTAGCATAATATAGCTTTTAAAATCAGACTGTCCCATCTTGACATAAATTCAGCCATGTTTTTTTTTTGTTTTTTTAAACAATGGTATTCGTAATAAACATTCACCTCAGACAGTAGTCGTCACATGCAAATGTGAACATGATCAATTTGGTGTTGATACTTCAGACAGACTTATTCTCCTGCCTCATCTGTGCTTTGGGAGATTGACACACAGCTGTTTGTGGGGAAATTCTACATCACTGTCCAGTGTATAAAAGTTGGCCAATAGATCAGATTGACAGGACTTGGTTGTAGGTAGAGTTTTAATTGGGTGATCTGTCAAGCCTACACTGCTGGTTTCAAAAATGCCAAGGTCTATGAAAAGTCACCAATTTTGCCTTTCCTACCCTTCCTTGACTGTGAGAGGCATGTCTGCCTCACACTAATGTCGATATTTAAAGTGTGAAGACGGGCTTGACGTCATGCTCCTTAACCTACTTCAGGTTCCGATGAGACTCGCAGAAAATGGGCCTGTCATCAATCTCTGAGTTTGGATGTCGATAAAGAGCAGGAGCTGATCAATATCTACCTTATTAATAAAGACATAAGCAATACATCTTTCATTTCATGAAAATCTGTTTGTTTCTTATTAACTCATCTTTAAAAAGTTATGATATCAGACCTTTAATATATGTACAGATCAGATGATAGTTCATAGTTTCTTTACCTTGAAAAGATGTTAATGTACTTTTAGAAGCATTGGGTTGCGTCACATTCCCTCCCTACGCTGTGCTTGCATGCTCACCCCATGATGGATGGCTTTACACCACAAATACCGCTTCCGTTGACAGTCCCAGCGGTTGTGCGAGATGCTGTTTCCCTGTACAGCGCCCACAGCCTGTGAGTTTGTGTGCCCTGTGACACGCTGGCTTTGTGAGCCCGGTGTTCTCTGGCTTGGACAGGCTTCCTGCTATCTATACTCAATGACAGGGTGGAAACTGGGTCCATTCAAACAATACCGTCATAAATAAACTCAAGAAATATACACGGTAAATACTAAAACCAAAGACTCTCGTGTTATTTCATCTTCATTTGCTTTACCAAGGAGAAAGTTTTTTCACAAAAAAAAAAAAAAACATTCAGAAAATAATGGAAGTGTACAGATTATACTCAATTTTGTTAGGATAAACATTTTTTTTTATTATTAATATTGATGAAAATGAAGTGTGGCATACTAAAAACACAAATGTTAAGATATTTATGTTAGTATTTAAACACATACAAACACACATATTGTGCTAAACTGACGGCAGTCTGGCCATTCTGTGCTCACAAATGGTTTGATGTTTGAAAGTAAATTATAATCAGGTTATAATTTGCACTATTTGCCTTCATTTTGAGGTCAAATTACAAAGCTGTTTCAAGTCAATGGTCCCCACTAATCGAATAAAGATAATCAGGAAATGTTAGATTAAAGAAAATGCTGAATAACTATCAACATGTGGAGCAGGAGTAACTTTATTGTGAGTATTTTTTTCTGTTCTGGTTTTTGCTGAGCTACAGTGAAATCTGATCAAAGTACTCTGAGCGCTGTCAGGGCCCCTACACATGCTCCACTTTAAAATTCCATAACGAAATAGCAGAATAGTCGCATACTTTATTCCCTTTTACATACTTATCTAGACACGGAAAACAGCAAAATGAAATTCCATACGTCTCCGTAATGTGTGGGAACCCCGCAGCGTGCAGCTACAGACCCAAATTAGTGTAACCACCTATTCAGTCTAATCAAGAAATAAACCGTCCAGTCAGAGGCATGTTTCAGCTGCTGCATTAGCTGGGACATTAATATGAAAATGCGTGTGCAACAATCCGGTTGATGGGTCGGCATCCCGTCTTGTGCATTTTGCTCCCTTGCATCCTTCCTTATGCACATAGACATTCTGCATATGCACATTACTGAAAACAGGCCAAATACATCTACTACTATTACTACTACTAATAATAATAATGATAAATACAACTACAACACTATACTACAACAGTGATACAACATGGATGGATTCATTTATGTACAAATTTCTGTTGAATTAATCAATGATTGGAAGAATAATCTGAAATGATAAATGTTTCATTTTCAACGTTCAGTTTACACTTTATACTGTGATGCAAATGGAGCTGTGTGTCTTCATGTATATGCAGACATGGATACTATCACTTACCGTCACAGATGTCTCAGAGAGATCATTTTTGTGCAAAACATTCCTTCTAATGCATTAGAAACAAAGCTGAAATTCTGTAGTCCGTGTTCTTAGCCATGCATAGACTCTCAGGTCACAGCCCGCTTGTATCGCGCCACTAAAGTTCAGCTGAATTTTCTTTTTATCCATTTTGCACAAGCAGCCAGGAGACGGCTGTGCAGCCTAAAAGCTTTTATATGGGCTCCTTGGATATCCTGTACTCCATCTCGGCCCCAGGCGTACTGTAGGAAAACAACCTTAAACAAGCGACTCTCACATCATCTACAAATGATAAACTGCCAGTTGTCTTCAAAGCCAAATACACAGGATAATTTAGAATTTTACATTGTTATGGGACGGGCAGGTATAGAAAATGGATGGATGGATTTAAGGGGTAGAGTAGAGGAAATGCTTCCTGATGGTGTCAGCTGGATTTTTCAAAATTGGCTGCAAGGGACAAGAAAAAGTGGATCGCTGAAAACGTGAGGATATACAGGGCTGTACATGCCGTTGGACTAAATAAGATGGGAAGCTGTGTTATATATATGATTCCAGTTAAAATGCAGGCTGAAAACCAGTAGCCTCCGAAGTGGTGACTCTCTGCTAAGGCTGGACGATACAGTAAGTTTAATTCCAAGATGATAATATTAAATTACACATCTAATTGCATTATTATTTGGTGACTTCGTGTTCCTATATCTCATCATTAGCAAGGGGAATGAGACAATTTCATACACAGAATATCTATTCCGTAGTTGTTTGTGAGAATATAATTCATATAATTACAATCATAGCTGCCAGTTCGACACAAGGTTCAGAGCTGGGTCCTAACATGACATTTATGTGAATATTTTAGATATTTTATCACAATAACAGCATTACTTATTTACAAAACTGCTGTATATTATGTGATAATAGTCCAACTGACCCATATTTTTAAATTTAATTAAAAAATTTAATCTTCTTTTTCTCATTTATATTTAAATTAATTTTTTGTTAATTCACAGTTAACATATATGTAGTCACTGGACACTTTATTAGGTAAATCTGTCAAACTGCTTGCTGAGGCAAATGTCGAATCAGTCAATCATATGTCAGTAACACAATTCATGACCTCATGCAGATATGGGTCAGGAGCCTTAGTTGATGTTCACACACCAGGATGGGGAAGAAAGGTGATTTAAATGACTTTGAACGTGGCATAGTTGTCGGTGCCAGACGGCTGGTTTGAGTATTTCCGAGACCGCTGGTCTACTGGGATTTTCACACACGACCATCTCACCAGCTTTACAGAGAATGGGCCGAAAGAGAAGAAACATCCAGCGAGCCACGGTTCTTTGGGAGACAATGCCTTGTCGATGGCAGAGGAGAGAGAAGAATGGCCAGACCGGTTCAAGCCGACAGAAAGGCAAATGCAACTCAATTAACCACTCGGTACAACCAAAGCATGCAGAAGAGCGTCTCTGAACGCACAACACGTCGAACCTTGAATCAGACGGGCTAAGGCAGGATTAGACCACACCGGGTGTCACTCCTGTCAGCTAAGAACAGGAAACTGGGGCTACAGAGGATATGGGCTCACAGACACTGGACGATGGAAGACTGGAAAAACGCTAAAGTCTAATTAGCTAATTTATTCAATGAGTTTATGATAAAAGTTGATGGATTGTTTAGTTAAGACAGAGACACTTATGGCACACGGGAGATGATAAAAATGAATAGAAGAAAAAAAATAATGGTGCCTTTTTGCAAGATCTCACAGTGCCTTTGCGTTACTATAAATAACTCCATCGTGTTCATTCAAAGTACAATGGGTAGAGTTCATGGACTAATAACGACAATACTTTCCGTGGCTCAGAGCATCATAAACATGATTTACAGATAAAAGTAGATTAAAATGAATATAGTTCATCTTACAAAATCTGCCTTGGAACTCTGTCTCCAATCATGGTCACACGGTGAACCAGAAGCTTCACTGATCTTCCTAGTCTATTAGGGCTATAAATATATTTTCAAACTTAATTGAAAATGTTTTTAAACATCATTCTACACCTCCCCACCCCATTTTTATTCACGTAATCTTGGCACTGACTGCTTTCTCCATGTGACTTGAAGAGTGTAGCGGAAAGAGATTTTAAATTTCCAAATTGAGCTACTAATTTAATTTGTCATTGCATTCCCCACCATGTCCGATTATAACCAACACATCACTTTACTTCTTCCTGAAGCAGAGGCTCTCTCGCTCTGTCACTTGAAAAAAACAAACCAGGCTACAACTCACATTCAACTTACATATAAGCTGAAACTTGGTAAACCTAAAATTTTACCTGAGAAATGATCATCATATCACGTACAGTCATGAACGATCTTTTACCTAGATTATGTAAACCAGTAGGTTACGTGTAAATCATGGGACATTACCGCAAAGCAGTGATTTTTGATGACTCATTTTGCCTCATAATTTGCCATGCTGCTATATAAATTGATTAATTTTACTTCTCAAACTAATGTTTGTCTTTTTGAGACTACAATAAGTATACAAAATGGTATCTCGTGAACATGCGTGACAGCGATTTCTTGCCAAACATTTGTCGTGAATGACACAGTAGTAGTACCACTTGGTGTCTAAAAACTATGTTCAGTATGTATTGAAGCAGTAATTCCACACACACACACACACACACACACACACACACACAGGATTGGCAAAATGACAAAATAACGCATGAAAAAGGATTGTAATTTTGAAGTAACTAATCACAATTACAAAGGCAGGTACAAAGGTGAGTCAGATTCGGCTGAATTTCAATTCGAAGAATGTGTCAGTTATAAAAGAAGTTGAACAATTTTCATTTTGCAAGAGTTTTCAAAGAGGCCACATAGTCCACCACTAAAATTTTAAGTATATCAGTCACCAATCAAATGTCTTGGTCCCACCTCCTCTAGTTGTTTGGACCCACCTCCTCTGCAATCTGATTGGTTATCTCTGAAACAATCATTTTCCGTTCTGCCCTTGGAACATTTTTGTGTAAGTAAAGCTCCCACAAGCTACCAAACATGGACAAGCATGCATGAAGAGCTGCGTCCGCAAGTTGAAGCTTAACAGTGATACACTGTTGATACCAAAAAGTCTTACATGCAAAGGGACAGTGTGTATGCAGGTTTTTGGGGTAACCTTTAGGGACTCTCCAGCCAATCAGTCCTCTAATTAGCAATCTAATTAGAGAGTCGCAGCGAAAAGCCACACACGCAATGGCCCATTCCGGATAAGATTGGTCACTCCTGACGTACAGCATTAAGAATTACAACAGACCTGACTCAGCGCTTCTATGATCAACAAAAAATGCTTCACACGGGTGGATTTTACGATAGGGCTACAATTGAGAAATCACATGTATCCAAGGTCAATGCATAAACATCAGGCTTAACTTAAATCTTAAAGCTTTCCTAACTTTGTAACAGATGCATGAATATATTTCTCTGCTAGCATTAGCAAACTCCATGTACTCTGCATCATGGTCTTTAGATGTTTGACCAAATTGCTTTTGAATTATGATAGGCTGTCCCGTCCTTCACATGACACTTTAGCAGAACAGAGGTTACAGTGCTTCACTTCCGTTGTCGTCCCTAATCTTTAAAATCCGTCCAAACTGCTGACATCCTCCGCTTATACTCGCCAATTTGCCAATGCCAGTATACTTTGCATTTATCCTTCCCAAATTATTCTGGTTGATGAATCTCTCACTAGATGCCAAAATCTGATTGGGCAGCACAAAAAATGCAGTGGCTTTGAGATTTATTGTAATGTTGCTATGAAATCGTATTGGTTCTTGGTATCGGACAATTTTTATGAGTATGAGTATTGCCATATGAGCGTAGTATCAGCCCGATACTGGTATCGGTATTCGTGCATCCCTATAAATAGGTATAGCCTCTTGTTCCCATGCTTTGGGCTTGGATTTGTAGTTTTTGCATTTCAAGCCAGTTTCCTGTGTACTGGTTCCTGTTTCTGATTTCCCCTGTTGGCTTTTCATACAACTCAGCCTGGAACCTCCCGCCCACCCAGCCCGCACCCCAAAATGTCATCGGATGCCTCTTTCATTGCAGTGTATTTTCTAATGATCCCAGTGATCACTGAGCAGAAAACCTGGAATTGTGAACGGATGGCCCAGTCAGAGCTGCTTTCTTTTGGACCCGTCGTTACAAAGCAACGTCTGTATTTTCCATGCTCATGCCTCTAACGCTCCATCAAATTCTGATCCAGGAGGCATCACGATCAAATAAGCAGGTAATTAGTATTCTGTAACAAGAAATGTACATCCATTCTGGGTCTCTCACTGGGGCATAAGGACTTTGATGCTTTCCTGGCATGCTAGCGAAGCCAAGCTGAGCAGAGAGGAAAGAATTTCCTGGAAAGGTCAATGACAGAGATAGCAGACGGTCACCATACTGAATGCAATGCTTTGATTACAGGAAGTCAAACTTGGCCACATTTCCAGCGTGGGTCAGGCCAAGCCTGCTGAAGTCGAGAGACTTGAGAGTTATTCCTCTCTTCCTTGGTCTTAAAAGTCCCAGATGCTCTCATTAAACATGGAGGAATATGGAGAAGGATAAGAGAGGTAGTGTGTCCCCGGCCCCCCGGCCCCCCGAGCTCCTTAAACACCAATAATATTGAGGGGGAAAAACAGCGTTAACCTTGACTTCCTGCCCACTTTCCAGCATGTAGCATGTGTATGTTTTTTAGCTGGTGCTTTACTAAGCTGTTCCAAATCAGCAGCAGACATTGTGATGTGCTTCGAAGTTACGGATCATTGCTGATCCTAAAATCACATGCTATTTGTCATTCATTCATTCATTTCATAGTCATCATACTTCAGTTATCTGATTTTAAGACCTGTGCAGTTAGACGGCATACATCTGACGGGAAGTACAAGTAACTATATATCAAAGAAATTACATTATGCAAAGAAATTACACAAATACTATAGGTCTTCTTCACACCCTTTTAATGTTTAGATTATTTAATGTGTCCAAAATATTAAGGTCTAAATCTCTTAATATTACTTTGCAGGCAAACATTTAAGTCCTCACACATGACATTCATTTTAAGTTAGATAAAGGAGCACATACATTTCCCCAGGACTTTTCAAACCAAAGCTGCAGATGTACGAGTTTAGTTTGGGGTTTATTGAATGTCCACAGACACCCACACACACAACCTCAAGTCACTTACAAGATTAATACCAAAACTGAATATGCCTGCGATTTGTACATAGTGTTCAATGTATGGGAATAATCAGAATTTGAAATTGTGAGTGTAATTTAAAAAGATTTAATGAGATAGATAGGTAGATAGATAGATAGATAGATAGATAGATAGATAGATAGATAGATAGATAGATAGATAGATAGATAGATATGTTAGTTGACAGGTCAAATTATTAACATTTATCATTTAGTGTTTTACTTTAAAATTAAATAACATGGAAGGAATAGTACATCACAAACCAATTTATGTTTCAGCTAAATTAAATTGGGGTTTAGGAATCTACAAGTGCTTATTTAAGATTAAATTCAATATTTAAATTTAAACATTGTAAATTAGCATCATCTCCCATATTTTAATGCAATATAATTATTAATGCCATTACAGCAGATTAATAGACCATCGTCAAATCAGATTTTGTCACCCTGAGAGACACAGCCTGTTTCATTTGACCCATATAATAATACAACCTTGTCCTTCAGGCTCAGTCTGAGTGTCTCTGTTATATTTTATACTTTTAGGATAAGGACTTTATATATGGTTTATATGTGGTCATTTTGCCATTATTATTATTATTATTACAGCAAAAGAGCTAAGACATCCATCCATCATCTGTAACTGCTTGTCCTGTGACTATGGGTGCAAGGCAGGGAATATGCCAGGATGGGGCACCAAGCGATTGCAGAGCACTCACTCACACCTTATGGGCAATTTGGTAACTCCAGTTGACCTCAGAATGTTTTTGGACTGTGCGTGTGTGTGCATGCATGTGTGTGTGTGTGTGTGTGTGCGGGGGTGGAGTACCCAGAGGAAGCTCCACAATGACACGGGGGGAGAACAGACAAACTGCACACTCGTTGAGCCACGGTGGAGACTTGAACCCTGCTCCCAGAGGTGTGAGGCAAACACGCTCCCACGCTCACTACTACAGCATCACGCCTCCCTCACCTAAAGCGTAATAAATATATATTTAAAACGAAACCAAACAACCTCTGCAATATTTAAGATCTGTCCGTGGCTGATTGGGCAGGATAGAGCACTCCAAATATTTATACTGGCTTAACTGGGCCCACTAATAGGAAGTTCTTTTGTAATGTGTGAGTTGTAAGTGTATCAATGGAATGATAGCAAAGGAATGCAGAGTATCCACAGACCGGCACAAAGAGCCAACTGTGGAGCAGCCTATCAGTGCTGCAGTCTCAGGCTTCTAGAATTCCCTTCAGAACAGGGGTACTGTAGCTCATTAACAACTGTAGCGGAATGTGTAAGACGCATAAAACTACAACAGTATAAAACATAAGAACAGTATATTAAAGACCATACTTGGGAAAACTTGAGGAGAAAAACAGTAGCTGAACATGATCGTTTATTTATTTTTTTGCTTGGTAGATGTGATTCTGCTAAGAATCTGACTGAATTGATCACAAAAAAATAAAAAGTGTGCGGCAAAATTTTCAGTCAGCTTTGTTATTGTTGTCTGCAGCAAGAATGCTAATGATTGCATCATGTATTTTTCCTTCTTTTTTGCATGGAAATGACCTTCATTCTTCATTACCTCTCCCCCAATAAAAAATAAAACTGTTCTATTTACCTCTTACTCTCATAAGAGCTTGATGAGGGGTGCCTGGATTCAGAGTTAATCAGCTATCCAGAGTATAAATCCAATGATGTCATATCATTTTGTGTCATTTAATGGAAAATAGGACAAAAGCAGGTAGGGGCCTATTTAGCATCCAGCGCAAAGTGGCGCCAGGCGTGACGCAAGTGTCTGCTCGTGATATCTATGGTGTGTGCTAGCATGAGCCCGACGCAGCGCCCTTCTCAGCGCCCGCCGGTGTGTTGGTGTGGCCAAGTGCGTTACTAGCACGTTGTTACCTTGAGGAAGTGGAAAGCAAATGTGCTTTTGACCAACAGGATACTGTAGTAACACTGCTTGTTACACACAGGGATACGCAGCAACGCACAAACATGCAAGAGATGAAAAAGACCACAATGCAAAACATCACGGGTACATCAAAATATTTTAAGAAATCTATTCGATAATGGTCGATTCAGATTATGAATTCATACATCACTGCTTAGTCTCAGGCTCTTCAGAGAGTGAAACCTGTCTGACATTTACGCTTCATCTGCTGTATAGGTTCGTTCCAGTTGTTTATTGTAAATTAATTAATTAATTTTTAAAATATTTTGTCCTGCTCCCGCCTGTATCTTTAATCTCGTCCTGTACCGATATAAAATAAATTTCGTTTGACTATGCTTATTTTCAGGTAAAGAATAACGGCGACCCTGTATGCACTGAGCAGAAGTGTCACACCATGTAGAATTATGGGCTGGAGACACCATCTTTGAAAGAAAACACTGGTATTTGATTAGCTGTCACCAGTATTGTGAGGAACAGAGAGCCAGTGAAGAAAGGGTTAGGATTAGATTTTTTTTTTTCACTTTCATATTCCTCAAACCACTCTGTCACCAGTATTGCTGTGTGTATTAGTGCATTGTCACCCTGATACACGGCACCACCTTCAGGGTACAATTTTTGAACCGTTGGCCCCATAGTCCTTGGCAGTGGCACATCCATCTAGAAGAAGCAGCGCCCCTGGGGAATGTCGTGACCATGCAGCCCAAACCAGCCCACCCCCGTGCTTCACTCTGGCTAAACAATATTCAAGATTGGCCACCCCGGGTCTAAGTGGTAAAGCCTCTTTAAAGTGAAGATGGGCTCATCAGTGAACAGTACATGTTTCACATTGACCACAGCTCAGGATTTGTGCTGCTGGTACCACTGAAACCAACATTTGGCGTTGGCATGAGCAACCAAAGGCTTGTCTGACCATGAGTATTGACCGTTTGCAGTGAACAGTTTTGGTGGAAACAGGAGAGTTGAGGTGCACTTTTAATTCTGCAGTGAGTTGAGCAGCCTTGGTTTTGTTTTTTATAGTAGCCAGCAACCTCTGTAACTCCGGTTGGATGTGGTCTGCCCTTCGTGGTGGTATGCCGACATGACTTTGGATGCCATGGGTCTTGTTACACCACAAAGACTTGCTGTCCTGGTCACAGATGCACCAGCAAGAAATGCATCAACAATTTGTCCTCTTTTAAACTCTATGTCTCCCATTGTCGACCAAATTGCAACTCAACAATTTGTGTTCCAAGGTTCCACTGTATTTTGAAAAATAAATATTTTTGTAATAAAAAATAAACAGCCCTGTCATTGTAATAATAGTGATAAATAATGCACTTGTAATTGGATGCACATGTTTGCTATGGATTAGACTCAAATCTTAAAATCTGGATTGTGTAAATTAGTGTTTTTCCATTGTGATTATTTTGTTCTCCCTGGAGGACGGGCTCCCCCTTTGGGTCTTATTAGGGTTAGGGCTTCCTCTGCTGCCCCCTGGAGGACAGGCTCCCCTTTTGGGTCTGGTTAGGGTTTGGGTTTTCTCTGCTGCCCCCAGAAGGATGGGCTCCCCCGTTGAGTCTGGTTCCTGCCAAGGTTTCTTGCTTCTTACTTCTAGGAGTTTTTCCTTGCTACTGTTACCACTGGCTTGCTCTCTGGGGGCTTTGGGCAGGGATAATGTAAACCGCTTTGAGACAATGTAATGTTGTAAAAATGTGCTATGCAAAAAAAAAGAAAAGAAAATGGACTGTACTGAATAAAATTTTGTTAAAAAAATAAATTAATAATAATCCTTTTCCCGGCTCCCAGAGTCACTTCTTGCCTGCTCTCACATATGCATGCTATAGCTGCAGGAATGCAGACCTCTACTTTGGTGGAATCCTGCTGTTGCCGGAGATCAGCTTGTGTGCTTTCACATTGCACGTAAACAGATCTATTTCTTCTGCCGAGAAGTGTTCTTTTCCCCACGGCAAATCCGCCATTATAATAACAATCCACCAAGGTTCAAGCGTACCTGGCTCTTAAAGGGAATGGGAGATGACACCCTGATTGGTTTTTAGCATGGTACGCCTCAAACACCCCCATGAATAATTATGAGACTTGGTACAACCCTTTTATATCATGCATCTGGTGCCGTGACTATTTTTCCAACTAGCAAAAGTGGGTTAGCCACATGCTAAAAGAACTTGTGATGTTTACTACAGACCATGTGCTTTAAATCATTAAAACTGGGTCCCTAGACTACAAACAAGAACAATGGTTGTGAAGTTATAGTGTAACTAATAAATAAATTGTTTACATAAATCACAGTGGGGTCAATTTTCCTACGCACTTAAGTTTTTGCCTTAAGCATTTTCTCCCATCGACTTAAGTGTGGGGTTGAAGTACATTTAGGCTAGATAGACACTTTGGGCTTATAAACATCAAGATTGGGGAATTTCGCTTGTAAATGGCCCTTAAGCGCATTCTGCCACTGACTTAAGTGCACTTAATTGCATTTTTCACTATCTGCTCGGGGGGGCTGTATTAAGTTATACGCCTCTACATGGCCAAACGCGATATTGCAGTTCTCACGAACCCGAACATGTAACAAAACGAAGGTTTCTCACCCGAATCATACATTTAGAAACAAATGTTACAATCCAAATGTGAAAAAATCAAAACCTTTTTCAGGTTAAGGGGTGTGTTCACGCCAATGAGGGGAGAAAATGGTGAACTTAAAAGTGTGCAACATTTTAAGCACTTTTTTTTTTTACGTAAGTGCTTGATAGGAGAATTCTATAATGGCACAGGTAGGGTTGGCTAGGCAAAACACAGTAACAAGTTAATATGCAATTATAAGCTTTAATTCTAGCTATCATTTCTTATTGGAAACTATAAAAGCAAAGAAGTTGCTAGAAGTAATTTATACAAAAACAGTGCTTCAGGCTGAGGACCAAGACCTGTGGTTAGCGATTAAAGTCCAGTCATACTTCACAGTCCATATAAGCAGCCGAGGCAAGATGGTATGCAAGTCCAGCTATAATGATCTGTAAAATATTAAATAAGTCAGATTTTACCCATAATGCAGCTGAATACCAGGAGGTATGTAAAGCTAAATACACATACAAAGACTGGCCTTTGGTCTTGCCAATAGGCAATTTTAGGCAATTTTACACTAGTGGCTGCCTAATGGTCTTCGCAATGCACAATAGAGTATTTTCAAAATAAAGACAATGGTTTAGGTTGTATATCAGAAAAAATGTTTCACAGTTGTAGACTGGAGTGGTATGTCATTTTTCATATCATACAGACATTACATTATCCTCCTCCTCATCCATGCTCTTAAAAGCATATAATGTGCAGCTTGTCGTGCATTAACCCCTAAATATCATTCTGAAAGAAGCTTCCAAAAGGACGAAGATGGATTTAGTTTGAATCGGGTCATCTCTCTACACGGAGTCAAACACAGACGTGATACGACACGGAAAGAGACCACATGTGGCTTCCGTGACCTGCCCGTATTCTGCGTTTAGAAAAATGGGAAACAACACGCATTGTGTGGTTTATAGTATTGCTGCTTCTTTGTGTACACGTATAACAAAAATCTCTCCTTAGAATGAATATTTTTGAAAGAAATAATTTGCATGGAATATTCATGAGTTTGGCAGGACATGGAAATGTCATTTGCCAGGGGTAATCTTTTGTTGCCAAGTTAATCACGACACAAAGATAATACTTAATACTGACGGACACATTTTAAAATGTCACATGTTAATTGATAGTAATACCCTTAAAAATAAGCCAGAACAACTGTGCAATGAGATGCAGAATTCGGTCAATGAGGAGAGTGAATTTGGTTTTGCAGAGCATGTGTCCTGTTGGTTCTTGGAGTTAGAAATTTGAATATGGACGTTGATGCAGAGGCGGAGTGACGGGTGCTGCTCAGCTACGTACCTATGGGACCGACATGGACATATGCGGACTATCTTTACAGAAGAAAATTGTTTTCTTTTAAACTACGGGGCGTGTATTCGTCTTTCTGTTTTGACAAAGTGCCAGTGAGTATTATGAAGTTTCTGAGAAAATATTTGTTCACTTTAGCCTTCAGTCAGACTTATTTATTACATACACAGTAGTACAATGCAATAGTGACTGGTGGGTGCAGTAGGGTAGTCCTCCGTTGAGACTGACCAAAAAAAGGCATCATTTCCTCTTTTTTTAGGCAAAAACATGCCATTGGCTGACCTGCACATCACTTTAGACACATGAATCTCCTCCTTCCAGACATCCAACTGACAGTTCTTCAGTAGCCAATGAGCATGAACATCGTCTTATTAGCAACTGGTATTATAACTCATCATGAAGTAAAATCCAAGGATGGCTTCAATTGCACCCTGTAGCTCCTTTTACTAAGTGATAAGCAACAGAAGGAGCTGCAGGAATAATGAAAAGTATCTGGTAGAGACTTATTTCATGGTCACTGAGTGGCCAGCAATGCAAAGAACAGATAAAATAAGTGTAAGGGCGCCTGAAATAACAGAGCAGCTGTCAATGGGGCACATTTCTGTCACAGAAGAACAAGAGCAATTCAAATAGGAATTCAAAGCTCCTTTAGAAAAACAGATTTTCCTGAATCCCATCCGATTTTTAAATAAGAAAATTATTGTGGGAAATGACTGAATCTAAGTGGTGCTGTTTGTGCTATTAAGTACCCGGAGGTCCTGAGAGTTAATGGCTTGTTGCTTTAGCCGGCTGTAGGAACGCTGCTAAAATTTCTGTGGTCTGCAGGGATCTCCATTATATCAGTTATACTGAGAGCAACGTGAGGAGTGTCATTCGGGCAGGAACTGGCCAACGTGTGTCTCCCTCCAAAGAGGACGGCGTTTACTTGTGCAGGCCGGATCAAGCAAGCAGCGTAGCACTAACATCACTGCACAGACAAGGCACGAGGCAGCACCCAGAACTTGAATTAAAGTGGCCTGCGATTTGGAATTTCCACGGCTGATTAAGAAGCACTGTATTGTATCTCAGCAGTGCATTGTGGGAGATGGGTGACTGCTGTAGTATAACGTCACAAATCAGATCGCGCTGGACTGCAGCCAAGGCTGTCTACTGGGTGGATGTGGACAATCACCATCCTGATTAAAGTATAGATGGTGTTTTCATGTCGTTCTGCACTTCCAATAGCTTCCATTATCACAAGGTGTTTGCTCGCTGGCATATGGTGCCCGGACTGAAACGGGCAGTACCCAGGGAGTAAAGTGGTGACAGATGGCGCTTGGGTGGTGGGCTGGCAGAACAGGCCAGCAGGGGCATGAGAAAGCTGGGCCCCGCTGTCAGAAAATCTCAAACTTTGATCAGGCTACAGAGGAAATTGGGTCCTCGACAGCATCATAGACAGCAGATTGCAGAAGAGGTGTATAAGACTATAGAATGACCTGTATCCTTCCATAACTCCTCATTATATGAATACATTATTATAGGAATCATTCTCTGTCACACACACACACACACACAAATAACGGAGCTTCCTTGAGTAAAAGAACTTAGGGGATTTCTTTTTTTCTTTCTCCAGTGTTTAATTTGTTTTCAACAAAGTCCTACATTGTGAGCTCCTTATTGGGCTCTGAATGGGCCTGATCTAATTCCATCTGTGCTTGACGTGACTATTATACAAGTTCTCCAGACAGTATGATGAGCTCATTTTTAATTTGGATTATTCAAACAGTATGATATGCTGGTATACTCAATCATTACCGCATTTTTGGGGTCTGTTTTTATCCCCCAGAAGATGTTCTTCAGAAACATGTTTTGTTGTTAAAGGCATACAAAATAAGACTCACGTTTTATCTGTTTTGGAGAGGTTTCAGAAAATGGTGGTTTACACAAAGCAGAAACATATTAAATAAACAAAAATACAATTTTTAAGTGCCAGTCAAATAAATATACTGTAAGCAGAGTTACACTATAGCACATGTGTTTTTTTATGTGCTTACACGATAATATGTAACAATGGAAAGCAGATTTTAAATAGTGAAATGAAATTAATCAAGGTATTTAGAATATGGGCTGATAGTTACATGCACACAGAGACACACATGCACATGAACAATGATTAGATGTTTGACAGTGGTTACAGGCATCACCTATTTACTGAGTTGCAGGAAATTAAAATAAAATATCAATGTTTTAAAAGATAGGGACATATTACATATTACAAATTATAATTCTGGATGAAGATAAGATCATGAAATGTACAATTAATGCTATTAAAGTTCATTGTTGTTGGAAAATCTTGGGATTTTACAGTATTATTTCTTCAGGCACCGTTTAGTTGTTTTCAAGAAAAAGGCTATAGCAATACCTGACAAAACAGCTCGACAAACTGCAAACTAGCCTGAGATCCTTTTTTTTGTAAAGAGGACAGGACCTCGGAAGACAAGGTTTATTCAGTAATAGATGTTCATACCAAGAATAATGTTGAAAAAACACCAGAGACTTCTGAGATTTCTGCAGGAGCTGCTAGCGTCTGCTCAGACCTCAGAGGATCTCTTATGAAAAAAAAGAGTCTTGCCTGTCAGAAAGATATTTGTTTCCTTTACAGATTTTTTTCCCTTTGTATTTTCTCAAGACTGTTTACTTCAGCCATGCCACCCCATAGATTGTCAGCCTAAGCCTCTTACTGTTGCTCTCCTGATTTTTGACACCTGTCAGCATTTCCATAAGCAGATCAAAAGACAGTAAACTAAGAATTAATCTTGGATATGTTTACAGCATGAACAGGGAATCTGATTTACTGTTCCTTTGATTTGACAAAAGAAACGTGGCAAATCACATGCGTTTTCAAGTAGCCATTTATAGTTTAGATGATCAAATAGAGAAGAGGTGGAGAAAAAGGGGGTTTTGAAATCAATTAGGAGAAGTGTGGCCCTGGTGATTTTGAACACTAATGAGGTGTGGAGAGATAGCTGAGGGCAGCTGAGAAGAAGCAAGCCATTGGGAACCCATCAGAGAGAAAAATTTGGGACTGACAATTAAAAAGCCTGGATGTGGCCAGGGAGCAGCTGGCTCTGATTGGGTTTCCGTGAGCTGTCTAGCTTTTTCGAAATATATTGCTTTTGCATTCAAGAAATTCTACCGTAAAACTAAAAGACATTGGGGAAAAAAAATCACTTTATCGGTTTTGTTTTTTGCTGTTTTCCCATAAACAATTCACCACCTCCATGTTAGTTGCGATCAAAAGACCTTTTCACTACTTAGGCATCCCTACCAAAATTATTTAACTAGCAATGGAACATATGGAAATACAAAGCAAATATGGAAGGAATTCCAATCATTTCCAGTACTGATGTGCTTTTAAAATGTCAAATCTAATTTTATTCTGATTGTATAAAAGTGTCACGCCCAGCTCCGTCCGATCCTCCTGTGTGCCACACCCACCTCGTTACCTCATGCTCCTACCTGATTGCTTTCACCTGTTCCTTGTTACTGCCAGCTTGTCTTGTGTATTTAGTCCGCGTCTGAGTTCAGTCCCGTTAGTTCTGTCATTAACGTTATGTGCGTCACAATCTGCCCTGTCTGGAGAATAAACCAAGTCTTTGTGGATTCTCTAGTGCCTGCCTCGTCCTTCCCAGCGACCCGTGACAAAAGGGATTAATCTTTTTGATTAATAATAATAATAATAATAATAATAATAATAATAATAATAATAATAATACAAAAGAGAATAAACAAATTCATTTTAAGCAGTTTAAAATGTTCAGGGGTTGGGCGGAACCCCATCAGCTAGATTAAGGGGCTTTTAATTCTATCAATGCCACATTGGTTAGCAAGTCTAAATTATAATCAGATCTTTCAGTTTATAATGAAAATATGATTGCATTTCGCCTGCCATCTGTTTCTGTGTGCACATGTAAATCTCATAAATTGAATAAATAAATTACCAGACAGGATTCTGTAAGCTATAATATGAGGTAGCCTGCTAGACCATATGTCAAATTAACTTGAAAATGAATAAAAAAATACATACATACACACACACACACACACACACACACACGCACATCTATTCTACATTACAGGAACAGAACAGCATGATTCCTGCTTGAAGTCAGTTACATCAATGTTATCCAGCCATAGGCAACTATAACTGACACTCAACTCATTTTTATTTGTTGACAAATGTGAATAGTTGACAGTAAATCGGTTTCTGGCATCATAATTCTTGTTTTCATCAATTAAAAAACATTTTCAACTAAAATAATTGTCACAGTTTTCATGAACTTATTTAACACTGCTTGTCAAAATACAGGCAGGTGATGGAAGCCACTGCATGTCCGAAGTCAGTCTGTGAAATGCAGGGAATTCTTGATTTATCGGTCTCCTAATTTAGTTAACTAAAATGTGAACTTCTGACTTGATTTGACTATTAAAGACAGACTGTATCGGCATGCAATTAAATCTATTTGACTGTTCTTATTGACTGGGTAAATTTTCTCCATCGTGTTTAATAAATATAACAATTTCATTCGTGCAATGTGATTTTTTTTTTTTTTTTTTTTTATATTGTGCAGCCCTAATTAAAATGGACACCAATCAAGGGAACTTCAACAGAGATCACTCATGCCTTATAATATTTAACAGGTTCCATGGCAGTGAAATCGTGTGTATACATACATTTTTGTAGTTTCTTTCCCTCTCTAAACAGAAGACATCTATTCTACCCTAAATCATATGTTACAATATCTAGACTCACCTGGACTGTACATCTTGGATGACACAGACAATATGCATCTCCAAAAACAGAAATACAGTAATCAACATGCGTATTACAATAAATAAATATGTAGAAACTTGATTTCTGTAAATTGTTTGTAAACATTGACTCTGAAAACAGCATCTCTGTGATTATATTAATCAAAAAAGAGCATGAAGCCTACGCCAGGCTGAACAGGTCACAAGGTGGAGAAGCCCCCATATGCGAGACCCGCCAAACACAGGGGGGCACTCATGTCAGGCAGACATATCCTTATGGGGTCCGCTCAGTCATTTCTATGGGAAAAATGCTAACGCTAACTATGAAAACCTTAACCCTTCCCAGCCCTAACCAAAGCCACAAGTAACCAAGCGAAGTACATTTTTAATGTTTTTCATTGCAGTCACAGATTTTTATTAAATTGAGTCTTCCCTTATGAAACTGGTCCCCATAATGGGAAAAAACAGGTATTCATCACATTGTGGGGACATTGTGTCCCTATAAGGTAAGGTATACCTGCTCACACACACACACACACACACACACTATGGGTCACGCAGAGACACCAAGTCAGAGTGTGGGGAAGTTAAGTATGAGACAATAGGGTTATCCTCTGAGGCATTGCCACATTTATTCACCATTTATTATGACCTACACATAAATAATGTTATTGGACGGAATTTTTTAAATAACAAAATGATTATAACTGATTTCTTCTCAGTAAAGGTAAATGGAAGAAATTCAGTTTCGTGATCTGCTGAAAAGTACACTTGGTATTTTCAGGAAGTACTGCCAGACGGGAGTTACTATACTGACTATACAGCATTTCAGTAAGTAATGCAAGTACTGCCTGCAGTAAGTATCTGTCAACAAATCACGATGATCTTAAAAGAAACTTTAAAAACACAAATTTGCTGCCAAAATAAACCTACTGAATAATGAAAGTCCATTCTCATCCTTAAATGTCAAATGTCATTGATATGCACTCTAATTAAGCAGCTGTTGAAACAGCTCCTAAACTCAATGATCTTGAAACAGCCCAGGGCCCCTCTGACACATGAAACAGCCCTGGGGCCTGTAAGTCCTACAATAGGTCAGGGGCCTCCTAGCCTTGCAATAGGTCAGGGGCCCCTGATACCCGAAAGAGCCCTGGGGCCTCGGACACCTGATATAGCCCTGGGGACTCCGAGCCCTGCAATAGGTCAGGGGCCCCTCACACTTCAAATAGCCCTGATGTCTCCAACACCTGAAATAGCCCAGGGGCCTCTGACCACGTTAATGTGTCTCTGTAAATGACTTGCAAAGAAAGGAGTGAAAATACTAAATAACAATTTTAAGGTTAGCACCGATGTGAAAAGTGGAGGTGATCTTACCTAAAGCCGGCACCTGGGAGCCACTCGACGGCACGGCTACGTTGAGCATATCGTTGGCGGCAGTGTCGGGATAGAGGGCTCTCTGCACATCGTGCTCGCTGTCAGTCTGGTCACTCTCTTCATGACCGCTGTCTTTAAGGCTGTTACCTTCCATGTCCTTGAATGTCGATGTGCTGCAGTGTGACAGGGGGGAAGCCGATTTACCATAACGGTGAAGTTCTCTCGGATACAATTTTCCACATCTTTCTCCTCATGTTCCTCGACCTCATGCATATTCAGTGGTGTTTTTTTTCTTCCTATAAGCAGACTGCGTTTGATCATTTCATTCTATGTGGGGATCAATTAGCTGTTAAGGACAGCGCACACTGAATGTCTAGCTGTGGCTGTGCTACACCAGGACATCAGCAGGCCGTGGTTATTTATAAACATTTTATGGTGTTTTGGACTGAAGTAGCATAATTACATTGTTTGAGGGGAGCAAGCGTAACATAGATATGGTAGGGAGGATATTTCAATAGCTAGACAAAGAGACGAACTGGCAGGCAGATAGATTTAATTAAGCAGTATTGATGTTTAGCGATACCGTTTGCTCAATAAATTTAGCAGGAAATATTAAAGAAAATTAAAGAAATAAAGGAAAATACGAGAACTTTTGATTGGAAACCCACCTTTTAATGAGATGCGCTCTACTGTTTACATAGCTGGAGTCAATCGAATAATTTTCTGTCTGTAAAACAGCAATATCACATGTTAATTATCATTCATCTTAATCGCACACGTAATCACAAATAGTAATCACTGAAAAGATACCAAACACAAATGCTACTCAGGGGCAGGACAGACCAAAACATATTTTAATTAAATTTTTCCCTTTTAGCCTTTTGAAACAACTAGAATATTTATATTACAAAACACCTCTGCTAAAATATCTAATTTCTTTTCTTTGACTGTTTCTGAAAAGATTAATTCAACCACAATATTAATGTCTACAATTGCTGTATTAGCGCCGAAAATTTATAGGATTTCCCCCAGACTAGCTGCAGAGTAGCCACTCTATGTGATACATTAACCCCTCCAACGGCTGACATGAAAGGCATTGAGACATCCCTTTTTGCACGACTGAGCTGTTATTTTTGCAATTGTGGCATTCCTGTTCGCTTATACAAGTCCTCCTCTGACTTCTCTCATTAGCAAGGTGTTTTCAGCAATAAAAACTGCTGCTGACTGGATGCTTTTTCGTTTATGTTATCGTTCCCTATAAACTCTAAATGCCTGAAAAATGTGAAAATCCCAGGTGGGTGGCTGTTTCCGAGGTCTCTGTGCCGCCAAGCCTGGCACCAAAAATGACACCACTTTTAAAATGACTTAACTCATGTGTCTTTGTAATACTGAGCCACACAGACAATGGACCTCTCAACGCATCTATCTATCTATCTATCTATCTATCTATCTATCTATCTATCTATCTATCTATC
>JAODKE010000040.1:5534005-5556610 GCA_026779605.1 Mormyrus hasselquistii | reverse complement strand
ACACATACATGGCTTCACTGGCCAATTTATTAGGAACACTGATACCGTATATTTCTCATATGGCATAGTTGTTTGTGGTGTTGGTTTGAGTTTTTCAGAAACTGCTGATCTCTGGGACACTCTTCCCAGCTTGATGCCTTCAACTGTTGCCTCCTGTAATACCAATCGAGCATCACTTAAATGCCACGGAGGATCGCTGCTTATCATGTATATCCCTTTATGACCGCTATTTATGTCCACCTCCATCAGAATAATGCAACACAAAGCGCCAGGCACCTCAAACGGCTTTCATGAAGATGACAAAGATGCCGGTGTTCTTCAGTGGCCTCCCCAGAAACCTGATCTGAATCCAATAGAACACCCCTTAGATGTGGTGGAACTAAGATTATTATTGTAAACAAATACTGAAACTAAAACGATAATAAAAGCATGCTGATCGAAAATAAACTGAAAACAGGAGAGACAAAACATAAACTGAAATTAAAACAAAAAACTACAAAACTAAGTAACTAAGATTTGCTGCTAAAACCCCTAGTGAGTAGAAATGAAATGGTTTCTCTTTTTTAACGTCTATTTTTTAGTTTAAATCAAGCATGCAGGTCATCAGCCCGTACTAGCCTATAAGAAGTCCCTTCACTAGAAATGATTGGTAAACATAATGTTTCATATTTCAGAAACTGCTGATCTGCGGGATTTTGTCTCAATGACAAGCATTTCAAAAAACTGAGAAAATGACATATGTCCTTGTGTTTCAGATGGAGAGATCAGATTAAACCTGGTCAAGCTAGTGGCGAATATGAAAGCATACTGTAGTGTGGAACCATTTTGAGTATGGCACAAGCTCTAAGGACACCACAAACAGGTTTATGAAGAGGCTGAGGATTTCGACACCATATAATAAAAATGTGTGTTTGTTCCAGTAAACCGCACCTCGGAGGGACATAGACTCACACTGTGATTAGTTGTAGGAATCAAAAACCCCGACTGTGAAAACAGATCAAGTTGTATGTTTAAATCTTATCATGTAGCTTAGCTACTTTAACAATATGGTTTTGTTCATTTGACTTCAGTTTACAGCAACAGCATCAGGAACACCTGACGGCACAGTAATAGTAGTAAGCAATAGGCCTACTCTCAACTTCAAGCTGACAAAAGGTGACTATAATGAAAAATAGTACCTTTACTGTACATTGAAAGAAATAGTTGGCTAACTGATGTTTGTTTTTGAATCGGTAATTACTATCCGTCGTATTAACAAAAGCAGACACATAACAGTAAATGAAATTCAACCCTGCGCTTTTATATGGAAAGCCAATTAATTGGAATTACAGTATAGATCAGGGTTATTCGAATCACGATCCTCGAGGTCCGAGCACTGCTGGTTTTCCAGCCTTCCTTTACCTGTCAGTCAGGTGTGAAGCCTCTGGCCAATCAGAATCAGTAATTATTAAACTAACTACCTGGGAGAACTGAAAACAAGGCCTGGATTTGGAATCGAGGTCCAGATTTGGAAAACCCTGGTATAAATAGTATGTAGTATGTAATGTTAACTGACAGGATAGCCAACCTGCGTCTCACAGAGACACACTGACTTTAGTTCAGTAAGCCTGAAAGTCCCCATTATGAGCCAAATAAAGATATTTTACTGTTACTCCTAAAGGCATACTTGAAGAATTACCTCAGAGTTGTTAGGGTGTCATTAAAGTCTAACTACGTGTCTAGTACAAATAACTGCAAACAAAATAAAATTGGTTTATGATTAAAAGGATCAATTATAAGACAAATATAAGGTTTACAGTTACTCGTGAAACAAAGAAAGTGTGATTGCAAAAAGTAACCATAGAGAAGTTGCTTCCAACCGTCACAAATATTAGCCATGAAAATGATTTATAGGTCACAGGTAAGACCATGTCAAGCAACTGGAAACATGGTTTACTGAAACTGCGTTGGAAATCGGGTGCATGCAAAGAAAAAGGACCAAGACGGGATACGCAGTCACATAGCAACACTATTTAAAAAGGTTTTACAGTCTGTACATATTCAGTACTGAAATTTCTTTATTTTGAAGTGAAATCAGGGCTTGAAGTAGGTAGGTACTCACTGGTACACAGTAGAAGCACATCTTTGTTTTTTTATTTCAGAGTATTGGCACTTCTCCATGCTGGTACTACTTGGGTATCAAAATTAACGCATGCATCTACGCAATCATAGAGACAATAATGCATTAGGAATTTAAAATGAATGGTAACGTATTAACTTTGACAGCCCTTCTTAAAATCGCAGCCCCCAGACAACAAATCCTAACAGCATGTTTGTCTAACGGGGCTCTCTGGCCAATACAGACACTCGAAAATTTAATTGGGGATTGGCTGTGTGAGTTGCTGGTTCTGTTATTCGGTTATATGGTTATACGGTTCTGTAAAGTCCTTGACCCAAAGTTCAAAATGTCAGCTGGTGTGGAGTTAATCTGCTCCATGAACAGATGGACACTTCTACAGCGAGAGAAGTGTTAGAAACATATATTGTTACGGTTGTACCCTAAGACTTACACTTGTTAGAAATCTGCCATCCACCAACATATATAATACATTTTGTGTGCTGTGTTTTCATGTGAGCGCTTCCTTGTTCTTAAAATCTAAAAATAAAATTAAAGCTAAATTATATTGTTTCATTATATAATTGCATAAATTGTATCATGGTAAAATGGCCTTTGGATGCAGTCATTTCAACATGGCCAGAATCGCTAACGGATGCTACTAGCGCCGTGTTGAATGTGTTTTAACAAAGAATTTGGCTATTCTGAGAACAAGAGAGTAATCCTACCCAGCATTATAATGGTGTACCTAATAAAGTGACCATTAGGGTATATAAACGTTAAATTTATTTATATACAAATATATTTTTATTTTACATTAGTTATATTATCTTTTATTATTCATATTTTTTATTACATTATTATTATTAAAATATAATAATGCCTTTCCACATGCAACGCCCATAACCCACTTTTTACCCATTTAGCTGCACAGAATAACTGACAGTCTCCGATACGCAGCCTTGATCCATTTAGAGAAGTCAGGCTAATCCTGTCTAAAGGGAAGTCTTCAGGATTACTGCTAGTCCTCTAAATTAAACCAAAAAGTCAGCTTTCTCTTTTTGCTCATACAAGCAAGAGCTTCATATGGTCTTCATAAGGGGATCCCGGTGTTTTTGTTCCTCTACATGGACCAATTTTGAAGATTTAAATAACACCACAGATTAGAATTAGGGACTACGGTGCTATCCCTTGAACAAAACGAGAATATACATTTATAAATCCTCAAAGTTTCTTTCTAAAACTTTTGCGTTGACTATACTCTGTTGTGATATCTAGCTTGCAAAGGCGATGCAGTCAGAAAACAGTAATCGGTAGCCAGTCCCATTGTCCACCTTAGTCAGTCATCCTCTTTAGATGATATTCTATGCCTTTCTTTCCAAATTCCACAGTCAATCCCAAAGAGATGCCATACTCCTCAACCACAGGCTTCCATTAACTAGTAGCCAAGACATGATTCGCACCATTGCATTAGTATGCAAGTTGCATAGTTGAAATGACTAGCCACACGAATCAAACTTTTAACAATGATACGCTGACAAAACAAAAAGAACCGGGTGCTCTTTGTTTAACATTCCTGGAGTCATTTTTTTCTCATAAACGCAAAAAGCATGCTGTTACTAGATGTCTAACTCTCTCTACAAACATATAGGAAAGGTTGTCTTAGCTAAATAACAGCAAGGAAGAAGTTCAGACTATGAATGATAAGTAGCAAGACCGTGCAGAGGTCATCGTACACAGAAGCAGTAGTAAAGTCGTACTAGCTATGACTCAGAACAGAGAATGCTATTTATGAGCCAACAATCAGCAGAGATTTTCTCGCCACCGGCGGGCAATAGTCTATGTGAGTGAGTAAGCATGAATGAGTCACAGCTGACTGTTCATGTCTGCTTACTATTAATGCTCCTGTCATCTCGCTTTTGGCTAATGATCCCTCTGCACTTGTTTAGTCAGAACACCAGAACAGGCTCCACGGTACCTCACTCTGCGCATCCCTGCAGACATTAGATCCACGTCATTACAGCGGGCAGAACAAGCGGCCGTCTCCACATATTTTCGTTCGCACTGGCGCGGTTCTCGCTCCAGTTAAGACCGGATTAAGAACTGCAGACATTTTGGAGGAGAGACATGAGCAGAATCTTCTGGCAGCAATGCCAATGTTATTTATTCGCTTCATATTATTTTATACTACGAGACAAGCCCTTGCAAATACACCAACTAAAGACATAAATTCTGACAAAAGAGACGTTACGAGCATTTTTAAAAATTATACGAAGACGCAAGTAACAGGAAGTAAGAAATAAGTTTTCCTGCCGAGTACTTCCCATACGGTGAAGAAAAGTGTCAAGCTACAGCTGCTATTTTGACAGTAATGGTTAGTTCTTGCATCACTACCATCTCCTTCCGTCCATTTTTTAGCCAATTATTCTCATTTGACAGAGCTGACTTATTTTGAGAATATACTGCACCAGTAACAGTATAGTGATAAATGAGACAGCATTAAATAGTATAGTTGTTTTTAAGGTGGCTAGAGAAATGAAAAGACATGATTACAATACCAATAGCAAATACCTATAATGACAGCATTTGTTATTCTGAATTTATTCAAGTACATGTGTAGTTAAAACAGGCACAGCCCACTATATCGGAGTGGAGATAAGAGAATGAGATAAAGTGGGCGTCTTGGTTAGGATGCAGAGAAGGAAGGAGCAGGTCAAATTAGACTTGGTAAAATGATAAATATCTCCCTAGCCAAGGCCTTAATACACAACTCTGCTAATTTATATTATTTATAAACTGACTGCATACACAAAGCAGATGTCTAAGACATACCTCTCCTGTCTTTTCATTCAGCTGTATAAGAACAAGAAACATAGAAGACACTGTCCTGCTACATTGTTTATAACTGCACATGCAGTATGACAGTATGACATTCTACTTCAGATCATTGCTAGCCTTGCATTTGGGGAAAATTGAATCCTGTTGCTTCCAAACAAGTATAAAAAAAAAAATATGCTAACTCAAATCATAATTAGACTTTGTTAGAATTTGGGGGTGGGGAGTAAAGTCATTTTCAGCTTTTCAAAAGATGACCTCCCAATGGAAATATTTGACTCCAATCTCCTCAGCTTTCAGAGGCAAACACACAGAAACAGGCCCAGTTCAAAGGCAAGTGCATACAAAAGATACAACCCAAAATATCCAGAGATTCTACAATTCCACGAGAAAGCAAAGGTCAGCATAAAGTGCATAGCACGTTTTGGTTTCTGTTGAGAGGGATGACTAAACCTGCGAACACACCATTAGAGATTCGGCTTTGAGTGCCTGTTTCACAATGCTTCCGTCCGTCACCGGGCACCTTTCATGAAATGCCTTCTTCAAGTGTTAATGACAGGAAGAAACCAACAAACCTTCCTTAGGAAAAGCAACTGGTCGCTATGGCTTTGTTAGGAAATATAGGCCAATCTTTTTCAATCCTATTAATTGTTCTTTGATGTCAGCAAAATCTGTGCTAATGAGAGCTGAGAAAAGAAAAAAAAAGGGAAAAAAAGACATTTAATGAAGTTACTTCCTCTCTCCTGTGGTCTGATTTCCCAAGACCATAAAATCTTTATTTTGTCCTGGCAGCTTATATAGTCTAAAAAAGTTTTAGTACAACAATACAGTTGTCCTAGGAAATAAGTCATATTAAGTCCAGTATTGGGCACTGACACACAGACATATGTACACAAGAGCAGAAGTGGGAATCACCAGTTTACCTAAACAGCTTTCAGTTGTTAAAGACGTATATTCAGGAAAACAAAACAAGAGGCTGGGGAATCTGAAGTTATTCTCCTGGACGTTATAATGTAATAAATCTGCCTACTGAGAAACCATGTTAGTCCAAGACGAAAAATAAATGAAATGAAAAAAACACTGAATTAAGTTATCATGAAAATTACTGCTAGCAGTACTGTTGTGCTTCTCTTGTCACATGAAGAAGTGTTTATACTGTATATGAAGTGTTTATACTAACGTCTTTAATTAATACTCAAAACACAATGGATCCTTTCACCAGCCCTGCCATTGCACAGGATCCGTAAAAAGTAGTTTACCAAAACAAATCATAAAATTCAGAAACTCTGAAGAATGTTCTGGACTTACTTGGTTTTACGGGTGGCTTGACAAGCAAATCCCAAAGGAGTTGCTCAGTGAAACACCCATGAACAAAATCAATTATCCTCATTTTCTACGAGCTATAAAGGTCTTTATTCTAAACTCATTACTCTTGTAGTGGTTTTGAATGAATCTAAATAAAGTTGTTGCTGTGATTTATTACAAAACCTTTACCTCCCTGATTATCGCCTTCCTGATCTTATGGTGTGTAAGCAGGACGGACAGATGGGTAGAGAAATTAATATTCATAGAAAAGTGGGTTAACAGAGTTAGTATCATATAACATATTTTTGGGTAAATAAGGAAAATTCCTTTTCTCTTGTGTTGTCATGTCAGTTGCCATATGAAATAAATGATGCATTTATATTGAAGCTTATCCTATCATTTCCTCACAAGTACACCTTTATAAAAGGTGTAAAAAACCCACTTTCCTTCACTAAAGTAAAGTTCATACCAATTTGCCAGAGTACAATAAATAATTGTATGCTTTTACTGCAGTCTCCAGGACTGTACTAGACAGACCACTGCATTAAATGTGACCCCCCACCATCCTTTGAGGGAAAGGTATATTTTCATTTACAAGTGCAATTTTATGGAAATCCAGTAAAAACCTTGTTAGTAATTGTAGCACTTCAAATCTTCTTACGTTTCGTTTTTTTTTTCTTTTTTTTTGATCCATAAAATAAAATGCTTTCAAATAAAATCGATTCATATTTGGAAAAAAAAAATGTTTGTGTGGGCACATGTGAAGTATTAAATCCCTTTATCTTTATTGCCAATAGCAAAGAGGCCTTGCAATTCTAAAAGAACCTCAAAGCATCTCTACATACTTTTAACGCTTCTGACAGGAGAGACTTTTCTTTGCCTTGCAGTCCTCCCCCCGTCTTCCCTATGAACTTCATTTACACCGAAACTCACCCTTCACTTTGGTCCGATTTGTAATGCAAGCAGACATCGCATGTTATTACAGCTAGTTTGTGGTGGCACGCTTACATCAGTCAGAGCAGGACATGTTGTCTGTGACACGGTCTCTTTGCTTTATGCTTTAGATGGATCTGAAGGTTGGTAACTTTTCGCTTGAGAGCCTGCTTGAGTTCCCTCCTACCATTAAAAGCAATGCAGATGAACATGCTTTACATATATTTATTACCAATCAAATTTACATAATCTTTGATAAAGTTTTTGTTGCAATTAATGAAAATGGTACTTAATTTGTGCTTCCTCTGCTGCCCCCTGGAGGACGGGCTCCCCCTGTGGGTCTGGTTAGGGTTGGGGCTTCCTCTCTGCCCCCTGGAGGAAGGGCTTCCTCTGCTGCCCCCTGGAGGATAGGCTTCCCCTTTGAGTCTGGTTCCTCCCAAGTTTTCATCCTACTAGGGTGTTTTTCCTTGCCACTGTCGCCTCTGGCTTGCTTACTGGGGACTTTGGGCATGGATAATGTAAAGTGCATGGGGACAATGTAAAGTTAAAATGTGCTATACAAAATAAATGTTATTGAATTCAATTAAATATAAACAAGAACAGCATATAACAGCCCAGCAGAGGATGAGCATAAAACGAGGCATGAGTTACGAGGGGCACTAAGCAGCATTACTAATGTTTGTATATATCATAGATATATAGAGCAGAATTATGACCTACTTACAGAGATTCATTTGGTAACACTGTCTTGTCTAATCCCCAGAATAGTTGAGAATTCTCTATCCAAATCCCAAAACTCTGTGCGACTTTGAGGCTTGAGGCTTTGAGGTTTGAGGCATAATTTTTAAACCACTGGTCAATAACCAAAGTGTTGTTCAGAATTAATGACAGACTGAAGCATGGTGGCGTTTAGCAATGGACTGTAAAGTAGATGGTGTTAATGTGGCAATATACCATATTGCAGAAAACTAGATTATTTCAAAATCCGTCCATTGTCCAAACCGCTTATCCTTCTGGGTCGTAGAGGGTCCGGAGCCTATCCCGGAAGCTAGGTGGAGCGGGGAATAACCCAGGGTGGGGGGTCATCCCATTATTATTTCAACATATTTCTTGTTTTTGTTTTTCTTTGACACAAAAGATTTTGGAATATTTATTTATCTATTCACCGTAAACCCAACCAAGACACCACCATGTTATTGTTTCAACGTTGAATTATTGTTAAATGCATTGAATTATGGTCAGTGTTAAATTATCAGCATTGAAACTCAATTGATTTTTGGCCAGATTTTCAATATTCAAAATTGATGGTGGCAAAACCTTGATTCAATGTTGATATAAAGTGTTTCACGTTGTTCCACCCTTTTTGTTTGATATCGAATCAATGTCATGTCAACATACGTGTGCTATCTGGGAAACTTTTCTCCTACTCATAACAATCGTACATATAGTACTAAAAACTGTTCACCTAGTTCATCGAATACAAATTTAATGGGTATTTTGAACTAGGAGTCAAATTGTATATTAATGTGACCCTGTAAACAGCAGTAGCTTAATCCTTATTTTTGAGTAGCCAGAAAGACATACACTGACGTCATGATATGATGACGTTCTGAATTTACATTCTGAGAAAACTAGCCTGTGACGAAGCTTTCCGTAAAAGTTGTAAACATCATATATATATTGTCAAAACTTAATTATTCAAGGATATGCAAGGATATTGTATGCATAAATAGGGTTACTCTTGCTTTGGTATTCTTGTATCCATTAAACTAAGTATATTGTCGATGTTGAACATCTTGCTTCATGCTCATTTCTGCTTTTTACACGTAAGGCAAACCTACGGATGGATTCGGTTATCTAGCCACGTATCAGTTATAATGGTGTCACGTGAAGAACGAAAGTAGTTATGGTGTTTATAAATATTTTTTTAATATGTATTCTAGAAACAGTCTTATAAAATCGAGAAACGGTTCATCAGTTTTAGTACAGTACTGTAGCCACTGAGATGTGAGATGTTTATAAACAAATAAAATCATTTCTCATTACATGTTCTGTACAGGTTTATGATACTAACCCTAACCCTAATGCTGTTTATGATACTATACTATACCTTTCATTGCAAAATGTGTAACAGTAGCCTATGTTTTCATTTGTCCTTTGTTCTATAATGCATATAAACAGCTTGATTTTCATTGTTCCAAACATATTTTTGCATTGCAATATTGTCTCTTGTTGACTCTAAAACGACCAAATCCCTTTCATTCCAGAGAGTACAGTACTGCAATGATCCACAATGTACTTTATTAATAATGTACTGAATGTTGGTGATGGTTTACCAATGTAATTTAATGTAATGTGTGTAATTTATTCATTAAACTGTATATGCATGTATATTTGTATACTGTATATACATATTATATTTATAATAATATTTATATTATTATTATTATTATTCATTATTAATTAATGTAGCCAAGTGGTACCTTAACATTGCAGCATAATGGTGTACTTAAATGTTAATTAGGCCTAAAGTATAAGGCCTTAAGGAAAAAATAATACTATGTTTTATTATATAAAGTATATTAGTCCTGCATTCAGGCTTTGTGCCATTTTGTTACAGGTTCCTTTGGAGGATGAGCAATTCTCAGCTTCTTAAACAAGATATCTGAGGGTGCTTATTCTTTCTCTAAATGTATTTTCCGGGGTAATTCAATAACTTCCTGGTGAGACAGTCAGTTTCATATTAATCCATTCATTACTGAGCTGAATTTGCCTCTTAACTACCTTCATTATTTTTAATGGTGTACATGATTCTTCCAGAACCAGTTTTATGCCGAGTTTGTCCGACACAGAGTGTGATTGGTGGCCTTGACCAGACACAGAGCTTCATGTACAGGCAGGATAGCAGAAATGCTGCATGACGTCCTGAAGCTTTACGATTTGCAGGTCAGTTAAACCGCCTTTGCCTCAAACGCCAGTGACAGCAGAGTCTAAATTTGCCAGTGTTGATTACAGGTATCACTGATAGCGCACATAAACAGATCATTCTGTTGTTATAGCTGGCCATGTTGCATCATATTATTGAAACTAGCCTTTTTTTTTTTTTTGCATTTGCTGTTGTTTGCCGCTAGCGTAAGTGCTACTTTGGCTGACTGTACATGTCACTCAAGGACAGTGCAGGATGGTCCAGGTTGAACGTTTGTATTATAGATGTAATTTTTTTTGCTTGTCTTTCTAGGTCTATGATGTCAACACAAGATGCACTGTAGCCTTGCTTCAGGATAGATCACAGTTTAAGAGATGGAAGTATTGAGTGCCTTGACAGAACTGATACAACTTCCAGTGCTTTTTGTCGCTTCCCAGAGTATCATTCACAAGTATTCTTTGTACTTTTTATGATATCGTTACTACCATAGTGCTGTACTTTATAAATTTCCATACCCTGATTCCAGTACAAGAAAAAAAATCAGTTGCAGAATGAACAGGGGGGCGGGTGCATCTACTCCTCCATTCCTCTGTTGTTTGTCTGCAGTAATTTTTGCACTTGGTTGTCAGACATTTTCTCAAGAAAATGTACTTTTCTAGCTCCCTCGGGAAACCATGAGCTTTGGTGATATTCCAGGTGGAGAAGGTGCAGACAGCCCTGTTGCTCGCCAAACAGGGGTCAAGGACACAGCAAGCTCTGTTCTGTTCAGTCCTGCAGGCACTGCTACTGTATCGTGCTGGAAGATGAATTTGTTATGCACAATCTCCCCAAGCTGACCGAAGCATTTGCATTGTTGTTTAGGATGGTTTATGCAATCAACGCCTTTGGACTATCCAAAGTACCTCATTGACACTTTCACATTCATCCAAAAAGAACCGATGTGCCTGGATGATAGTAAAACACTGCAGCCTTGCCTGCTTAGTCTCAAAAATGAACTGTTAGTGAAGGAATAAGACCTTTAGGGTAACCGTGTACCCATATGTACCAGCGTGTACTATGTGTCCCTTAGAGTTAAAGATTGATTTGTTACTTGCGTACTTATTCCTTCACTAACATGTCTTATCTGCCTAAGTTGTCTCAAGTTTTTAAATGTTTCATATTGATACCAAAATCGATACCAAATACTATTTTTTGTTTTTGGACTTGCCTTTTTTTAGTTTTTTTTTCCCCTTATTTTTTTATTGTAATTTATTGTAGTGTGTTTTCAGTTGAATGTGTTTTTCAATAGTTTTGGTTGAAGTATATACATTTGTATTCCTGTTTTATTCCTGTTTTCTCTGGAGGCTGTTTTCTCAAGTTTTTCCTCAAGTTTGCAAATTTACTAAAGTCAATTTTATGAATGAGCGTTATCCAGAAGGATCATCCTTTTACTTCTCTTCCAATCAGACAGTGAAACATGTTCTGTGTGAAACTAAGGTGATGTTTCAAACACTAAGGATAATAAACTGTTATATTGTTTAATTGTTTACAGCAGGGCAGCCCAGCCCGGCTCCTGGAGAGCTACCAACCTGCAGATCTTAGCTACAGCCCTAATTTAACACGCCCGATACGGACAGTGAGGCCCTTCAGTAATATCTCAGTTTTAGAGCCAGCTTAGCTTCAGTATTTTAAGTTTTGTATAATTTAAAAAATTAAGTAGACAATGATTATTTTTTTTAGCACTTTAACAAAAACATTTAAAATACTCAAATATTTTGAGGTAGTCAGTGCCTGGAACTTATCTGGTTTGAGAATATTCTGTGGACTGGGGCACTGACATGGGGAGCAGAGCAAAATATGGAAACATCTGTGCAGAAAAGTATGAGTTACAACCAAACTGAATGAAATGCAATCACTATATACTTAAGTACGATATCTATTTTTTTAGGGACTATTTTATCAATATCGCATTTATCTCACATTACTGAGATTCCTAGAAAAAAATCCTAAACCTCTTTAGATTTTTGGAATAATGTAACTTTCTCCAGTCTAGACAATGAAAATTATGCGATAACCACACAAAGAGAGAGGTAGAATAGGATAAGAAATCGAACCTTCAGACCTATGAAGAGATTCCTTAAGAGCTTTCATAAACAATAGCATTTGTGCACAGAGAGAGCTACACGGGTGAGACACAAGATATTCACTTAGTTTTGGTCTCACAAGTACTTGTTTTGTGTCTGTCAGGCATTCATCAAGCTTGAGATTCTCAACCCCTAACCAGTAATTGCTAAAATGAATTTCTCACCAAAATCTCTGGTGGCTCACACTCCAGGAATTAAATCAAGTATGTTTGAAGTGGGATAAAAAATTAACTATAGTCCTTGAATCAGTCTCCCTTGTGTCTTAGGAACACTTTTATTTTTTTTATTCAGTGTTAGTACTCTAGCTTTACTGTTTCGTTTCAGCCTGAACCCCCTTCGCCGAAAATTAAGATTTGCCTTCCATTTCATTATAGTTATATAGAAATATGGTTTTAATTTATTATTACAGAAGTCTGTTATATTGCAAATTATTATTGTTGTTCTTCTTCTTCTTCTTTTTGTGTCAAGTCGTTAAATCCATTAAATTTCACCCTGCTGTTGTAATTTGTGTTACTGGGAATCCAAAATCACAACTTTTCTAAATGGTGGTGGATGGGAATCGAAGCCTAATACAGCACGGCGGGATTTCAATTTAATTCCTTCAAGCACTTACGACGGTTTATCTGGATATCTGCAATTTCTATGCTGTCTCTAGAAAACATAATCTCTTTACTGGGATGTGGAGTATATTACATATCACACGGACAGTCACGGATTATATGGCAATTTGCCTGGCAGATGGATATTTCATTTTCGTACGACTGGCATTAAAATCATAATGTGACTCATTGAAATTTTAGAGGAAATTAGAAACATCTCTAAAACATATTAAATAACAATGTACTTCAGAATGCATACAGAATGTATTTATGTATTCTGTAGAAACACATTAAATCGCGAATACGTGTACTGTTACCAGCCGCAAGCGTGCAAGCTGCACAGAGACAGAGGGACTCAAATCCGCCAGCCTCGGAGGTGAGAGACAACAGTGCTACCCAACACCCATCCATACCTGCCCTTAAAACATCCCCAGTCGCATACAGTTACTGCTGAAGACACGAAAGCTGTGAGCATTTGCCATAATCAAAAACTGTCTGTGACCTTATTTGTTTTCCACTCCTTTTTCATTAACAGAGACATATAAAAGCCCTCTAATCTTTCTTCAAAGGTCTCTTTATTGCTTCCCTACGCCCGAGCACCACCATCAGATCCACAATGCCCCGTAATTGCAATGTCTGTGTGCCCATAGCTCATCTCTCTGCTCACCTGCAGGACTACAGTACGGCTTGTGGGCCGAGGGGAACAGAAGCACGGAGAGTAGCTTGTGCTCTCATCCGCCATACTGCTCTATGGGTGCTGCTTCGGGAGGACGCTGCCTTAACCAGCCATCCACAATAATCACGGTAAATCAGGGTAGCTTTCAGGCACACCGCACAGATGCATGGCTGAAGGTAAAAGGAGGTCACTCATCAGTGGTCAATCATGTTTTTTTTTTTTTTTTTTCTTCTGCGCAGTCGCTGAAACAATTTCACAAGCTCGGTGTGGTTCCACCACTATCATGTCCACCCATCCGATGTCTAACTGCTTATCCTAATCAGGGTCAGCAGAGCCCAGATCCAATTCCTGAGGAATCTATCCCAGATTCTATAGGCACAAAGCGGGGAACAACCCAGGGCACCAACTCATCGCGGGGCACAATCACACACCATTCACACCTGTGGGCAATTTGGTATCCGGGCAAATTTTTATCACGGGGAGAAACACACATACGAACTCAACAACAGCACTAAGCAGTGACCACTATGCCACTCGCCACACACGTGTTTGGCAGGAAACACGAAAGCCGATACTGAATGCATGCACGACATTTAAAAATAACCCAGGTTGAAATGAACATAAAGGAACTCCCGGTGTATCTGGGAATAAACAAACAAAGAAATAAATAGATGCCCATAAAAAAGATTCAAACCTCAGACACACCGCGCTCCCATTCATATGGGGGTAATTAAGCAAACATTACTCTTAATATATGTTCCTTCAGACACATTTGGAACAGCTTTTTGGCTAGATTAGTGACACCTGGAAGGAGTTCAAGCTCGCAATATTTTTCTGACTGCTTGACAAATAAAAGAACATGCAGGCCAAGCAAAACAAAATAAATCAATTTTGTCAGCCCTCCAGATTTTGCCTGGCACAACAGCAGCAAACTCTAACGACTTCATCAACCCTAATTAAGAGGGAATTGTGACATGATTTCAGTCTCAAGTAGCAGCAAAGTAAATTCATCTGAATGGAAGGAATAGCCTTTACATGGGTAGATGTTTTAACATCGTATCACTCACCAATCCAAAACCTTCATTACTTATCATAAACACTATATGGACAAAAGTATGTGGACACTAACTTGTTCAAAATCTCATTAGGAAACCAAGGATATTAATATGAAGTACGTCAGTCCACTGCTGCTTTAATAGGCTCTACTTTTCTGGCAAAGCTCTTAGTTTGATGCTGGAACATTGCTGGATTTGCTGCCATCCGTATTGGGTATTGATGTTGGGTATTCAGGGGTGCGTTTCCAGGTAACAACGACTCTTAGCGTCTTACGAAGACTCGAAAGATAAATCTTACGAAAAGTGTTTCTTTTGCTACGTCTGTTTCCTGAACAAAGTGGTGTTCTTTATAGATATAACACTGCAGGAATCCTAAAAAACACTGCATTAATCAGAGAGAACCTAAAAATAAAATACAAAATTAAGCAATTGAATCATCTAACTGTAAATATGATTTTCACCGACTGGATGCAGAAACCCGCCAGACTGTAGTATCACCAGTTTATTTTTATTTGTTCTATAAAACACCTGTGTGCACCAATATGTCTGCGTGCCATTGATATAAGGATGAGCAATGGGCCAATAGCCCAAAGAAATGTTCAGAGTGCTAAGGACAAAACCTAACAAAGATTGTAGTCATGCATCAGACAAAATCATTTTATTAGTTATTTTTAGTTAAGTAATGTCTGGCTATGAAACTGTACCCTTAACGATGTTAGTCTTATTTTCAATGAGCAGTACGAGCCGACAACAGCGATAAGGGACAGCTAAGAGAGGCTCAGACCAAGCTTACGAAAGAGCATCGTACTAAGAACATTCCGGAAAACACAACGGAGCGTTAAGATACACCTTAAAGTAGAATTTACGAACGACGTAGCGATAAAGAGGTTTCAGGAAACGCACCCCCGGTAACCTTCTGTGAGCCTCCTGTGGACCACTTCACAACTGAACCTGCTGTCCCAGACCTTCACAGTCACTTCACTTGAGGTTGACCAGTGAAGAACAAGAGAAGGTCAGAAATGTGGTGAACTGACTTATTGGTAGGATGGCATCCTGTGATAGTGCCAAAGGGTAAAGTCACTAACTAACCTAGTAAAGACTGTTGCGTGTTGCAGGAAATTGTGTGACTGTGTGCTTAATTACACATATGTGTTAGCATACTGACTGAGCTGAAAACTCCACTGATTAATCGGGGTGTCCGCATACTTTTGGCCATATGGTGTACCGTACGCATGTTGCTTCTCCTTAAACTGTAGCGATGGATGACACCCTGATGCAGGCCACCTCCCCCAGCACTGAACTCCTCCGGCAGGAGAGCGGGCCTCACCTCTGGCAGCGGTATGCCGTTGATGATGAGGTCAGGCTGCTGTGGGCCCTGTCCGGTGAAGGTGTTGTGATAACCGTGGTTGGCGGCTGCATTGCGCACGTTCTGGCTCTCCACGTTGAGGAAGGTGCTCTCCGAGCGCCTGCAGCCCAGAGGCAGGCTCTGCTGGTGGTAGTCGAAGTAGTTGAGTGAGGAGGTGAGTGAAGAGCAACTCACCACGTTCATCTTGTCCGTCTCCTCCACGTCGCGGGGAACTAGGCGAATGTCGTTCTTGCTGAGCTTCTTCTTCTTGCTGGACTTCTTCTGGTTGCCGTAAGAGTACTCAGCCACCCTGCGCAGGTAGAAAAAACTGAACAGACTCAATAAAGCAGTGCACTGGTATCCGCACAGTCGCTGCGCGCCATGCGTCGCCTCCGCAAGGCCCTCGTTCTCAAGGATTAGCACAGGGAAACCATGGCCGTGCGACTCACAGGCACAAGTGAAACGCATGGTTCATTTCATTTGCCTTTGTCCGAGCTGCCATCACCATCAACAGCAGAAACCATCCAGGATGCAAACACACCGGGCCACAAAAACACACACAGCTTCAAAGGGACACGGAGAATACATGCGCACAGTATGCAAGCAGATTCAAAATACGACCCACACTATTTGCTCCTTCCTTCCTTTCTCTCACTGCTGCAAGTCCAGTGGCATTAAATGAATGAAGGTAAAGTAAAAATTCAAATCTAGTTGGTCGGTATGTGGGGCTAATTCAGAACAATGCATCTAGATACTCTCTGCCACAAATTAACATCATTTTCATTCTTAATGGCAGAAACCTGTGCTGAGCACTTTCTAGGCAAAACCGTATTCAAATGCGATGGGACACGCTGCACTCAGCAGTGAACCTGATCTGAGTTTAGTTATAGGTTCTCTCAGCTTGTTTACACTGTCCCACGCAGCACACCATTATTTCATGCTTTATTCATACTGTTAAAAATGCATTAACGGTCCACCCTCTTAAGAGTTTCTGCCCTTGTAGAAGACGCTTTTCAGTGATACGCCACAAAAAAATAAAATTTCTGTTTATTCAAGTACAATGCAACTGCAAGGCTATTGTTTTAAGAGGGATGAGTTATTTTTATGTTGTATTAAAAAGGAAAAAAACTTTTACGAAATTGTCATATTCTGGGCTTTCTCTCCCCTGTTGTGCAGTAGCTAAGTTGAAAATGGAACAGGAAGTCCTTCATTATAACCAACCTAACATTACACCCCCTAGTGTAAACGGAAGAGTGACATGAGCTAGTGGTGCAAAGGTGGAGCTTCTCAGTGGGAGAATGAGGGTTAGCATCTGATGGTAAATAATGGCTAGCTCACAGGATCCATCTCGTAGCGCCTCGGGGTAGCTTACAGCAACTGCAACAGGTTAGTACTGAAACGAGAACATACATGATCCTGTGCAAAGATGTGCACATCACTAAGACGGCAGAGTGAGACCAGACCACGAAGACTCCTCACAGTCTTATGTGCAGCTATCATTTCTCCTTCATCTCTTAAAATCGACTTTTGCATCATTCAAAGCTCTCTGGTGCAGGGAAAGATTGAAATCAACTTTATAATTTATACACTCCTTTTATTAAAACATTAAAATGTTTCTGTTTTTGCTTTTTTGTATTAACTTCATCGACACCATTAGGCTATATTGTTGAGTGAAATGGCGTAGCGTATGAAATCAAGGGATAATCTATGCAAATATTGTTGTAGGATAAGTGGCCGACGCCGTAAGACGAAAAGGTGCATCCAGAAGTCAATTTAATGACTCCATTATGGCACTACAGTTATAAAACAGAAAAATGTTGTAATGGACAAATTAATCCAGTGGAGAATCCCAATGAAGGCCTGAAGCACCCAACCAATATAACTCCAAGGCAGAAAAGATGTGAAAACAGCAAAATGTTCATATATCTATGTCTCTGAAAAGGTTATGCCATTGATTAAGCACAAAAACATGTCACTAATACAGTTTCTAGTTAAATTAGGAAATATAGTTTATATTTTCAAGTGAGAAAACAAATAAAATGTTTGTGTAAAACTGGTGTATGTTGTAGCGTTTAACATTTATGCTTTCTTGGATGGAAAAAGCAAAAAAAAAAAAAAACTATTCGTAATGCATACTTTCTGTTCATTACCAGTTTGCTGCCTTCAGAGTTAGGCAACAAATTCTCGAACTCCCTTTCCATTTGAATCTCTACCAATTCATTTTATGTTTAATGTACCAAATAATAAAGCTATAATTGTCCTAAAATATTACAACTCACACATTATTCTGTATAAATGATAATGGTTTTAACATTTTATATAATTGGATGGACATGCAGTCGGCCTGCTAATTATGCAATGAATGTAATTTTTCCTATTACGATGGTATACCTAAAATACGGAAGCAGCAAGCAAGACACAAAAGTTCGCAAAACTTTATGACGTTTCTAAATACTATTGGCTCCTGTAACAATAATAATAATAATAATAATAATAATAATAATACATCTACACATATGTGTGTGTGTGTATTCCCTTTGTTCTTTAATAGAAATATAATTAAATACACAAAATGCTTTTTTACCTGCAATTGTAGGTTCGAGTCTCCTTGTTGTCCCGTTTACATTTCACAGCCACAAAAATCATAGTGACAAAAAGAATAGCAGCAATAGAACCCAAGGCAATAATGAAGATCAGGGACAGGTTGACGTATCCTATAGACTCCTGTTGGTCCATGTCGGGTGAGAGGTATATCACAATGAAGGCGGAGGCCGTCAGCGAAGTCTTGCCGTGGTCGTGAGCCACCACTGTGATCTCGTAGCTGCTCTTGGCGTTTTCGCCAAACGTCCTCGTCGTGCGAATTTCGCCATTCACCTGGTCGATCTCAAAGAAAGCCCGATCGCCCTCTGAAATAGAGTAGGTTAGTCTTCCGTTTTCCCCTTCGTCGTAATCATCGGCTTTGACTTGAGTGACCAGGTACCCAACACCGGCATTTCTGGGGATGGATACCTCTGCCGAGCCGTTAATTAGAGGTGGGGTGGTCATAACTGGGGTATTGTCGTTAACGTCTAAAATCACGATGCGCACAGTGGCATTACTGCTTAAAGGTGGGTTCCCACCATCTTTGGCTAAAACTTTGAATTCGAAAGTCCTCGTATGTTCGTGGTTGAACGATCTGAGCGCATAGATGTCGCCAGAAGTGGGATTTATGGAGACATAGGTGAAGACGGGCATGTCCCGCACCTGAGACGGCACGATGTGGTAGGACACGCTGCCGTTCAGCCCCAGGTCCGGGTCACTGGCGGACACGGAAAGCAGGTAAGCCCCGGGGGTATTGTTTTCTAGGATCATTTCTTGATAATGTGGTTTAGAAAAGTGAGGATGGTTATCGTTTTCATCCGTCACTTTCACCGTCAGTGATTTCGTTGCTTTGAGAGGCGGCACGCCGCCGTCCACCGCTTGGATCGTTAAGTTATACGTGTCCCTCTGCTCTCTGTCCAGCCTCCCATCAACAAGTATAGTAGAGAAGCTCTCATACTCCTGCAGCCTGAACGGCACGTTGCCCTGCAGCCGCAGCTGCACACGTCCATTAGCCCCCGAGTCTCGGTCCGAAACTCGGACCAAAGCGATCACGTATCCCAGCTGCGCGTTTTCGCTCACTTCCACCATCTCGCTGTTCGCCGACAGCATTTTAATCACCGGCACGTTATCATTCGCATCCATGACATTTACGATCACTTTGCAGTGAGCAGGGATGGAATTTGGACCTAAATCCTTGCCTTGGACATCAATCTCATACGTGTTCAGGGACTCATAGTCTAAAACCCCACTGACTGTAATGACACCAGTAAAAGGATCAATTTTGAACAGCTCCCTTGTTTTATCGGACACGTAACTGTTAAAGGAATACACCACCTCACCGTTCGTGCCTTCATCTGGATCGGTCGCATTCAAGTCAATGACTATAGTGTTATTAGGGGAATTCTCCATCACCTTAACTGAATATACAGACTGGTCAAAAATTGGGTTGTTGTCATTTGAATCGATCACTTTAATATTAAGTGAAACAGTGTCGAATTTCGGGGGGTCCCCTCCATCCAAAGCAGTTATCACGTAACTGTAATGAGACTGCGTTTCTCTGTCCAAATTTTTCTCCAGCACTAACTCGGCAAACCGAGATCCATCCCCCCTTGTCTTAATGTCCAACCCGAACATATCTTTGGGGGTGATTTCGTACGTCTGGACACCAAAGCTTCCTGCGTCCGGATCACTTGCCCCCTCTAGGGGAATCCTGGTGCCTGGAGAGGCGGTCTCTGAGATATTCAGGTCTATGTGATCCCTGGAGAAGACCGGCGCATTGTCGTTTAGGTCCTTAATCTCAACTTTAATTACACATATTTCCATAGAGCTGGACATGACCTCTAGTGAGATAAAACATTTTGGTACCTGTCGGCAAAATACGTCTCGGTCAATCTTTTGCTTGTTGATAAGAAGTCCGACAGGGTTAATGTCCACCAACTGTGGCGCAGTATTGGAAATAACCCGCAAAGAGGGCTGTCGGGGATCAACCAGAAATCCTGCCTCTTTTGCGTCCTTCGCAACGTTTGCAATCACCGTCCCTGCTTTCTGATCTTCGTCCACAGAATATTTCAGATTAATTACAGAATCCGACAAAGTACAGTACAGAAAAAGTATTAGAAGTTTTATAAAATCCATTTCCTTGGCTGGTATACTTGTTGATTTTTGTCTACCTTTTATGCTCTATAACAGAAATATCAGCATATCGGCACTTCTCACAGTCACAGTGCAAATTAGCCAGTCATTCTCGTTACTATAAAGTTATCCGGCGAATATAATGGCGCATCTTGCCTCCGGAGTGCCTATTCTGCCTTGCAAATCAGTTTTATCAAATCATAGATGGTCGACTCACTAATATGACACAATTGCTGTACACAAAATTCGCTTTTATCTAGTTAACTTCTACATCGTTTTCGGGAGTGCAATGTTTAAAGCAATTTAAAACGTTTATAGACTGACGGAATTCACACAGCGATTTGCAGAAGGATGTTCTTGCCATCGATAAGGCTTTTTTAGCCACAAGCTAAAACTGACATTTATTAAAGTATAAATTAACGCGCCTAGGACAGTAAAGAAAACACCAGCAGAAACAGTTCGTTACGTATAAATACCAGCGCGATTCTTATATTTATAGTTTCAGAAAAAAACAAGGGCATATCAAATTAATTCTAAGTCAGTATTATTTTTTCCTCCAGTTGGTACTTCTCTTAGAGATGACTTTCTTTTAAAACTACAGTCTTCCAGAATTTCACATCCAGGAAATTGTTAAAGATAATCCACATCGGAGAAAGTCCGCGATTTAATACGTCAATTTACCAGCATGGAATGTAAAACGAAGCAAGACGCTGTCATTGCAAGAGCACAATTTAAAGCTTACAGTGTAGTCCAAGATTATCCAGTAGCCTGGTTTCCTTATTACAGGGGGGGGATCTCTCTGAATCTTCAAAGCTCTGTAAAATTCTTCCTGTTCCAACGCTTTTGACGAGCTGCATCATAAAAGAAAAAACAAAACGAGCATTTCTTCATGCGTTCCAGGGCAGTTTATACAAAATCCAATCCAAGCGGGTTGCCAGATATAACGTACGCATTATTTACGTGTAAACCTTTGACAGATACCGTCTGTATTTACACATATATATAAAAAAGACAAAAATCAAATCAGATTTAAATATCCGGTATCTGGATGAAGTGCGGGTCTTAAATGCAGCTAACTCCGGCGCCTATGTAAACCTCGCACCTTCAGCGCAAACTGCATCATAACAGCGAGCCTTCGCTCAGAGGCTGCTTCTCAGTCTCAAGACCCGCAACCACCTTAGCCAATAGGAGGCCACACCCGAGGGACAGACCGCGGAGTGGGCGGGGCAACCTGCTGCTGCAGACCTAACTTGGGCTTCGAACTTCTCTCACTGATAATTATAAGTGTGTCAAACTTACTGTCGCTGATATTATTTTGACGCTTGTTATGTACTGATCGCACTTTAATGTTAGTTGTCATTTCCACTTGTCGGAGTCAGTGAACGTTTTTTATTCATCAATTTGATGTGTGTCCAAAAACGCAATTAGATGAACCGGTATCTACGTCATAAGTGTGACGTGTGTGTATGTGTGTGTGTGTGTGGCCCAGGTAGAAATTACATTGTCGGGACCATATGTCCCTGCAACGTGATAAAAACCTGCTATTTTGACGCTGTGGGGAACATTTTTTTCGTTCAATTTCATAGAAATGTTTGACTGCACAAAAATTTAGTTTGGTTACTTATGGTTAAGGTTAAGGATGGGGTAGGTAGGGGTTAAGGTTGTCATTGTTGGGGTAAGGATTTTGCCCATAGAAATATGGGTACAGTTATACACTTATAACGTAGAGGTGTGTGTGTGTAAATATATTTATTATGTATTTCCCTGTGATTGTGCTTATTTAACTGCAATACAATAAATATTTTACATTTTAATGTTAAACTGTAAAACAACTTCTCCCCTTTATCTATGCTAAAGATGAGTGTCAGCTATGTTATTAGTTGTTAGTATGTTAATAGTTGCCTCAAAGGAGTATTACTTTGTTTACTTAAATACACCCCCCCCCCCCCCCCCCCCCCACACCCCACCCCCAACACACCCCCACACACCCACCCAAACCA
>JAODKE010000040.1:5522324-5533905 GCA_026779605.1 Mormyrus hasselquistii | reverse complement strand
ACACACACACACACACACACAAACACACACTCCCAACCCTAGCACTATCCTTCAAAGGAAGCTTTGGTCAGATTGTTAATGAATATATCTTGTATAAAATAATCAGACATACGCGTATTACGACTGACATATTCACCTAATATACTGTTGTATTGCCATGATTAGTGAAGGAAATCAAGCGTGTCTGAAACTGAATTGATGAAAAAGCCATAGACTCAAAGAAAACGAGAAGGTAACATTCTGTCTTGTATTGGATTTAGTGTATCAGCTCTGAAGCATAATGCGTGACCATATTTAATGAAATTCAAGGTACTGGACTTAATTACTTGTTTCGGAGCAAATCTCCAGTTCATGACAAATTGAAACAGAGAAGCACAAAAACATTCAGATACAAGAGTTGCCTTCTTTAAATGTCAAGTAGTATTAAACCTGCCTGTGACAGTCTTGCATATATACATCTCGGGAAAAATTAAGAGAGCACATCAATATTTTTAGTGTCATTGGTTTTGCTATTTATGGATATGTGTCTGTGTTTTATAGAACATTTGCTTGCAGAATATGGCAACCAGTGAAAATACCAAAAAAATACAATGTTGTTATACATTGAAAAATGCAATCTGAACATGTTTATATCCATTATTAAGTGATACAACAATAATATTTTTAATTTGGAAGGGTTCAACAATCAATATGTGGTGGAACAAGATCAGTTCTTTATCACAGCTTTGATGCATCTTGGCATGTGACCATCCATCTTCTGAATTATAGTATTGCAGAGGTTTTCAATGGGGTTTAAGGTCTGGAGATTGGGCTGGCTATGTAAGGGTCTTGATCTGGTGGTCCTCCATCCACACCTTGATTGATCTGGTTCTATGACACATTGTCCTGCTGAAAAACCCCAGTCATCGGAGGGGAGGAACGTGGTTTGGCAGATGGAAACAGCCCTGATACATTGCTGGAACTCATGTGTCCTTTATAGAGACAAACCTGCCCAATTCCAGCCTTGCCAAAGCACCGGCAGATGAACAGCGACCCTCCACCGAATTTCACAGTGGCTACGAGGCACTGGGGTTTGTAGACCTCTCCTGGTCTCGGTCTAACCATCGGACAGCCAGGTGTTGAGTGGAGATGAAAACTGGACTCATCAGAAAAGATGACCTTACCCCCACTCTCTCTAAGCAGATACTTATTGACGAAGGGCTTCTGCCTCGCTTTGTAGGACTTCAGGCTTGCTTCTAGGAGCTATTTTTGAATCATCCTAGCTGTGCACTTCACACCGCTTTCTGAAAGTCGCTTGATGTCGTCCTTCATGAGGCACCGTCAGATGAGTTGGCAGTGAGCTTAGGCCACGCTCTTCCTGACTGGTTGCTGGTCGTTTCCAGTGTCTCCTACTTCACCTTGCTCTTGTGTACTGCCATCTTGTAAATCTTAAGCTGGGAAGCGACCTGCTGCTCAGTGTAGTCTTCTGCCAGCAGAACCAGGATGGCAGCCATCCTCTCCTCACCAAAAAAACTTTCATTTTTTTTCCATTGGCTTAGTCAGTGGTTATAGCACAATGTGTCTTGATTAGAATTACTTGAAGTGAATTTTTTGGATTTTTTATGAAATACATTTGGCCCATTCTAGTAGGATGGTTCCCAGACCTTTTCTCATTCGATGAGGTTTGGATCAGCTATTTAGTACCTCATACCACACATGGGATAGCTGCCAAAGGAATAGAACTGCAGATTAAAATGAAATAATAAGATCATTTTTACCAGAGTGGTATATATGCAACACTGTCACAGGCAGGTATATTTATCATATAAGTTATTATTATAAGTATGGTTATATTTAATATTTTCACAACAGAAATACTTCATTGAAATCAAACTTACATATGGAATTAATGACATTGTGAATTGAGAAAAACAAATAAAACTTTAATTTTGTCACTTACATTTTCATTTTGAAATTCCAGCATGACCATCATTTTATGATCTAAGTATACTGTGTGATGATGTTCACAGACTTCCACTGATGAATTTGTGATTAAGTCATAGATATGCTGAAGGTTTAGGCAAGAGAAACATCTTTGAAATAACCAGGGTATTTAATTTATGTCCGGTGACCTTAAAATGCATCACAGGAGTGTGATGTGCCTTTGATCACCCCAATCAGCATTTGCAAAAAAAGTCATATTGACTTTGACCTCCTGATAATTGTGAATTAATTTGGTACAGAATCATGGGAGATCCATTTAATCAGATTCATTTAATCGAATACTAAGGACTAGAAACAAGTATATAAAAGTTCTCCGACATTAGATTTAACACGGTATCTCTTCAATAGTTGGAGTCAGACATTTTGAAGTCCATTTCATGAGCAAAATAAACTTTAAAAGCCACAAGAGTGACCCCTAGTGTTGTTGTGATTGCTTTGCTGACTCCGAACGTGAGCTGCAATAGATTTTTTTTGTTATAAGAATAAAAACACAGAATGTATACTGGAAATCTTTTATAATTGTTTATTTTTTACATTTTATACGATTTATTCCAATTAAATGTATCTTAAACAGAATTACTTAGCGCTCGCTGAATCAGATTTTTTACTGGTTTCCAAATCATTAATAATCCAGTTACCGTAAAACATCTACCCGATGTGCAATTCGCTTAAACGGCATTGATCTTATGATTGCCAATTCAGAAATAATTATTATATAGTACAAATATTAATATCATACTGCGTGATCGGGGCGGCGCGCGCGCGTGTGTGTATTGTTTGTTTGGTTGATTTTTCACCAACAGTAACACGTACATCATATGCCTACGTGTTGCTTTTTTTAATAGACGTGAAACAAATAAACGAACAAACACCACTTTAAAAGGACAAAACCACTATAATTACATTTCATGCCTTGTCTTATAGATTTCTGCAATGAGTGTTTTGATCTGGGTATATTATGTGATGCATATCGAAGGGGTTGGCTTTAATCCATTTTAGATCCATTAACTTTAATGGCACTGAAATGACCAAAGAAAGAGAAAGAGCTCTTGTGCAGAAAGACAGTATGAAATGGAAATGCATTAGACAGAAGAGAAAATATGGCTCTGTGAGAAAAAAAACGGTAAACAGAACATTGCACCGATATGCTTTGAAGTTGTTTGAACTGGGCAAGACTATTTCGAACGATAAAAGCAAGCCTCTATTCACCTGTACCAAGTGAGACCAAAATAATACGCATGTTCCACTCTGACAACCTTTCACCGTATTTCTTCTGATTCGATTTTCTTTTTTCATTTCACACATAACATGTACCATACATATTTAAGCAAAAAAAAACAAAGAAGTAAAGAAAAATAAAAGTTAAAAACTTGGTTTCTCTCCACTGCCCACGGGCTAGCATTGATCCCGAGACTGAATTTTTTCTTTTGACAGCCCAAACTGCATTTCCTGTGGCTGGGCCTCACCTGGGACTGAAATGACACCAGCAGGACATGCACATAGGATGACCCACTTCTGTAAAATGGGCAATTTTCATTGATGTTCTATCTTACAGTTTCGCAAAAAAGTCCTATCAAAATATACCTGTCATTTCTGTAACAGTATTGCCTGTGTTATTATGGAGTCTAACTGGCAAAACCAATTATGTAACAAACTGACATTTTGAAATTCTGATTCTAGCAAATACTACTGTAATGCATTTTGTCAGGCTAATTGGAATATTTGATTAATTCGATGAATGTCACCCCTTAACTGCCTTTAAATATCCTACATATTCTTTCTTTATGCAGTAAGTGTGTAATACTTACATGCATGTGTATTTATGTTATAATCTGATGTGTTTTGGCTCAATTTAATGGGTAAATGTTAGACTTACACATAGAATAGGCATCTGTATATTTGTTAGGAGTCTCCATTCATTTCTATGGGCGTGACCCTAATCCCAACAATGACAGCCTTATCCCCTACTTTGCCCTAAGCTTAACCACAAATAACCAAACTAAACACAAGACTTTTGGCATTTTTAATTTTTTTGATTGTATTCCCAGATCTTTGCAGGAACCTGAAAAATGGTCCCCACAGAGTCAAAGTAACAGGTTTTGGTCTCCACAATGTAATATAAACATAATCCACTTGAACACACACAGGATTTTCCCGGTATGAACAGGACTAGAATAAAACATGTGCTAAGAATGTTGATCTTTTCAAAGGCAACAGCAGTAGCGTTTGAGTCTAGAAAACCTCATGAATGGAAACCACCCTTTGTCTGGTCCGCACTTGATTAGTCCACCGCTTGGCAGTTCCATTGTTTCACAATATGCTTTAATTAGCACATCATTTACACCAGAAAAGGCCGAATTATTTTAGAGCTGGGGGCCTGAGAACATCAGCATTCCCTGCAGCTTTCAAGGACTGAGGGCGCCGAGAGCTGAGGGAGACTAAGCAGATAACTTTTCAATTTAGACTTAAGGACTGATGCTTTGTTCCGTGTGCGCAGACTGAGATGTACGGCCCAGATTACGACTCACAGTGTCAGTCGGCGTTCCTAATCATGGGGCCAAAAACAATATAAATTGACTTTGTTTAGCTCAAGAACATGGGATGGCTTCACTGCCCTCATCATGTCGCGTCAAGTCTGTCTGGCATTTGTATTTGCATGCATGACCAGGGAGAACATGCTTAAATCTGGTTAGATAATATCATTGGTGTAATAAAAGTTATATATTGCAGTTTTTTTCTTGATTGTTTCTGAAACAGTGGTAAAGCTTTATGTCAGTTTATCCGATGTAGCTAAAGGCTATTCACTCAAAATGTTTAATGACATAGTTTCCAACAATAAGCACTGCGAATGTCACCACAATATGCCATTATTATTGCTGTAACAATTGGTTCTCAAATTATGGCACTTGACACCTGTGACGGACCGCGTGGCGGACACGCATATCAGACAGGGACTCCGACGGCACTGGTGGAGTGTGCTGTCCCCTCTAGTTGTACACAAAGGTATTTTTGTATTTGAGCATTGCTCATATTGGTGGTATGTTGCTAAAGTACGCCCCCATAGTCCACAATATCAGCACTAGTACATGGAGAACCTTATATTTTCGGAAAAGTTACACAGGTCATAAAGTTTGAGAACCGTTGGTTCAAATCCTGACAATCGAAACGCTAAAGATGAGTGTCAATATGTTTTGCCCCCTGTATGTGTGGATTATCAATGACACGGTGTAAGTTACTCTATCTGATCACGCTCATTCATACTTAGGCTGGTTGATTACGTGACATATGGTTGTGGCTCATATATCGCTTGAAAACCTTGTGCTCTCGCAATGACTAAATCAGAAGATTCACCTTAAGTTCTTTTAACACCACGTTAATACTGGCTCACTGTGTTTCTTGAACTACATATCCTTGGCAGCTTATGACTGTTGGAGAATTGGAGCCTGATAAGACTTTTACAGTGGGAAATATGATACACATGCATAGGCGATTCTAGACCTTACACAAAATGGACAAAAGAATTGGGGCATACCTCTTAATCATTGAATTTGGGTATTTCATTCAGGTGTATAAATTTTACATCAAGTGATGCAGTCAGGTTCACAGACATTTGTGAACAACAAATGTTCTGAAGAGCTTCACTTAAAGCGTGGTGCCGTCACAGGATGCCACCTTTGCAGTAAGTCAGTTCATGAAGTTTCTACCCTGCTAGATATTCCACAGTCAACTGTAAGTATTATTGCAAAGTGGAAACATTTAGGAAGGAAAAGACAGAGTGTTGAGGTGAATAGTGTGTAAAACTTGCCAGCAGTCTGTTGACTCAATAACTGCAGAGGGACAAACTTCCTCTGGCATTAACCGCAGCCAAACCACTATGTGCTGGGAGCTTCATGGAATGGGCTTCCATGGCCAAGTAGGTACATGCAGGCCTCACATCACCAAGCGCATTGCCGAGTGTCGGATGGAGTGGCGTAAAGCACGCCGCCACTGGACTCTGGAGCAGTGGAAACATGTTCTGTAGAGTGAAGAATCACCATTCTCCGTCTGGCCGTCTGATAAATAAGTCTGGGTTGCCAGGTTGCCTGGGTTGCGGATGCCAGGAGAACGTTACCTGCCTCATTGCATTGTGGCAGCTATAAAGTTTGGTGGAGGAGGGATAATGGTATGGGGTTGTTTTCAGGGGTTGGGCTTTGCCCCTTAGTTCCATTGAAGGGAATTCTTAATAGTTCAGCATATCAAGATGTTTAGGACAATTCTATGCTTCCAACATTGTAGGAAAAGATTGGTGAAGGCCATTTTCTGTTACAGCATGACTGTACCGAAGTGCACAAAGCAAGGTCTATAAAGACATGGGCTGACTGACCCACACAGAGCCCTGAGCTCAACCCTGTGGAACACCTTTGGGATGAACTAGAGATTATGAGCCAGGCCTTCATGTCCAACATCAGTTCCTGACCTCACAAATGCTCTTCTGGATAAATGGGCAAAAATTCCCTCAGACACACTCCAACATCTTGTGGAAAGCCTTCCCAGAGTAGTGGCAGCTGTTATATGCTGCAAAAGGTGTACTAATTCCGCAATAATGCCTATGGATTCAGAGAATGGGACGTCATAAAAGTAGGTGCATTGGCCAGGTGTCTCAGTACTTTAGTCTATATAGTGTATATACAGTAGTAGGGACTTCAGCTGCTCTAGTTTTTCTCTGCCCCTAGGAAAAATGATTATTCTAAATCCATTTTGCAATTTCGTCCAATATTTCTTGAGGGCCAAGTCCCCCTAGTGGTCAGACACTAGAGTCACACCTGTATATATATGAAAGTAATAAAATGCTTCAGAAAAACAATGAGCAAGGTTTGTGCAATGTACTCCAAGGCTACTACAGCAGCATCAAATGCTAAAGGAGTTGAATTTCGTGTGACCACACTGGGAAATACTGAAGTTGCTGTGAATTAATGCAATATAGATGTGAAGAATTGAACTGGTGGAAAAAAATAACTGTCTTTTGAGAATCGTGCTTAAAGCTATTGAAAAAGCTAATCTGCAAAATATAGTAGTCAGAATTTGTCTTTTCTGTGCACCTGTTGATTTGAGTTTTGTTTGTATGTAGTTATTACAGATTCCTTGCCCTAGGACTGCATTTTGCCTTTATTGTGGACTTATGGGTGAACGTGTTTTTTTTTCTCGCCTCTTCATCAAGCGACCTTGGGTTTGTGAAAGGTACTATATAAATGCAATTTATTAGTATTATTATTAACCTGGTTAGGGCATCAAGAACCTGTGTCAGGCAGCACTGATCATAAGCCACAGCTGTACAGGCTTAGCAGGATGCTAATCCAACAGAGATGCGTACACAGGCACACTGCACTATGGGTAATTCTGAGATACCAGTTAAATTAAATTAAGGGCAGGGAACCTGATCCATGCAGGGCACACAGGATAGCAGTGGGTCCCCAGGACTGGAGTTGAGAAGAACTACTTTTTTTCTGGCTGATTGAGAGGTCATCCTGAAAGCCCACATCCACACCGGCCTTCCATGGACCAGCATGTTTAAAACCACTGGCCTAAATGCATGTCTGACTGCTGGAGAACCAACGCAGCATGAGGAGAACATGAAAGCGCCATGCGCACAGAGCAGAGGTGCAATTCAAATCTTCAACCCTGGAAGTCTAAGCTACTATGCCGCTCCAAAAACATCTCAATAGATTCAATTTTTATTACCGTTACATTTATTTTAAATCTAGATTTCAGTTTGAATTTAAAAAATTGCAGCCTTTTTTTTTAAATTGATTTAGGTTTAATGTTATAATAATTTAATTTACATTTTGTAATATTCGTATTTATTTAACAAAATTATTCTTCTTCATATACCACAAAATAGCTTTCAGGGATTCTTCCCAGAAAAAAAAATCTTTTTAAGAGCAAATGTAAAGGATTCAAGATGGGAGCAAGAAGTATGTTTCCATAAACTTTTACCATAGCCCAAAGACAGGCACAAGGTTAAAAAACATCTAGAAGCAAAGAAAGGGAAAGAAATCTGAAATCGTAGTCCAAACGCAAGGCCAGTGCCGTTACAGGGAATAAAGAGAGAATGACTAAATCTAAATCATTTGACGAAGTACAAGAAAACCAGGAAAAGCAAGCGGGGGTCACACGCAGAATGCAGATTGTGAAATAGCCTTGTAGTGTGGTGAGACATGATACTTCACAAGGAGCTCAGTGAAACCAAGTTCCTTTGTTCCATTACAGATACCCAGGTTGCCTTTAGTGTTCAGGGGAAGCAGCACAAAAACTGGTTGTGGCTGGCTGTTCTTTCGCTCTGATGGGGGCGTGGCAGCTGTTCTTCAGTATGGGGATAGAGTCGATAGATGTTGCTTCTTCGTAACATTAATTTCACTTTTTAATTTTTAAACATGCCGGTAACGTTTACATTGACTGCGCTGTCATAATGCATTCATTCTGCATTCATAGAACATTCATGAGCCGCATGTAAGTACATATAAAGTTTGTTTTAATACATGTTAAAGCTATTAAGGAATGTTAGGATGTCAAATGCTGCTTATGAATGTTCTACAACTGCATTATGAAGGTGCAGTTAATGTAAAGTATTTACCTGTAATGAATTTAATTGCTCGAATGTCCACCAGTCAGAGACCAGCATTTTACAGATCATCACCCTGGGATGTCCTAGTGAGGCCGGAGAAAATTATTCTTATTCGACTACTTTGCTTCGCTGCACCCAGGAATTACATTACCGGTGACAATCTCTGACCGCTGAAGGGAAATGTTACAAACGCCCCCATACAGACCGGGCAGTTATGTTTACCTAACCTTCAAGTTAGTACTTTTAACCTAGAATTACTGTCAGCTCTAGGAACTGCAATGCATGATGCGTTCCGAAAACACCGTTTTCATATTTTCACAGCATGGTCACAGGTTTCAGATAATGAGCACCTACTCACCGAGGTGTTACAGGGCAGTCGGGAGGCCAGAAGACCATTGGCGTGGCACCACCGATGCTGACCCGAACCTGCCAAAGGTCCAGTAAATTTAATTGTAATTTTGCCTCATTACTCCTACACCTTCCCGGTTTTCATCTCAGCGAAATATTACTTAGCGTACCAGGCACAGAACCACCTCGCTTGAGGTGAGTGGCTGAGTGGGCTAAGCCTCTGTCCCTGTGATTGGAGGGTTGCCGATTCAAGCCGGGCCGGAATTTGGCTGAATAAGCACAGGTCCATAGGCCTTAGAGTCAGGCCTTCGGTGCTAAGCAGTGCTGCGTGTCATGGTAGACAAGAAGGGAATTTCCCCGCAGTGATCAATGAACAGTCATCGCCGTTATTTATGTAATCGAGTGAATTGTACATTTATGAATGAAATGTATATGTAGCATGATAATCATTTTCCACGATTTATGAAACGCTTGTAGCTACAAGCGAGGCTTCGCCTTGCCCCCTCCATGCGGAATTCGCCTGGCTTTTTCCTGGTACTCGGCACCCCCTACTGCTGCTAGGTGAATTAGCATCTCAGTGTGGTGGAATTTATGAGTGTGCCTGCCCCGAAACAGATCGGCTTCCCACCCAGGGGGGGTCCCCTGCCTTTCGCTCTATGCCCTCCCCTGAGACTCTGTACTGGGTAAGTGGGTAAAAGACTGATCTCCCCAATAAGTGCATAATGCATGCAGAAATTGCTTCATTGAAATGTATAAATTGCAGTATTTATATAGTTGTACCATAGTTGTGCTGGCTGTATTCCCCCATCAGGTGTGTAAGTTACTTTTGCATGTAAATATTGGCAAACTAGAGCCACATATATTAATTTGAAATGAATTTAGTGATTAATTGTCATTGTTGACACACCACAACAGAATGGGTCCTCTAACCCATATGGGACATAGCAGGGGGCAGCTTATTCAGCGCCCGGGGAGCAGTGTTTGGGGGCAGGGTCTTGCTCATGGTACCTCAGTGGTGCCTTGCTGGATAGGGATTCAAACCTAGCATCTTTCAAGTATAAGTGCACTTCCCTAGCCATTAAGCCACCCCTGCCCCTAACATAGGCTGACAAAGAAGGTGTGGCTGTTGAAGAAGGATAATTGATTCGACGCGTAAAAATGGTTCTGGCCAAAGGGAAAGAGGCACAATGGACCGTTTTAGCTGGTGCCCATGCTGAGGCTGAATTCCGGCCCGGCGCCGCATTCACACCAAAAATAACAGAGGTTTATACTTATATAGACCGGAGCTACTTTTTCCAGCCCCGAAAGAATGCTGGGCCAGAGTTGTGACGCGTCAGGAGGCGGGGTCAGAGTAGTCAGAGCAAAAGCGAAAGTTTACGATGAATGCGGTGTGAGTCGGAGAAGACAGGGGTTATCGGAATAACAGAGCAAGTCGTGAGCACGGTTCAAAAAAGATGGAAAAGGATACAGGAAGTTGAAATGAGAGCCGCTGGCTGCCCTAAAACAAGCGTCATGGACTCCATGTTTGGAAACAGACCTGCTAACCAGGTGATTGTAGCATTGAACTCCGTGACCCCTTTGGAGGGACTGGAAAAGTTGTTAATGTTGTGTTTACTTGACCTTAGCTGACTATTCAAGTAGAATCTGAAGTCTGTGTACCACCCAGTGATGCATGAAGTACCTGCTTTGTTACAGCAATGAAAATAACAGTCACACGCTGTCCTGTTATTAAATGTCAGTAATTTAAGTGAAATGTACCTATTGTGTCTTTCATCTGCTCGTTTCAACACAGCTGAAGAGAATGCTGATGGACAGGAGCATCATTTCTCATGTTTATTTATTCCACGTGAAAGATTCACATATTTCTTGATTATTGGTACATTTGTAAAATACCAGTTTACCAGTGTTTAAGTTCTTTTCTCATCTCCTTATTGAAGTAGCCCATTAACATATTGTATGCATATTGTGTAGTAGTTTGTTCAGCATCCAGTATTTTTTTTTTTTTGCATCTGTGCTGATTTGATGATTAATTACTATGCATTTTAGCCGTTTTATGCTGGGGCTTGATGTGAATGAGGTGTCTGATTTACTTTGTGAATCTAATTAAAATCCACAGAAATCCAACAACAAAGCAATATATATTTTTTTCTTTTTGAAAATGAAAGCACGGCGGGGCATCCTGCTGCACCTTAATTGTGTTTAGGAACAAATCTATACACTTTTAGGACTTTTTCCTTCTTTATTCAAAACAATCCTGTAAACAAGCAAATATGCCTGTTAACCTGTCAGCCTATGGATCCAGAATACAGTCCATTGTCCCTAGAGAACCAGTTGATTAGCTGTACTCATTTACCATTACCATGTATCTTAAATACGGTTATTGTCTGTTGCTGTATTGTGAGGTAGGGTGAGTTTCTCTTTGCTAAGTGGTATCCCCCCCCCCCCCAGTGGTTTCTCTTTTTTTTTTTCTTTTTTGCCTACTTGACCACATAAGAACACAAGAATTTTACAAATGAGAGGATTCCATTCAGTCCATCAAGCTCGTTTGGGGAGAACTTTAGCTCAGAGTTGCTAAAATCTTATCTAGCTCTGATTTAAAGGAACCCAGGGTTTTAGCTTCCGCTACACTAGCAGGAAGACTATTCCATA